>VXAC01014637.1:727065-780562 GCA_013399225.1 Rhipidura dahli
CACCCACCCACCAACCCAGCCACCCACCACAGCTCTGCTGGGCACCGCGGTGCCAAGGGAAGGTGGCCCTGCTGCAGCCCTGGCCACACAGCTCTCTGGCTGCCTTTGTGCTTCATCTCTGCCAGAATTACACCTGATTTTCAGTATGTTCTGCCGTGGCTTGTAAGTGTTCAGTGCCTCCAGAGTTTGATGATGAAACTATTTATTGTTTCATATTAGTGAAAGGAGCAGCATTGTCTGTGTAAATGAACTGTTGTCTCTTTGGAGAGCAGAGGTTCCTTACCACAAAATACCACCCCTGATAAAAGTGCCCATTTATTTTATGATGTCAATTTTCAGTAGACACAATAGCAGTGTCAGACAGATTTTTCATTTGTGCTAATTAGTTCTTGACACAAACTGTGTATTTTGAATATTGATGGAGCCATTTCTTCTCTATCATGATAAAGAATACATTGCTCCAGAGATTAATTTAGGCAGTTTTTTTAATCACGCACAGTTATAAGGTCACAGAAATATTCCAGGTGGGAAAGGGAGTAATTTTGTAACTGAATACTGGTCAGGAGACTGTATGCCTGTGCTAGCTGTCAGTACCAAAAGCATGTTCTGCACATTTCTTATTCCTCATTTCAGCAAGTCAGAAGCATCAGAATCGGGTCTGAATTTTACTTTTAGGTTACATAAATGACAAAAATAAGTTTAATGAATTTTTAAGAGATAACTGGGACATTCCTCTCCCTGCTTCCTCCACTTTACACCATGCAGCAGTAGCAGGTCATCTAAGGTAAACAAGCTGGGGAAGCAGTTTTCTAAAAGAATGCATCCAATGTGAGGCATGTCTGGCAGCAGGGCTAGGGTGTCAGTTTTATGAGCATTTTGGTAATGTGATAGTTGGCTCCATCAACTTATATTAAGGAAATTATGGCTTTATGGAAATTATGCAAGGAAGGGGGAAAACAGATGCTACAAAGTTGGTCACAAGGCTGTAACAAGATAAAGAAGAAAACTTATTTTAGATCATTGGTCTCACTGGTCTAGCTTGAAGGGATTTGATAACTTAATCCTTACCAGAGACCACAAACCTGTGCACAAGGTGTTTTGCAGGATTACCTGTGCAGGGGAAACCAAGTCTGACCACCTCACACACTTAACATCTGTAAATCATTGCCCAGGAACAAACACCTAAAACTTCCATTGTCATACACACATTGGGAAGCTTTATGGAGTAGATCTGATGCTCTTCTACATGTTTTGAAAGAGTAGTCCTTAAGTGCAGATTTTAGGCAGGGAGAAGTGCGTAGCACACCAAGAAATGTGTTATACAGGAATACCATAAGGTGTTCATTTTTTCCCTGAGAATGTTGCTATACCTGTCACTCTTCTATACTAGCATTTCTTTCAAATGTTTGATTATCTTGGGAATGTGGAGCTATTAAAACTAGAAATGCATTAAATAATTCACACCTCTTTGTTAGGGTCAGTATCACCTTTGTGCCAATACAGTTTCTGTAGTTCATTTTTCGTTGCTTTTTATCAGCATTTCTCTGTCCCTCATGAAAGTTGGCCCCATTACCCAATTAGCAACTATGCAGAAATGACATTGAGGAGGCTTTGTTTTCCTGGCATTTACACTTTTTCTTTCTTTAGGCTTTTATTCCCTTTCCTGACTCTTTTAATACCCATGGACATCCTAAGTAATTCGTTCTGTATTCAGTGTTTCCCTATGTAGTTCTGAATATTTGTAGTCTGTCATATGTCCCATTGGCCACAGAAAAGTAGCATCTCTACCTCTTATGCTTGAGAACTCTGACTTTCAGCCCCATCTCTGTGGTATAGTCAGTGACTATCAGAGAAAATAAACTTTTTAGGTGTAGGTTTGGTGCCAAGTGGTTACACACAGAGTGGAGGGAGCTAGCAGGCTGTGAATTGGTAGGGATGTTTCCAGATATACTGAGTAAACAGTCCGGCCTCTGGGCAAACCAGAGAAGGGTTGTCTTGCTGTAGAAGGCATTTTGCCACATTAGGTTACTTGAATGCCCAGAAGAACACACCTAACAGCAAAGCACATCAGTGTGAGCCTTGGGCAATCAGCAGGCAAGAGTGGACCTTGTACCTCTTTACATCCACCTGTATAAATGGGTCTTGTTTCTGTATATGTAGATGTGTGATAGTTAACGATTTACCATAATTCATGATTTTAATTGTTGTTTATTTAGGACAGCAGGCATCTAGCAAGGCGTGTAACCCTGGTGCTGTCCCTGATGTGCTGAGACACCTTCAGAGTACCCAGATTGGAGAGAATGTCAGACCGGCCCAAGCAGGAGCCGTATCCCTGCGGAGGGCAGCTGATGTTCAGGCAGTGTCTGGTTAGGGAGAAGGATTGCAGGAGTCCGCGGCTCTCGCTGCTGCGCTCCGGGCTCCGTTCGCTCCGGTTCTCGCAGGCGCCACACGGTGTCGCCGGTGCCGCGCGGGCTGGGTGCTGTTCCTCGGTGACAGGGTATGATCAGAGTATTATTTAGCCATAGAGAAAACCTCGCTCACCCATCTTCTCTGTAGCCAAAAGGCCGGGAGATTGAGCTCCAACAGCAGCTATTTCCAGGCAGGAGCAGAGGTGAGAGCTTTGTTGCAGGTACTGGCATTCTATTGCACAGGTATTGCACACTTGGCTCTCTGGTTGCCATCCACATAACAGGCAATTTTAAGTTTTTTGTTTCATTATTCTTTCCCCTCTTAAATATAAAAACTGTGGTTGTCCTTATCTAATGGTAAGAGGTATTTGGCTTGCAATTCAGTGTGAGCTTATTGCTCCCTGTTTAAGTACATTAAGTGCTTTGAATTTTTTTCTGTCATGGCTGTGATTCACTGGCCTACCCTTATTCCATTAGCTTTTCATCCTTGCTCAGTACTCCACTTTGTGTTCCATGGATGAAATACTCCTTCAGTGCTAGAGCCCTACCTGGGTTATCTTTCACCTTTGCTGAGGGCTGATATAGTGCAGCAGTGATCCCATTTCTTCTCTCCTTGCTCTCTTTTTATTTGGATAGCTGGAGAAACTTCTGCTATTTGTTTTAATATCATTTTCAGTGTTTAACTCAGCTTGACTTCTGGCAGTTTTCACATTGTGAGTTCTCTGCTGATCCATCTTTTGTTTTTTCTTTCCGTATGCTTATTTCTAATAATCTCCTTAGGGTATTTATTAATCCAGTGGGGTCTGGATTCCCTTCCTGCATTCCTCTTTGGACACAGCTTCTAACAATTTTGACAGAACAAAGTGTTGTACATTCAGTTCTTTGAGCTGTCTGACTTCTGTAACACTTTGCATCAGTTTTACATAATTTCCTATACTGGAATCAGGAATTTTTTTTACACATGTGTTTGTTCTTCTACTGTTTAACTTTTAAACTTTCTTTTAGAGTCTTAATGCTAAAAGTAAGGCATTTCAGTTGTCTCATAATGACCACACACAGCTTTATCACTGTGTTACATCATTTATTCATGGTAACACCACTTTGCCAATTTTCCGCATCTTAAAACTTTCTTTCACTTGGGTGTGTATGCTCTCACTGATTTACTTTATCCATTTCTACATCTTCATTTTTGCTTTTTTCCAAGAGAAATTTTAGAGAAAAAAAAAAGTTATTTTTTTAAGTGGTAGGGTATCAACCCATGTTTTTTAAGAAACAAAACCAAAATCCAGACCACATATAGCCCGTTCAGAAGTGATTATATAAAATGATGATACCTTTAATCCCATTTCAAATCATGATTTAACACCCTTCACATTCTGCCACTGGCATGCTGCTATTTCTGGACATTGTTACACATGTTCGTGTGCATGGAACATGGAGAAAATATGAGCATGGCTCAGTTATATTTCATCTCATTGACAGAATAAACATGTTGATTATAATTGCTGTTTCTGGATGTTTTCTTGGATTCCCTGTTTTAGTAGGCTGTAAAAGATTTGCTAAAAACACAGCTATATGTTATGTCTTTTACAGGATTTCCATATTCTAAGTCTGCTTCTCTACCTGGCTATGGAAAGAATGGCTTACATCAGGTAGGTACACATTTAAATACATTCTTCAGGAAATAAGGTCTCATAAATAGACAACTTGGTAGCTAGCTGAAAATCTACACAGAAATGACACTTCAAAGGTATTTTGGCTGCCAGCCCTGTCTGACAGTTTCATTCCCGATGTGGGTTACAGTTTGTCTCTCTGCAAGAGTAAGACTGACTGAGGCTTCTCCTTTTAATTGTGTGCATCATCAGCATTGGGAATCTTGATTCTCCTCCCAAAACAAACAAAGATCTAAAATGTACAGGCTGCATGTATTAATCATGGGATAGCTTGAATTAATGACAGAGACAGTCAGGCCTATAATTAGGCAAGTAATGATCTCAGAGCAAAGGTGGAACAGCCCACATCCATTGCATTCTTTGAACAATCTATTGTGTTTTTTCTAGTATGGATTTGTGTCTGTGTGTGGTGTGTGTATTCACACACAATCAGTGCACTTTAAAGGCAGGGAGGGAACAATACAGATGGAATGACAAGCAGCAATCTAGAAAGAAAAATGCCTGACAAAATTATTATGAGAACAGACTATGAATTATTTTTTAAAAAAATAGTTTTTTGCAACTTTTATTAGTATTTATTAAAAAGTCAGGTTTGACAATGGGGCCTCTTTCTCTCTGGCATTTAGCATTAGGAGTTCTCAGTTCATGACTTGTATTATTAGGTGAAAAACCATTATGGTTTATAGTAATGAGCTGTCAATACATAGATGCATGTGCCCCTACATTTTGAAGATTGACTTGTGTCCAAACTGCATGGAGATGACCTCGTTCAAATTCTCTTCTTTCTCCAAAGGAAGATATGAAACCTGCAAAAGCACATGAAGAGGATTAAACTTCCCCAGTGATAAGATCCAAACTGAGAGTCATTAGAAGGAGCTACAAAAAAGAAATTATCAAGGAGTAGTTAAATGGATTTTTCAGTAGCTGCTGAAATGTCCATCCCTTTGAGTTAATATTACAGGAATAATTATGCCTGTGTTGCCTCAATACCTGGTTGCTTGAATTCTTCCCTGAAGAAAGGAATGACACTGAAATTTGATCAAATATTAGTTAGGAATTTGAAAGGGTCCACATAAACCTAATCCCACGTATGAGTCAGGAGGGTTTTTTCTGAATTTTCAGAATAGGTGTTGCCAGTAACTTGAGGCAAGCAAGGAAACTGACTTGTGCCCAGGCACTGCACTGGTGAGGCACCTAAGCCATCCCAAGGCTTCCCGGAGATGAAGCCAAAGCACTCAGGAAGCCTTGCACTGTGATGGGAGAGCAGCAGATGGCAGCATCTGTCCCACATAAAGAGTCCCAAACCTGTATAGGAGTTGAAAAGGTTCTCATGGTCAAATCTTTGAGGCCAAATTTCCTCTCAGAGTGAATGTCCTCTGTTTGGATTGTAGGTTCATGCCAGCTTTTGTGGTTTGTTATTTTTAATCAGCCATCCTAGTGCTGCATAAAAAAAAGCCCAAAAGCAAACAACAAGGAGCCCTGTGGGTTATTGTGGACATACCTGTGCACACCATTGATACCCCTACAGGCAAAAATGAAACTTGGGAAAAAAGATCATATGGTGATGCCTTTCTGATTCTTGTACTGTTTTTCATCTTAGTATTGACAGAAAGGAAGAGGACAGTGCTTCAAACAAAGCACATATACGGCACAGATGCAGTTCTCCCTGGTCAGTGGCATCAGCATTGTGAAGCAGAAAGCAGGAGCAAAAAAGTTTCAGTGCAGCACAAGTGATTTGTGATGATGGCAGTGACACATCTGCACCACAGAAAAATGACAGTTTCAGTGTTACCTTGCTTACTTGAGCAATTCGGTCAAATTTGAATGAGACTTATTTCTCTCACACCAGGGTCTGCATTTTGGTTCTATGGTACCAGCTGGCTTTGTTTTTCCTCTCAGCAATGTTCAGAGTGTGTTTTTGATGTATTTTGCTGCTACATTGCTTCTTTCTTTCTCTGTCAGCCTGAAGCTATGGGCCAATATGAAACGGACCAGGAGGCGAGCTGGGGGATGAAAGGTACATTGCAATATCATTTCCACTCCCCTGCGTGTTTCCTCCCTTGGAGGATGTTCCTTAACCTGTTGCCATAAAGACTGCTATTCTGAGCTCTTCCTGTAGTTCACATAGTAATGACTAGTCAGAGACACAACTCAGCATCATGTTTATCACAGGGAATCTTCTTTGTACTTAGCCCAGTGTAAAGGCCTGACAGAAGTCTTGCATCATAAGGGGTGCAGCCAGGCTGAGTCAATAGCAGGGTCCTGGATATGTGGCAACAGCCTCGTGATGCTGCTCTCATATCAAAGACAGGAGGAAATTTAAGATAATCAGTCCTTCGAGTCTAATTGGAAAAAGTCCATTCTGCTTCTTATTTGTGCTACAGTGTGGTTAAAATATGCAGAGTTCAAAAAGTAGATTTTACTCGCACTATTTTCTTTTATTGCAGTTTAAGTGGACTATGCACTTAATACGGAACTTGGGTTGGAATTTTCAAGGGAGCTGAAAAATTTTATTTCCAGGACACTTCTATTCATTTTCAAAATCTTACTCTAACGCTTCACTTCACGTCTCTGTGTTGATAAAAATATTTGTCTCTATGTTTGAATAGGTTAAAGTACAGGTTTTGAAAAGTAAACTTAATCTCTGATTTCTTTTCAGACCATAACAAGGTCTGTGGAAACATTTTGGCTGTCCTGGTTGCATTTAATCACCATTGTGAATAGATAACATTGTGGTAGTCATATCATATATAGTCACAGACTGACCTAACTAGATTCCCTTGTGCTAGTGTAGATCCAGGAATCATTGTTGCCACACCTCCAAATCATCTTTTCTTCCCTGTTGTTACTCCCACTGCAGTCAGCCCAAGTGCAGGGTGTTGGCATCTTGTAATATCATATTATCTCACTGGTTTTCATATATGTTCCCAAACTGACATGCCTTTAATAATCCATGTATTTTAACTATTTGCAGTAAAGAACAATAAGGGCAGGACTTTTGGATGACAGACTGACTTAACTCTGCACAAAAGCCTCCTCTAAAAAGAAATACCCAATTTTGCCAGACATGCTCACCGTGTAACCCAGTGGCATCAAGATGGATTTTCTGTAATAAGCCTTTGATTTCAAGGACTATTGATTTGGTAATAGACAGGAAAACAGGCATTCAGGTCACGGGGGTCAGATTCTTACTATGCATGCAGTTATCCAACAGCTACTGGGAAGAGAGAAATGTAGTAGCATAGCACATTTGTGATGTATCTGAATGTTCATTGTGGTGACACCAAAAGAAGGCTATAAATTCTAAACTGAACCTGTTCTCATTCTTTTGCAGAATACAAGGTAAGAAGGGCTTTTCCAACTCTGGAAGAACAATCAGATTCAGCACTTCCTAGCAAGGTTATATGGGTTCCTTTCTTTCATTTTATTTTGTTAATTTTTGTCCCAGTGAAATATTTGTCAAATCAGGATGCAAGTATGTACCATTTTGTAGTAAGTTCCCCACACCACCATTTCCATGCCTCAGAATTAGATTCAGCTGGAGTTCATATGCTCTTGTCTTTTTAACAGATTTATCCTTACGAAACACTTATTGTAACAAACCGAGTTCGTGTGAAATTGCCTAAGGATGTGGACAGGACCAGGCTGGAGGTAGGAATGATATTTGATTGACAGTTTTGCAAGCATTTCTTCTGTTTGCTTACTATCCTGGGTATTCCTGTGCCTCAGTAATAACAACAAAGAAGAGAGAAGAGAGAAATAACATTATGTATTATATTTTTTTCCAAAAAAAAATTAGTACGTAGGCAATTGAATTTTAAAATTGCCAAAAACCTGGCAAATGTCTTACCAAATGATGTTTTACAAAGATACCCGTGAAACCTGTGAGTTTTGGATGATTTTACATGCTATTGGAAGTTTGGGTGGGGAGTGTTGAAAGTTGGAATTTGTTTTATTTTTAGTTCCTATAAAAAACAACCTCATAGAATAACCTAAATATTACAAAAAGACTCAGTTTATCCTGAAAATACATGGACCTGTGTTTGGTCTGTTGTCTTATTCAGCCTCTCCTTTGGCTGTGTGATCTGTGGTTACTGTACTGCAGCTTTGCTGCAGCATTCACATCTCACTTAGGAAAGAGAAATGCAGATATAATTTATCATAACAGAAAGCTTAGTTTCCAAAGGTCAAATCCTGAAGGTGATGTTCAAGCAAAATTCCTGAGGTTGATTTTTTTGACTGAGCAATAACAGGACAAAATAAAGACTCACCTAAACTAATGTATCTTTCTGTGAACTACTATTAAGAAAAGATAGCTCAATATAAAGTATGTGCTAAAATTATTGGACTTTTGGGGAGTTTCATATTTTAATAAATTTACTGTATTTTGAACTTGACAATATGAGAAGAAAAGAAAGGAAAATTCCTTTTAAAGGAAGAAAAAAAGACAAACTTTGAAGCATAAAGTTCCTTGTTAAAGATCAGTTTTTAAAAACCATTAATTTACCAAATTTGCATACATGTAGTGTGTTTTCAAGGTGGTGTTATGTTCTCGAATACTTATATGTGCTTGTTTCTTGGTTACCCAACAAGTGGTGTTGATTTGATTGTAAGGAGAAGAGAAGCCCTGGGCTGTGTGCTGCTTTAGGCGTGGTTTATAGCGAGGCATGGCAGCAACACTGAAAAGCACAATGGGTCTGGAAAAAAGGAGCAGGGAGTCAGAGGGATGCTCATCTGGACATGTCCTGTGAAGGGTTCTTTCATATATATACTGACACACACGTGTGTATGTGTGTGTTAAAGAACAGAGTCTTTGTTCAAACACATCAGACTGGTCTGAATAGCAAATGCAGCTCTAAATTGCTTTTTTAAGACAACATATAGTTTGCTTTGGATGGATCGTGCCTGCCCTGGCTGCCATTATCTGTAACTCGTACACCATCCTCAGCTGGGATTGCTGTTTGTTTAACTTTGGAGTTGTTCAGTCTGCCTCACACCAGGTGCAGCGCAGGGCCTGTTGGCTCAAGGAGCCCAACCACTTCAAAGATCTCACAGAGGTTTGCAAAAAAGAACAATAAACAAGATCTGCTTCAAACCTGCACCAGAAAAGCAGTGAAGGGTACCAGGCCAATCCTGCTGATTGCTGCACTATGCTAAACACGCGTGTCTGCAGGAAGGATTCCTTTGTAGACTGCCTTACATTTAATAGGGATTGGTAGCTTTTAAAACAATTAAATTAGCAGAGTTTTAATAGCATCGTTGCTCCTGGAAAAGCAGAGGCGTTTGCTCATCTACACATTCAAACTGTATGCAGAGTTGAGTGACAGGCACAAACCATTGCTTTCCCTGCCAGACTCTTCCCCTCTTTCCTAACCCTTTTTTCTGTGTTACAGAATTGCTGGAAATAAGTAGATTTGCATAGAAAAGCAGCTTATCATTACTTCCTCCTGTGGCAGAAGATAGGAACTTAATTATTGGCTTGTGCACTCAGCAGATTTCAGGCTTGGGCAAGACCCAGGACCCAGGGAGCCCCGGACTATGTGGGTTTATAGGTTTGCACAGAAGCAGACCAGGCTAAGAAATGTGGATACAGACAGACACTGTTTTTAGTAGAGGGCCCACTTCATATATCTTGGTATCTGTACACTTTGGAGGACAGCACTGGGAGTACTGAAAGCAGGTACTAAGATTATATTTCACCATTTCTTGAGGTCCGTTTCACACCCCCTGGAGGGTGTGATTCAATGCTTGGAATCTCTACCAGTCAAGTTCTCTTTCCAGTCTGAATTGATTGCCAGGTGATGTTCTGCTTTCATCCTGCACAGCCAATGTCACGTGTGAAAGGGCTGGATTTTGCCTACAGAAATTGTGGTGGACATAGCAGTGCTAAGTCCATGCAAACTGTAGAGTGATATATCTAGGAAAATCTTCTAGGAAAAAATCCCCATTCCAACACACCAGTTTCATTCTGATGAGTTTTGTGGGCCGAAGCCTCACCTTGCTGACACTGCCACAAACCAGAGCAAGCTCCTGGCTGCAGCCAGGGTACAGGTGGTGTCAGTGAGAGCTTCTGTGCTTCACATCAGCTGTCAAACCTGAGAACAGTCTTACTGTGTCTGGTATCAGCAGAATATTTCACATGTGATGTTTCTGATTTCCTGGTCTACTTAGGAGCAATAAGGTTAACCAAATTTGCACGAGGCAGATTTATTTAACGGCCGTCTCACAATTGACTTGAAGCAGCCTCCTCTTTGTGATACAGTTTGTTGTGAACTTTGAATGATCCATCGTAGATGTCATGGAAGGGGCACAGTTGTTTGTCTGTGATTCACTCCTTCAAGGAAAGTCTCCTATAGTGAGTGTTCCTATCATGAAAAGTGAACTCAAGTCAATGGTATTAGCTCCTGGGGTCAAATTATGGGAGGCTACAATGAAACCTTGGCTGATGTTCAAGGACCACAGGAGGGTGGGGGTTTAATGGGTGGTTGTGTTTTCCTAACTTTGCTCCCATTATGAGTATTTTTTAGATTACACTGTTGTGCAAGAAATTTATTTTAAGGATTATAAAAAATATTTTCTTGTAAAAATGCATATTTTTCTAAGCCCAAGAGGTATCTAGAGATTAGGAAGGCTCAACTGGTAATAAATGCATTCAAATAATAGTCATTCTTTCCTCAAAAGTACACGTATCTAAGCGTAAAAACACTCAGCATGTTTTTGTTTGCTTCTCTTAACTCAGCAGTGAGACAGAAGTACCCAGTTCCTTGTGCTCTTCCAAGGAGATGTTTATGCCAGCAGTGAGCTAATGCAGCACTGAGAACTGGTTATAATGAGCAGCCTGCTGATTTTTAAATGCATTACTGACACTTTGGTTTTTGAATAAATAGCCTGGATCTCACTTTTGTATAAGCTGATTAGAAATGCAAGGAATTTGCAGGAGATAAGGATTTGGCCAAGGAATTTTTTTAGAAGTTTCTCTGTAGCCCAGTGCTGTTTATTGTAACGTTAGGTGAGCAGAGCAGCATTCCCTTGAGCTATTCTAACAGGAAATGGCAGAGAACAAGTTCATTCAGATAATGCTGCAGAACAACAAAGCAGTAGCACAGGGGTGGATTATACAGCCTGGGTGAAGAGGAGTTGCACCCTCACTGTGTCTGCAGATGACACAAACTTGAGGGAACAGCAGTTGATAGTTAGGTGAGCAGAGCCTCTGTTCAGGCTGCAGAAATGGTTGACAGAGACTTCATGAAATTCAGTGCAGATAAATCCACGTTCTTGCACTTGTGACCAAGTAACACTGTTCATCGGAACACGGTGGGGGGAACAGCTCTACAGAAAAGTACCTGAAGATGCTGATGGAAAACACACTGAACATGAGTCAGCAGCTCACCTTTGTAGTAAAGGGGTCATAGGGCAAAACATAGCCTTCCCAGAAGCAGGCACTGGAAAGCCAAGAGGCAACAGTTGCAGGAAGATAAATTACAGTTGGATACGAGGGGAAAGTTCCTCACTGGAAGGGCAGCGCAGTGAGCAGGTTGCCCAAGAGGCTGTGGAGTCTCTACCCCCAAAGGCATGCAAAACACAGCTGGACAAGGCCTTGAGGAACATGGTCTGGTTTTAAAGTTGGCCCTGCTTTGAAGACCTCTGTAAGTCTCTAATTTGCTTAGATTGGTATATTCTGTGAAGACATAGTATAATTAGAAGCATGATAATTCGGTGAATTTTCTGCAATAGCATTTGAAAAAATACAATTTGGTCTATGACAGAACTTGTCATCATTTTTTTTTACATTTTTTTTTTCTAATGCAAGTGTTAAAATATAAGTATCCTGGATCAAATTTCCCCATCTTGGATAATGTGAGTCCTGAGTTTTCAGGACTTAAGACTTCACCTTTGGATGGTACACATTGGTACATTCCTTACCTGCTGGTTTTCAAAGGAAGTTTGGCTTACAGACACTTTTGAAAAATTTGATACCTCTTTTAAGTACTTGAATACCTTTATCATTTGAGCCTCGGACTCCTAAAAGCATGCATTTGATACTTTTATCATAGATTGGATATTGTTTGGCTGTTCTTCAGTCACAACAGTGTAGTTCAGTGCTTGCACATTGACAGTTCATGCCCAACTGCATAGATTTTTTTTTTCCTCCTGCAGTTGCTTTTATCACAGAGTATTAGATTTCTTTTGTGGTCACAAGCTGGTAGTTTTGAAAGACAATATAGTTAGAATCTTCCATTTGGAAACCATCTTTTAGTGTTTTCATTTGATTTCCTTATCTTAATGTATCTTAGGTTTTTTAGCTGTTTCTTTTGAATTCAAGGCTTAAAAAGCATTATCCATTCATGCCTATCAAATGCAGTAGAAAGTAAATTATTCCTCCTTTTGTTTGAGCCTGTTCATAGTTGTTTAACAAGGATACACTGAGGCAATTGCTACGGAAAAAGTATTCTGGAATGTCAAGTAGCAAACTTTAATTTGCCACCTTGTTCTCTTGTAAACAGAAATGAGAGATTTAAACATGGGTGCGGTTTTGTTTGAACAGAGCACTCACATTAAGTCAAACATGCTTTTCCTCCTGGAACTGCTTGTCTGGATTTGCTTTAGGGGTAACATTTTTTCCACTAGTTTTCATTCAACAATCACCTTGGTTTCCAGCCATTTGGGCTTCAACCATTTTAGGACTTGCTTCCAGTAACTGAGCCTGAATTTCTGAGGGCTCAAGCTCCTGGATGTCATTCATACAAGTAACATTGTGTGTTCCACCTCCTTTGGAGCTCAGATGGGGAAAACGAGAGCAAAACTGGAATGCTGAGTATTTTATAGTTTTTAGTTTGAGGCTGGGTGTGAGGTTATGGGCTCACTGCACAATAAAGCTCATAACTTGGGGTGAAAAAGTGTGGGTCACTGACTTCAGTAGAATACTTCACAGTGTTTAGCTTGAAAAATACATGTGTGGTGTTTCTTATTCTAGGCATGTGCTTGTGTTGTGATCAGTGATGCATGTTTATATCAGATTTCAAAGTCTTTACAAGAGGAGCCATATAAAATGAAAATACACATTAGAATTGATGTGATATGATGTGAAAAGTAATTTCTGTGTGAGTGGAAACACTGTAGGAGTGAACAGAGATTAGAGGTGGAACATTCATATTACAGATTTCACTAAAGTCCAACCTAAGGGAAACTGGAAAATCTGTTTTAAGAATAAAGTATTTTGTGCCTAAATTAAATGAAATTTTTGAAACTCATTATCTTCTTTATGTTTTCATAATGTATAATGGATTCCAAGATTTGGTTTTATTTATGAATTCTTTTCTTAATTATACAGAATTTTTTGTCAGCCGTCAGCTGGAGGCAATGACTTATGTCAATGTCAGTAATGAAAAAGCTCATTTGATTGAATGACAGGATGGTGGCACAGATTATCATCAGCAAAGTCCTATGTGTGTGCTGTTTAGATAATACATTCATACACCTGAGAGAAATACTTACATCTTTTCAGCTCTTTGTATGTTTATGGATGACTCAGCTGGGAAAAATACTGACTATGCCATGCTCCTACAGAATATTTTCTGTCTGCCTTGTGGTACTTCCCAAGAGGCTAGATTGGAAGTGGCAGTGCTGAGTGGAATGCAGCTTCTCTGTGAGACTTCATGGTACCCTGACATACTAAATGAGATACATCCACAGATCCAGGAGCCTTCTAGATGTGCTTGAGGTGATATGGGCATGGGGAAGGGTCTCAGACTCCTTCCCTCACTGCTTCTATCACACTGTTCTCCCTGGGAACATGCATTGCTGTGTGGAGGGGGATCTTCAGCTCCTGCAAGGTTTGACTGCACCAGGGCTCTATTTGTGTTGTGACTGATTGCCCCCATCTTGGGTAACTGCAGGTGCCTGCTGCCTTATCCTCTGATCAAGAGAGCTGCCCTACTGATCTTCTGATACCTTTTGAAGGTCATTAGGTGGCAATTCATGCCATTTCTTAACTTTCGCTCACCAATCACATAATTACTTAATAGTTTCAAATATTTATTGAGCATGAAGCTTAATTAGGCCGTAGATGAGCATAACATTCAATACTCCCTTGGGAATGTGGCACATGGCTAATTACAGCTTTGTAATTAGACATGCAGCAGGCTTAGAAGAAACCTCTGAAAAGCCTGCTGAGCCCTAGCAGTGAAGCAGAAAGAGGGGTGAAGAGTGCAGACCTTGTCAAAGTAAAATGAGGATTCAAAATTCAGTAGAAAAATGAGAAAATTTTCCAGAGAATTTTAACTGGGCGTCTGAGAGTTTTATTTGGGCTAACCTTGAGAGGCATGACAGAAGGGAGTGGAAGGACAGTGAAGAAGAGAAATACTGGAGAGGGGAGGAAGCTATTATTATCTAAATCCTGAATCTTACTACAGGAAACGATTGTGTCTCATCAGCAAGGCTTCTGCTGCAACTTGAAGAGCTAAGACTTGGTTATTTACATGAATGCTCACTTACCTGTGAATAAACCTTTCCCAATAAATCCTAGTTTAGTCTGAGTATTTCTCATCTTGAAATCTCTGGAGAAGATCCTGTAGCTTTTATTTCTGGATTTTTTGAATCAGAAGTTAGAAGTGCTGCAAGGACTTTGAATAAAAATGAATTGAAGTAGACAACTACTTAAAATTACACTCTATAAAACAGAGTGCACAGAAGTGCCTTAGAGAGAGACTGGCTGAAAGAATCACTCAGATTCAGGCAAAGGCAGTGTAGTGCTCAGCTGTCGTTTCCCATGAGTGTAGCAAAGCAAAAAGCAGAAGAGAAACAAACCTGAGATTTTAAATTGCTCTAGGAATTAAGACCTTGATTTTTCTAGTCTTCAACCCTTCGCCTCCTGCCATCCACTGAGTTCTTTCATTGGTTCAATACTGACTCATGAGGAGGTGGGATATCCTCTGAGCTTCCTACATCAGCAGGTTTTCACCTGAGGACTCCCATCCAGTTACTGACACAGAACAGAGATGCTTGTGAAGCTCCCCCATGTACTGCAGGAGGGCTGCAGGTGAACTGTAATTTTTCTCTTCCTGTGACTTACTCCTACTAATGTCATGTTCCTAAGTGTGTTGGTTTTGGCTGGGGTCATTTTCTTCACCGTGGCTGCTCTGGGGCTGTGTTTTGGATTTGTGCTGAACACAGGGTTGATAATATAGAGATGTTTTTGTTATTGCTGAGCAGGGTTTACACAGAACCAAGGCTTTTTCTGCTTTTGGTGTGGCCACACTGGCAAGGAAGTTGGGGGTGCCTGGGAAGTTGAGAGGAGACACAGGCAGGACAGGGGACCCAAATTGACCAAAGGCATATTCCAGGCAATGTGACAAAGTGGGGGGAAGAAGGAAGGGGGAACATGTGGAGATTCTGTGTTCCTAAGTAACTGCTCTGCATGATGGGCCCTGCTCTCCTGGAGCTGCTTGAACACCTGCCTGCACGTGGGAAACAGTGAATTAATTTCTTGTTTTGCTTTGCTTGTGTCCACAGCTTTTGCTTTCCCTATCAAACTGTCTTTATCTAAACCCATGAGTTTTCCAGCTTTTACCCTTCTGATTCTCTCCCTGATCCACTGGTGGAGGAGTGAGTGAATGGCTGTGTGGGCTTGTTGCCAGCTGGGGTGAATCCATGACACAGTGTGTTAGTTTTGAGCATGTCTGAATTTCATTAAAAAACTCAATTATTCTTGGGGAAAAGAAATTTCATTGAATTAAAGATTGTAACTCTATTTGGAATTATTTCTTGCTTTTTAGCAGGCCACAGAAATAGAGACAAGGCTCATTAATTCATAGTGAAAAGCACCACTTCTTTCTGAGATAACACCGTGGAGCAAGTATTTGAATGTGCAATTAATTACTTTTGTTCTGAGAGAGTAAAAATCGAGGATCTGTCTGTACTGCTCATTTTCATGTTCATGTTTTATAGAGGATGAGTATTTTCTGTTCTAGTGGTTGCAATGCAGTAGAGAGGATTAGCTCAGCCCTTGCTTAGTTCTGTAAATCTCCATAAAAGCCTCAGATTAATACAATTTTATCAAAACAATGTGATGTCCATAGTCCTTTGTATTGTAGCAATATCACACTTAACTATGCTGATATCACACAAGTACTGATATTCTGATGCTGTGAACTCCACTATAGCAGTCTTTTTTAGTGAAGAATCATCTTTAAACTGTTTACCTTATCTTTCAGCAAGGTTTTCGGGTAGCATCACGTTAACATTCTTACGAAGCTTCCAAAATGACCTCACTTACATACAGTCAGTCAGAGTGTGAGCAAAAGAGGATCTTGATAGCTGCTCTCTACTCTCCTCAGCGTCTGCAACATGCCCAGCCTTGCCATTGATGCAGAGCAGAGAAGGAGATTGAGTTAAGCTGCCTGAATATGGCAAAACTATCACAGAGGGAGTTAGGAATCACTTACTAGCACACTGTAAAACACCCAGACTTCCTATGTAAACAAGGCCAACTCTAGTTAAAAAAAGGAATGAATGTTGCTTTTACTAATAGGTTTGGCCATTCCTTCCTTTAATGGCCCAGTGATGCATTATTAACATAGCTGGATATTTTAAGCTGATCTATTACTGCAAAAAGAAAAAGAAAATAATGTTCTTGGCCTCGTAAAGCATAGCTTCACACATATCCTCTCGTACCTCAAGATGAATATCTTTCATATTCCCTGCTCATAGTTTTCAATTTCCCATCTTTTGTTTGACTAATGAGAGAAGGTAATGCTTCAGTTAAGACAAATTAATATTCCAGTAGCTGAGAAGAAAGATAAATCAGTCCAGGATTTCTTACCGATGCATTTTTTCTGCCTTTAGGTTTGGGAAGAGCTCTAGGTTTTAAAGCTTTAAGGAAAGCTATTAGAAAAGTCTCAACAATAGTGCAGACAAAATTTAGCATCACTTATACATAGAAAAGTGTGAACATAAACTTCTCACTCTGGTGTGTTCCTGTGGTGTTTAGACCCTTCAAATACTTGTAGACATTGACCATATTTTACCTTAGTTATCATTTGGCTGAGCTTAGGCACACTTAGACCTTTTAGTCTTTCCTCATAAATCAAATTGTAACCTGTGATTACTTCCGTTGCTTTTATCTGAAGCTTTGCCAGTTTGATGACATCTTTCTGGGATCAAGGTTTTATTTCAAAATTTGACGACAAAATTTAAGTCATTGTTACTTCTAGAGCTGGTCCCAAATCTAGAGTCCATGGTGCTTAAGAAGGGTATGGTGAAGGCTTCTGAGGTGCGGGCACAACATGTTACCCTGGGCACAGACTGGCATTATCAGAGAAAATTTAGACCAAAGGGAAAATGTTTCTTTCCACCAGAATTATTTTGCATGTGGATAATGCATTGATGGAGTAAGAAACTGCTAATACTGCAGTCAGTTTGTTAGTCCTTGAGATGAGTGTGTATGTGAAAGAAAATTAAAAGCAAAGAAATTCTCTAATGGAATGATGTGGAAATAGGTGAGCTTGTGCTTTCCCCATCTCAGTGACTTTGTCCCTGGGCTGGAAACTGTCTGCTGCTTTTGGACCAGGCAGCATCAAAATTGACCTTCTGTGAGGAGGGGGAAAAAATGGTATTGTTATAAAACAAAACTTTGGTATAAGAATTAGAAAATTAATATATGCAAAGAATGAAGGTGGTGGTGTCATCTGGACACAGTGCACATGTAATTCATTCTGGCTTGGCTAGCTTCATGTGGAGCAAAAGCTCACTAAGCCTAAGGGCAAAGCAGAAGGATAAATGGCTAAGTACAAAATTGGAGGAGGAAGGGTGAATTGCACGTCTTGTACTGTGATGGGTGGCAAGCTTCGTTAGGTGAAGATGTAGCAAATGCTTGGCATCCTGGAGGGAAGGGGTGGTGTAGGGCTTGTTGAGTTTTCCTCCATTGACCTTCAGTACCAGAACAGATCTGATGATACCACAGCAGTTTCTCATAATACGTGGTGTAAATAACCTCAGGGGAAAAAATGGTGAAGACATAGTCCTTTTAAAGCTTTATGTAATTTTCTATGGGTTTGGAAGACTGGCAAGGTAGATACACCTTCAAGGGCATAGGCTTTCCCATTTTCTGTTTGAGTATGAACTGCAGTTTGCCACTGCTTTCTGTGGAGTGAGGAGATGGATCAAGTCTTATCCACAATGTAGAAAGCAAAATGAAATAAAATATTACGCACTTTGCTCATCCAGACTTCTTTTTCAATCCTACAACCTGCAGACATGGTCCTTGCAGTGAGAAATTACTAAAAGTTAAACTTACTTTCATTTGTCCACTGGATTACCAGGAAAATATTCTTAAAAGCCAATGCAGAGAGAAGTTTCTTTTTGTTTCCAATCCCAGTAGAATTAAATTCTGTCAGGGAGAGGTTGTTTCTAAAATAAATACATTGTCAGATGTTGCTCATTTTCATGCGAGAAGTGATCTCCTTTGCCAAATATGCATGGTGTGTTTGTTCCATGCTATGAGCAGTGCTTATGGTGGGTTGCTGTCATTTGTCAAATGAAAAATGAAGGCTCAGTTCCAAGATCTTAGTCACTGTTGTTCTGAATATGTGGAATCTCAAGGGAAAAAAACCAAGGCTGTCCTTTTTTAAGAAACAACAAGGACCCATGATGAACATTTAAGTAATTACATATAATGACTTCTTACAAGCAATTTTTTAGTTTTCTTGAGTAAATTACATTACAAAGATGAAGTCTTTGTTAATAAGTGGAATGTAAAATTTTACTTCCAAACCTGTCAAAAAAAAAAAAAAAGCTTTGTAAAGTAGGGCCAGTGGGGCTGAGCTCATCCTGGTCAGGTAAACCATCATGAGATTGCCAAGACATATTAGCATGTTCCCTGCCACAACTGTGGCCAATAGAGGCTAGCCCTCTTCCAGATGATGCAGGGATCTGCTTGAAATGCTTGACAACCTTGGCCTGTTTGAATTGCCAGTACAGGGTCCAAAGGACCTCGTGGCTCCCCTTCCCCTGGGCATGCTGTGCTCCCTGCTCCCTTCAGCACCTTGCCCTCAGTGTTTGCTGGGAGCTGGTTCATTATTCACATCCATGTATGTTCTGTGTGTCCTTTTACATGACCCTGCCAGCATGGCCTGAGAGTGAGTAGTGTGGGTTAGATGGTGTTTCTGAGCCTCCTCCGAGTGATGAGGACTTTGAACCAAGGTTTCTCACCTCCTGGGAAGTCCTGCAACCAGGAGGCAGGATGGAAGAAAAGAGCCTTCTCGTGAAATAACGCAGTTGTCTAATGTGTGAAGAGTTTGATTCTGCTGTATGAGGTGTGTCCAAGCACTTGTTGTGCTTAGCAGCTGTTGGGGACCTGGTTTTTGGATGCAGTACTAAAGCAGACACTGAGATGCTGAGGCTGGGGCTGCCTGAGTGTGCCTGGGAGGAGAACTGGGGCTGATGAGCTTCAAGAGTTTGGCTGGGGAGGAGAGGGTTAGATTGCAGGAGTTGTCACAGCTTTCAAGGAAACCTTTGTGGAAGAGGGGAGTCCATGTTTAAAAATTGCAATTTTAAGTTTTTGTTGCATGGAATCTGTCCCTTTTAGACAGTGTGTGCTTAACTCATCAGAATCAGAGAAGCATAACTGATTCTGCTGAAATACTTGAGCAAGTGTTAGTCCACAATTATTGGATGAATTTTGCAAATTAATTTCTCATTCATACATTCTTCCTTTTCTACTTTTTCTATGTGGATGCTAGTAATTGCTAGGGAATTACTGTCCTGCCTCCTTCCAATTCTTTATGTTGGATTTCTCCCCTTTTTCTCAATCTCTTTTTGGTTTTTTGGTTGGTTTTTTTTTTTTTTTTTAGTATTAAATCATGAAAACATTAAATAGAAGTGTATTTCTTGACATTTAAAAACCCCCTACTTTATCCAGCATGAAATTATGACTAGAATCTCTCCCCATGGATAAGCACATTTTGGATTTCAGAATTTAGCAGTATGCTCTCTCCTTTGTTACAAAGGTGCTATTAGTGGGCCAGTGTGGTGTCCACTGCTCTCATTAAAGATCAAGGCAAAACAAATCCAACTCTAAAATTACATTGTTATCAATCTCTTTAAAGTCCTGGAATAACTTAAATTTGTCTCAGTGTGCTCTGTCATCAGGCACCCTGGATAAACACATATATTTTCCCAAAAACCATAGCTTCTGCTCTAAATTTTTTTTTTTTTCCAAAAGTCACTACTGCCATCAATAATTTCATTTCCCAGCTACTCTGAGCTCATTTGGTTTTGATGCAGTCTTTTCCAGAAACAGTTTTGGAATTTAAATGCAAACCCTAATGCATTATTTTGTGGTGTGTTT
Source organism: Rhipidura dahli (assembly GCA_013399225.1). Taxonomy (NCBI): domain Eukaryota; kingdom Metazoa; phylum Chordata; class Aves; order Passeriformes; family Rhipiduridae; genus Rhipidura; species Rhipidura dahli. The sequence continues at coordinate 747,492 of VXAC01014637.1, forward strand.
TAAAACTTAGGAAGGGCAGAAATATTCCTGTGTGCAGACAAGCTTAATGATATCTTTTGTATTTTCATTTTCAAGAGGCATTTGTCCCCTGAAGAGTTCCAGGAAGTCTTCAAAATGAGTATTGAGGAATTTGATCGTCTGGCACTTTGGAAGCGGAATGACCTGAAGAAAAAGGCCCTGCTTTTCTAAACCCTCCCGGATAAAATATGTGCTTAATCAAAACAAAAATAGTCTTGCCAGAACTATCACATGCACTTGCTGTTGAACCATTGTCCAGCTTCATTGTGTTAGTATGTGTCGGGGAAACAAGACAGATTAGATGGTAATGTGTTGGGATACAGAGAATTTGCTAATCTTGCATTTCCAGCTGGTTTTGTCAGTAACTCCTGGTCCTACCCAGTTTACAATGTGCAAAAAAATCTAGCTTTAAGTTTATTGTTGCTTGCATTTGTTGCTTGATGCAAATGGAAATTCTGAAAGGAAGAGAAAAAAGTGTAGCTGTGACACAGGAAATGCATCCAACGTTCTGTTCCATTCAGTTTTATAATGCAATTTTTACAAAATCAAGTAAGGAATTAATATAGAAGTTTTCCAGCGGGGGATCACATGCTATTAAAAATATGGTAAAAGCCAAAGAAAAGCATATCCGCAAGCAAATACTGCAATTGTTTATCTGTGGTACTTTTTAAGAATGAAAGCAGAAATATGGAAGCACCTTAATTCTACTTCTTATATTTAAACACAGCATACTCTTTAAAAGATCATATTTGTCTAGAAGGTAACTAGCTATCTTTAATTACAACACCAGAGTTTTTATTTTATTAAGAATATATTGTGACATAAAACAATTATAATTACTAAAATGTAATGTGTACCTACTTAAAGATTTAGTCCCATTCATCAGGAAAACTGAAGCCTTATACAAAACTGGTTTAAGAGTGTATTGTGCCAGTTGACCGTGTTTTCCTACTTGTTTGGGGTGTTTGAAGAATGGATTTTTTACATTTCATGCTGATAAAAATACCATGTAATCTTAATTACTATGTAGATAGATATATCTATCTATAAAAGAATTATTTTCATTACTATATTTCCTAAGTAAAGACATTCTTAATTTCTCGACTTTCCAGCTTTACACAATAAGCCATGAGAACTGTGATGGCATTTGGTAGATGTGGAAATGGAACAGTTCAGCATAAAATGTAACAAAAAAAGCTTGGTGTGCTCTATCAGTAATACAGACAATTATAATCAAATATATAAAACCCTCATGCATTACTATTCGCATGTTTCTGTACAAGTAAATTTGAAAAAAAAACAAACCTATGTGATATTGGTGCAGTACCTTGAAACTGTCCTAAATAACAATCAAAGTAACAAAATCTAAGCATTTGATAGAAGTGTTAGACCTTAATATCTCTTCCAGCTGAAAGACTGTATTAAATTTAATAATTTCATATGGTCAGAGGTATGGTTGCTGACAAAGAATGTTTTAAAGTGAGTTGCTAGTTTTGTGTGATACTAAATGAGCATTACAAAAAGTACATTTTTCAGCCATGTGTCAGTATTCTGCATTTTTACTGCCTTGAATGTTTGTACTCACCTCCTACTTCACTATGTCTTTTTGCATTTCCTTAAGGTAACTGGTTAATATATGCACTACAACACACTATTTCAACTGACCCAGCATTGGAAAAATCATAGCATTGAACATGCCTTCTTCCAACTAACTTTCAAAGTCCATGCTGTTGGAAATAAATATTTTCTCATGACCTAAATGTTTTGTCTGATGATACAAATGTTTAAAAAAATTCATTAAAACAGAGACATAACTGAATGACTTTGCTAATGTGTGTATAATTTTTAGATCATATTGCTGCTCTGGATAGGGTCTTCCCATGATGTAAGTAATGTAAATAATATATAATTTGCATTAAATCTGCTCACTGAGGAGAGCATTGAGTCTGAATGTCACGTTACTGTAAAGTTGGTCATGATTTAAACAATCCATCAAGCAAATGCCACATCTCACCAAGCAAAAGTTGCTTCCCTGGTGATGTACAGAACCATTGGCCTGTGTAGAGCACCATCAGCCAGTTTCAAATGAGAGCTCCTGATCACATGCAGACCACATCCATAATGCTCTTCAGCCTCAGAATAGCTTGGTGCATTTGGCTTGTGAAAACTGGCAGCCCACTGAAATGGACCAATCGTAAATGTGACTGTCAGGGTCCATTGCTACTACAAAAAACTAAATCTAGGAGAACAATTGGTTGGAGAGCAATCATGAGGAAGTTTGACACTGGTGACAACCACTCTTCTCATCCACACATTCCTGCAGTACCATATTGATTTCAGGCATCTTCTGAGTGACTAAATAACTGCAGATTGATCAAAGAAATCCCTGTATCAGTGAAGATCAGGTTCAGTATGGATTTTCATAAATAATTTGAAAATTTCTTAACCACAGCAGTTATTGAATTGGTGTGGGATTCAACCTGTGCTGTAAGGAAAAAGTGCATTACTAAGCACTATAGGCAATCAACAACTCTGTGCTGCTCTACTCTTTTATGCACCAGCAGATGTGTGGCTAATGACAAGTAAGGATGGTGAGTTCATGTGACCTGTTTGACACATTTACACTGTTGTGAGACAGTTCATCTTTAAAGTGTCTCTTGAAGGTCTTTGTCCTACTTGGGCTAAATCTGGTACAACTCTTGTTTTACATACCCCCATTTAGACTTTTTTGCTCACAAGCTTCAGTTCTGATCACAATGCCCAACTGTATAAGGGGTTGTATCCCACCCTTTTTCTATATTTGCTCACAAGTTCCTTTGTCATTCTGTGCTCCCTTTTATGGTCAGTGAAGAGAAAAAAAGCTCTTCATTCACATCCTGATGTTCAAAATGTGAAATGAATTGCCCCTATCATATTCCTGTCCACTGAATATGAAGAAAGGCAGTCCCACTGCAGAAGTATACATTGCAGGGTATCTAATCTTGGATAAAATTAATTCCATGCCTGCAGTCTGTTGGGGAAAATCACCCACTTTTTACCAAGTTGGTGGAATACCAGTCTTAAAACCACTGGCAGTTCTTAGACCATGTTACCAAATCACTTTCAAGCAATCAGAAAAGTACTTTGAGTTGCACAGATCTCACAAAATGCCTTAACACAGTAATTTTTTGTGCTCATTATGCTATTCACTAAACAGGCACATATTCGATGCCAAACACGCAAAAATGTTTTAGAAGACAGTCAGTTTATCAACTTGCATTCCTACTACCAGCCAAAACCAAAAAGGAATTTTGGCTTCCATACACAAAACCTTTGCTGACTTTAGATGAACAAGTACTCTTGTGTGTCCTTATTTCATTTCCCTGAAAGTTTGAAATGGTCTGTAGATGTCTCTTCAGTGCAAAGATGGTACAGCTTGGTAAGCTGTTCATTTTTTCACATGATACTTGCCAGTGTATCGCTCCATATTTAAAGTATCTACTGTCATATGGTGCAGTGACCTATTCAATTATACTCTCTAGCCTAATTAAATTCACATTTACAGTATGATATTGTGTGCTGGATTTGGCACCAGCCAAATATACCAGTGTAAAAGGTCCATAAGGTGAGTAGCATTGTAATTTACTTCACTGCTAAGTTGTCTGTACATCACCTATACTCCACAAAACAGACCATGGCATACCAGAGAATACAAGATTTCTGTTTCTAAAATCTGTCATGGTTTTCCCATTTAAAAATTGCAAACTGGAATTTGAGTCATGTAGTTTTTTTTCAGGAACTTTGAGTGTCTAATTAAATGTGAATAGACTTAAATGTGCATAGTAAATATTCAGGTTTATTTTCATATGGTTCCATGTGCTAATCTTATATAGTATTATGAAATGGAAACAGCATTTCAGAGTAATGAGATAAGACTTTGCCAGAATAGTCCATCAGATAGTGTGGTCTGGTGTTGGGAGTAAAAAACTGACTCTCAACAAATCATCGTCTGTTTTTCAGATAATGCTCTTTAAAGTTATTAAGTTACTGTTCTATAGTCTTGTTTTCAAGGACATGCTGCCTTGCAGTATTTTGGTAAGAGTAGATATGGCTATGCAGCTCAAAAGGATCAATATAGCTCTTGGAGAAACTTATTTTGATATGTATACAAGAAGCAGGGGAATTCTGTCAGAGATTTAATTTTCATTCTTGGATCTGAGTTGTATTGCTCAGCTGTTCATGTCAACCCTATGTATGACCTAATTCTCACCTCATGTATTTTAAAGAAGACATGTTTAAAGCTCAGCAATGAAAGAGCCAGCATTTCATCATCACAGTCTTTGAGACAAAGGAAAATATGGGGGGTTTTGTGGTTGCTGAAGGAGTATCTGATCAGCAATTCCAGATAGAAAACCAGGCATGCCAGGTTACCATTACAGCAGTCTGAGAAAGCTGGACATTTTTGTCTGACCTTCTTCTATTTCTTTTCCTTGTGGTTCAGGGGAGAGCTCTGAAACCTGTAATTGCAGAAACAAGAAAATACATAGTTGTGAGACAGTACCTGGAATCTAATAAGCCTCTGAGATGAGGCTAATTTTACATGGACAAAAAAGATATATCCAGACCAAGAGAGATGTCTGGTCTTACATTCCACATTTTGATTTCAAGGAGCCATCTAGTTAACATTTCCAAATGTGAGCAAAACAGACCATTAATTTTACTAACCTTTTCACATATCTGCATGGAGATTTTGTTCTGCTATTTGTGGATGAGCTAGATGAGATCCCAGGTAATTTTATCTGTCTGGTGCATGAACTTCAGAGTGTCCTTACATTCATATCCTCCTGCCCCTTTGATTTGTGTGTGAGGAAAAGGACAGGTCCATTTTGTAAGCTTCCTAAGACCTCACCTGACCTTTGATCAGAGTGAATCCTTGACAGGTCACAGTTGTGGCTGCCAGTTTTCAGATATCTTGAGTATCTGAAAAAAACTTACTGCTTTTAATATTGCAGTGATGGATGCAGCTCTCTTGTACACGTAATTTTATACTGAAGGCTTGCATCCCTTCTTCATATCCAAGCTTCCTCTGAGGAGTGGCTAAATCCTTAAAGGCTCAGAGGAGGTGCTGGCTCAGGCTCTTTGTATCCCTTCTCACTGTTTCTAGTATGTGAAAAGCCATGCTAGAAAAGGTGGTACTCAGTAAAAGTTCATGGCCTTGAAATGAAGATCTGAGTAGTTTCCTTCCCAGGTGATGAAGCACCCCCAGCAAATTGCAGTTTGTTGGGTTATTGCAGCAGGTTGTTACTCCCTCCTCCCAACCACCATCTCTGTGAGCTGCAGCTCAGAGAACTTAGTTCTAAATGCTGCTATTTTTCATGATTTCGGACATTTCCTCCTTCCCCTCGGTGTTTGACATCTGTGCACACAGGGGTGTGTGAGCAGGTAGGTTCCATATGTTTGCAATGGTTGGACAGACATCTGCAGCTCCCAGGCAGGTGGGGCCAGCCAGACCTTCCCTGCCAGGCTGGAAAAGCGGCAGCTCCAGAGCAATTGGGAGGAAACCAAAACCAGGCAAAAGCAGTGTGTCTCACACAGGTAAATGTACCATAATTTGGCCATTACTGTCCCAGCTGTTACCTATTTGCCTTTTGTTACAAGTGTGGATACCATCAGTTTCTATTTTTAAATCTTGTTACATTTCACAGAATCACAGAGTCACCAGGTTGGAAGAGTCCTTCAAGATCATCAAGTCCAACCCATGCCCTAACACCTCAACTTACATCATGTAAATTAAATTTGTGTCATGGATGATTTGCAGTTGACCTGTTTTCTCCATTTGCTAAGATACATTCTTTTGTTTCATCCTCTACCTTGTCTCTCTTCTAAAAATTGCATTTTTTTTTTACTTCTTTTGAGATTAAAACCTTTCTTTGCCCTTGATAATTCTTTTGCAAATTTCTCTCAGCCCACTGTACCTTGTGTTCAGGACTGGTCTAAGAGAATAAAGGAGCATAAAGGCTTCCTATTTGCCATTTTATGTCAAGCACTACAACTTTTTTTTTTTTTTTTGGTTGGGGGGGAGTGGGGTGGGGAAGAAGAAAGCTAAGAATGTCTTTGGCTTTTTAATTACAAATCTACATTATGCTGATGCCTTCCTTAAACTAACCTCACTGTTGCAAAGTGCTGGGGTTTTTTTCCATCCAAGTGGACAGGATTCTAAACTCTGACATAAGAGTCATTATTATTTCTCACACTACTACTATATTTTTTTTCTATTAACTGATAATTAAGAAGGCACCATGAATGATAGCAAATTAAACATCTGAGGTTACTAATGGTCTGTCTGAATTTCCTTTCAGTTCTCTGACCTGGAATAATTCACTTGAGAAATGGGTTAAAACTCTTCATGTCACTTGACATTTTGCTAGTCAGACTTCAAAAAATGAATTCTCTCAAGTTACAGATGTGGAGCAAAACCACTTTGAGCTCCCCATTTTTTCCCAATTTTATACTAGACATTTTTCATCTGAAAATTAGTTTTTGACAGATGGAAGAGCCTGGAGAACTATATGAGTTGCTGTATAAATATAAAATTCTTCAAATTGCATTTTTTTGTCATAATCCTTTTTTTCAGTATGATAACTGATTATTTTTATAGTGCAATAAAAATGATATCATAATCAAAGTACTGAAATAACTTACTCATTAAATTACTTAAATGGCACAGGAGACTATAAATACAGAATAGAAGCTAACATTAATCTTTCAGTAAGATTCCATTTTTGGCCCAATCTTGTTTGAATTCAAAGAAAGCAGGGACAAGGAGGCAAGACTTAAAGGAAATCTTCTCCCACTGTATTCAAATTTAATACAAAATTTAAATTTAAAAGAATTAAAATTACAAGAATAGGATTTTTTTTTTCAAATTAGTAATACCCAAAGGCAGAGCTACTTAGCAGTGATTTTGAGGGTTTGATATTTATTTAATAAAAAGATTTTAGCATAGTATTTTGAAAATGTCAGTAACTTAATGCTAATCCCACTGAAATCACTGGCATTTGTACCTGCACCAAAGCACAAAGGTCAGGTTATATAGAATTTCTTACAAAACTGAAACCAGAAGGAAGGATTGTTTGATTATGTTTAGTTCAAACAGAAGTATATAACTGGGAAGTAACTATTTTTACCTTCACATTAAGATTCTATAAAATGTATATTATCCTTTTGTATATATTCCCTCCTTTGCCCTAATTCAAAACCAAGAACCTAATTTAAGGTATTTATATCTCAGTGAATTTAGTTGCAGATAGTTTTGTTACACAGAAGACCTATCTGTGTGAAGAGTAAGGAGAGGCCTGTGCATTGTAAAGAAGCAGCATAATCCCTCCTCTTGGAAGTTTCAATAATGCACACTTTTTCAAATTTGCTTTCTGCAGAAATGTGAGTGGCATTTCTTCTGTATAAGAAGTCCTTTTGGGACATGTATGTACTCAGCACTATAACATTCCTGAAACAAATTTTACAAGTGTATCTAAAATATAATTACTTTTTCCCCCAGTGGACCTGGAAATGATGTGGGACCCAAGAAGAAATAATTCATTGAAAAGATACTTCAACAAGACACTATTTAAAAAAAAATCAAAATGATGTTGAGTATTAGGTTCTTAATAGCAATGGATTCTGCTGTAACAGAATCACAGTATGTGATAAGAAAGGGAAAAAGACCCCATCATTATCAAGAGCTTTTTTCTGTTTGTAAAATTGGTTCAAAGTTACAGAAGATTTCTGTTTTAAAAAGCCATAACCTGCCTTCTGCTTTTGAAATCCTGCCATCAGCATGTTTTACCGAGGAGAGTGGCAATTGCTGTGGTGTCAGCCCATCCCTGGACAGACTGCACAGTGGTTTTCCCTGCTTTTCACCCTTCCCTGAGACCATCCATTGCCCCGTGGCAAGACGATGTGAGGGCAGGAGGTGGGACATGCCAGGAGGCAGCTGCAGCACGGCTCGCTCCAGGGAGCCTCCCTCCCCTGCCTGACACACCAGGGGCACAGGGCAGTGTGGGGGCTCACATTAACTCAACATTTTGTGAATTTCAGGCTTTTTTTTTTTTCCTGCTCAACCCCCCTTCCAAAGTGAAAAACCCCATAACAACCCAAAGAGGCAAATTGTTTTAGAGTCTTTCTGATACCAAATAACAAGAATATATAGGCTTTTTCTTACGGCTATGATTTCACTTTAAGGTACTGAAAAAAAAAAGGAATACTTTTGTACAGGCCTCTTGAAAGGTCTTTCTGAAAAGTACTGAGCAGACTTTCAGGGAATACCAGTCATCACATACAGCATCCAATGTGTTTTCTTACACTTGTTTTCTCAACAAGATGTTCCTGAGGTTTCGGGGCCTCTTAAACTACTGAGTTGTCAGGTTATGGACTCAGTCCAAGGCAGACTTGAAGTGGAATTGAGTGTATCTTTAAAAACTGACCCATACTTCTAAATGCCTAAAGTACTGTTTTCCTGCCTTTTTACATTAGTCAAGTGAGCCAAATCCAAATTGCTTGGAGTACCTTACAAGACATAAATCACAACAAATGGCTTGAGATTTTTTTTCTCATGCCTGTGTTTCTCAGATTTCATCCAATGTTGATTTTCCAAGGGAAAAAAATGTCTTAAAACATGCATAAGTAACTCTTTTAAGCACATCCTAAAGATAAAGTCATTGTCATGACTTTTCTATTTCAACACACTACAGATTATCTGATGGTTAAAGTCCCGGTCTTGTAAACAACTTTATTTGGATACCTTACTGCTGGAACGCCTTGATTATTTTATTTTTCTTTGCTCTGATTATTTTCTTTTCTTTTGTGATAACCAGTGCTAAGAAGATTACAGGAAGATAAGTGATCCCTGTGACTAAGCTTCACCAAGTCCTACCTAAAGCTTGTGAAGACTATTTCTACAGTAATAAAGTTGCTCTTGATAGAGTGGAACTCTTGGAACTTTATAGTGAATGATTGAGAATAAAAACAGTTTGAAGCACAGTTTGAATTTTGTCTTAAAGCTAAAAAGTGCTTTTTCAAGCTGGAGGACATGTACTTCAAATAGAGATATTTGCACAGATTTGCTTTCTGCTACTTTGTGTTAAAAGATGATTAGTTTAAGAAGTTTATTGGGTGCAAAGTATGACATACAGTAACTGTGGACCACAGATTTCCTATTAATGATGTGACTTCAGTTTCCATGCAAGAAATTCCTTAGGAATCACTTGGTTTATTTTGATGATATCGTGTTCTAGGTGAGTTATGTGCTGATCTTTTTAATTCTATAAAACTGAATTTGTATTTAAGTAGTGTCATTAAAGACTCATGGGAAAGAAATCCAATGAATCACTAAGTTGTATTTGCAGCTGAAGTAGCTTAAGGAATGCATATGGCCAAACTAAAAAGTGGGGGAGTAATGCTATTTCAAAGTGCAGCATTGTGGAAACTAAGAATTCAAATAAGAAAAAACTCCTTTTGAGCCCTTCAGCTTATGGGAGAGTTTGTCCATGAGGAACAGCTTGTGCTTTCTGATGGTTGTCTCCATGATAGATGGCCCATTATTTAGTCCCTATGGAGTTACCACCACAAGACATGAAGTCTTTACCAATCTCTCTGACAGCCTAAGGACAAACCCTTTAGTTATCTCACTTTCATATCTGACAGAGGGCATAAAGTGCTTATTTTCTTGCTGGTCTTGTGATGACTCTCTCTCATCTGTGTTTCTTTGCTGATCAGCTTCCTAACTCCTTCACGACATTTCTCTGGAAGAAATATTCTGAAGTGTTGCTAGAACCAAGCACCCTGTTTACAGACCACAGCACGTCTTGGGGCAGGCAGAGGCTGAAGTGTTACTTAATGTGATGTGTGCATTAAAATTAAAAAAAACCAAAAACAAATGAAACAAAACTAGAGGAAGTTGAGCCAGCAAATTCTGGAAGCATCACTGCAAGCGTACAAATAGTGGTACTGTGCAGATTGCACTGCATGCAGCACAGCAGCCAAGGGCTGTGCTTTTGCAGCAAAGTTCTGGATTGTTCTCCCCAGAGATAATATTTCACAGGTCATGATACAAATTAAGTAGCTCAAAGACAGCAATAGCTGCAAGCAACTGAACTGTGGAGGAGCTATGGTTTAATTTTTTTCAAGACTGGCTAAGCATTTTATTATTGCCTGAAAAATCACTGCTTCTAAGTACTCCAAAGCCCCCTCCTGCCAACTCCCAACAAGCAGAATACAAAAAGGCAGGTAGGAGCAGGCTGTTGCTGTAATAGCTCATCCACTAGACAAGTCCTTCCCTGCCCATACCCAAAGGCATACAAGAAAGAGAACAGCTGAAAGTGAGATTTTAGGCTAAGTAATATTTATTGAAAAGGTTGGGCTGTGAATTCAGTTCTCTTGTTTTAGTCTACAGAGATCTCATGCATATCCTAAGTGGCCACACCATGTACATGCCAACTTAATAGAATTTTCCCTGGTTAAACCTGTTACTTTGGGTATCACCCTGTTGGAATGACTGAGGATGATGAAACAGGACAGAAGAGCACATTAAACCTGGCCAGAACAACCCAAATTTTATTCATCAAAATTTAAGGTGCTTAATAAGTTGCATATGCTGAGGTACAAAGTAAGCTACAAGCTTGTACAGAATAATGCACTTGCATGTACAGTGTTCCCCAAATATTCTGCACAAGAGCACATTTGCATCCAACTATTGGAGTTGAAGTAAAAGAAGTTCTGACACGCAGCTGGACTAAATATTGTTGCCTTAACTTATGTTCTTCCTTTAGTGACATTCTTCTGTGACCTCAGCCTTCTGTATAGGCAGGGAGGAAAAGAAATGAATTTGTCTAAGTTGGAACATGTTCACCCAGGTTGCCTATATACAAGCTTGCCCTGGTTCAGCAATTCTGTTACAAACTGAAGCCTACAGGTTTAATCAATGAGACCTTAGTCTCACCTTGATTTAAATATGGCTTATATCAAGCCAAACTAAGATGATGGAACACAGTGTTAAATCCATGTTGAGTCTGTGCATGCTTTTGCACCATTTTAACAAGAGAGCCTAAATTTTAGATAAATGCCGACATGCTCGTTATGTCCAAATCCACGTTATTTCTCTGCTGCTCAGTGCCCAGGGCACGGCGTCTCCTGAGCAGGAATAGGGAGGGCATGGGCTGGACTGAGGCTCCCGCTGTGATATCGCAGTATTCCAGCATTTACTCGGGGAACAACTCCGACTCCAGGGAGCCTTTACTCTGGGGAAAGAAGCCCAGGTTTGGTCTGCCAGCATCTGCCTCGCAAGGAGCGCTTCGGCTCACCTGCCCCATCCTGCCCCGCACCCAGGGGGTGCTGCGGGGGCCCCCCGGCCTTTGTTCCGCTGGCTCCGCCCCGGCGCTGTCCCCTCCCCGCCCGGGGGCGGTGGGAGCGGGCGCTGCNCAAAGGTAGGAGCGCTCCGGCCCCGCTCGCTCCCCGCCCGCCCCGGGCAGCATCCCTGCCGAGCTCCGCGGGCGGAGAGGGAGCACCGGAGGGAAGAAGAGGGAGGGGAAGGGCTGGATTCAGAAATGGGCTTTTTCAGCCGTTGCTCCTCTGCTGTTCCAGGCAGCCCCGTGCTAGGAAAGCTGTGAGCTTCCTGGGGAAAAAAAAAAGCCTAAAAAAAATTTTAAAAGTAGAAAGTCTCGATCGTTTCCTTGGCCGGGAGCAGCACATGGAAAAAGCGGGGAGGGAGCCCGGCTATCGGGCGGCGGCGGCTTCCCCTGCAGCGCTCTCGGGGCGGCCCCTGTCCGGGCTTTGAAAGAGCAGGAACCCGGCCGAGATCCTCCGGAACGAAGCCCTGTGTCTGCCGTCCCGAAATTCGCATCTCTTCCCGGGAAAGGCACTGGCCAGGCGGCCGCGCTGCTGCTTTGTACCGCGGCGAGCTTCCTTATTTTCTTCCTTTTGGGGTGGGCAGAGGTGGTCTCCCTCCAGGCTTGGCCATTTGATCCTGTTTCATCATAGCCGAGAGATTGCATCATGTTACAGTCCTGGAGTCAGTCAGGGCAAAGGCGAACAGAACCGTCTTTCCAGATCCATCCCGTTGGCTTCCCGGGCCGACCCCATCCTTGATTTCCTGTTGAACGGAGGTTCGAGCCGAGGAGCAGCCTGCCTTTGGAGGCTGGGGGGGACAGGTCACAGCGACGTGGTTCGGTTTGTTCCATTGAGAGGTTTTTTGGAAACTCAAGTTTGTCCGTTCTACGCGCGGTATGTGTCTTGTGTGGGGGGGTTAGAAGAAACTTGCCAGAGATTTAGGCGGTAGGAAAATAATAGGCGGCAAAAGAGCCAGATAAACGGCCAAAAGCAGGAGTTGCTTTATAACCTGAAAGCTCTGGAGTGGCAGGAGGTGAGTGGATTCAGACAAGCATCCCTCGGCAACCCAGGCATTCACCTGCCCTGTAGGGCGGTGCAGATGAGTAAATGCACACTGTGAAAGGCAAGACAAGGCACATGTCAGGAACAGAGAAGTATTTATCTCATCTACCCTCTGGATCGTATATGATCAGTTCGATGCAAACACTTGGTGTGCCTGTGCCTGTTCTGTTTATCATATGACTGAACTTTGTGGCTGAGATCCAACTATGAAATGATAAATCTCAAAGCCAGAGAGATGCAATTAAATAATGTACTTCAGTCCAGGTCTTCTTAAGACGACAGATTCTGCTGTTCTTTGTGCAGTTCTTTGTTTTGTTCCATGGGGAAAAATGTCACAGCACGGCTCGCTTCAGTTCTCAGAGGTATCCATAACGCTTAAGGATTATTCCATAGCTAGTGTCTCGCCCTTGCAGGTGCTCTGCCACTGTTTGCTCCAAGTGTTACAGGGCCACTCTTTTCATTCATGAAAATAACAGTATTCTGAAGCTTTTTTTTGTCTGCCTTTCTGAGAATGGTCGGTGCAGGGGCACAAGGGAACAGCTTGGCAGCCAGATGGATCTATCCATCAATGCTCTCCTGTACGGGCACTTGGTGCCCTTCCGTCATCCCTTGTGCCTCCTGGTGGTTTCCATGGGAAGAACTGCACAATTACTTGTTTTAAACAAACCGTTTCTCCTTTTGGAACTGGTGTGGAAGAAGAGCAAATGCTACATTAGAGCCAGAGGGAGAGCATCCTGTCGTTCTGGGGCTATAGGGCACTAGATGGGTTTAAGATGAATTTGAAATGAATTAGAAAAAGAAGCAGCTCCAGTTTTCTTTGTGTGTCAGCCAGTGATTGCAGTGACAAGCCCGCAAACAGAACAATGACCAGATGCTCACTGCCTTTGGTGATATATGGCACTGTTCAGTGTTTCCTAGGAAATCTGTCAGCAAAAGTCAGTGTTGTGTTGTGTTCCTGGGTCTTGGGTAGATTTTTAGATGAATGGATTTGGAAGATCTGTGGGGTTGAACTTGCAGTATTGAAACAGTGCCAACAAGGAGGGGGTAAAATGTAACACTTCAGTAGATCAACCACTCACACTATTTTAAAATCTTCCAATATTAGTGAAAGAGGTTTTTCTTCTCCTCTCCTAAAGCTCAGAGTTGAAGAGATACTGAGACATAAAGCCCAAAATCAATTATTGGAGTCTCAGTGGGGACAGGCTGTATTTGGTACATGTATGACTAATTGTGCTATTCCTTTCAGTGGTGCAAAGACAACTTGCTGTAAGATCAGGAACTGTCTTGCCCTGCTGCTTGCTGCCTTCTCCCTTGTGACATTGCCTCAGGACAAAGAGCCAGCAGTTCAGGGCTGCTTGATGCAATCTGGAGTCGACCGATTTAATTTCCATCCATTTTCAAAAGTTTTGTGTCTGATAGGTCAGTCACACACAGTGGGAGTGTGGTATCCAGGAGCCTGCCTGGTTAATCGCTTTGTTCAGAGCTGTGCTCTTTGTTTCGTGAGGAGGGTTGAGGAGGAGGAGGAGGAGGAAGGGATGTGCTTTATATTCATTTGCAAGAGATCTCCTGCTGAAGTGGAAGGGTGGGATGCAAAGACTTGCACCTCCAAACTCCCGTACGGTTTAGTCCAGTCTATGCTATTATGGGTTAGTCACAGTGAAGCCTACTGTGGCAATTTTTCAAAAAATGTGTGCATCCCTTCCAGCTATGCAGTTCAACTGGTTTTAGATGTGAATGACACCTAGCTACTGGTATGGTTCTGACTTCCCTGATTCATCTCTTCATTGACAAATAGTGTTTCATCTCATACAGAAGCTGTCTGTCTGGGCAGGTGAGTGTGTTATACACTTGGTAGGTATTATTCCAGATTTATATACTTCTAATGTAAAGTGCCCTCGGGCTCACAGTTGAACTCTTCATAGTCAAACCCAATAAGAGTAATAGAAATGTGGAAGTCAGCCACAGGACTTCAGGTACTGTGAACTCTGAGCTTTTGGTGAAGGACTGAAAAAGCGAGGTCTGGAATGTACTCTTACATCTATAAAGGTTGTCTAGGAGGAATTAGTTTTCCTGCTATGAAGCATCCTAAGCTGACCTTAGAGCAATTTGAGTTTTCAAGACCATACCAGATGTCTTTTTGGGGAGTGTCTGCATGAAGCAACACTGAGAACAGTCTGTCAACACGGTATGAGCAGGTAGGAAAACATGCAGCTGCAGTGGCACAGGGGTGACCCAGAGCTGAGAGTGCAGGGGTTACACCAGCACGACTGTCTCACTGCACCAGCCCATCTATGCACACGTGAAGATCTGCCTTTTGTAGTGTATGTGCATCAGTGCTCTAAAACACTATGTGTGGATTAAATTGCTCTTACTCTACCAGATGATCTTCAAGGTCCCTCCCAACCCAAACCATTCTATGATACTCTATGATCAGAAGTTAACTCTTGACTATCTGGGTCATGAAAGATGTGCTGAAGTGAGTAGTGCTAATGAATACTATTGCAGAAACGTAAGTTGGGTTTTTGTAGCAGGGGATGTCTCATTACAGGTAGCAGTCTTTTGGGACATAGTCTCTATTTTCCAGAGATATGGCAAGAAATTAAAACCTGAATGGCAGAACTGCCATCAGTTACCCCTTTTCCACCTTAGCAAAAAGTCAGTCATGACTTAGGTTTAGTCATGACTAAAGCAGGGTTTGACTTCTAAAGGTGCTGAGTGCCCTTAACACAGCAACATCCAAATGAACTGATGGTGGTTACCTCTCTTAGAGTATCCCTCGGAGAATACAGGAGGCTGTGAAAAGGATGAATGAGTGTCTGTTGTATATTTTGCCAGTATTCATCAAGAAATGAAGGAAAGAAAGTCCTAAGAGGATTTTTTTTTATCAGCTGGATCTTGTATAGTTACTGCTCTTTTACACGTATTGGTATTTTTAAAATTGATGGTGTATGTTTGGCAGTAAAAGGAACAAAGGCCTGAAAGGCCTGTCTTCTCTAAATCTCTTTCCTAAACTGAAAAAAGGGGAAAATACCCAGTGTATTATTCCTTTTATGGTGACATCGTGGTGGGATTTTTTGACTATCTGGGGGATTTCTGCTGCCAGCATCTCTCTGCCATTATGTAGTTTTGAGCTGAGTGATAAAGACTATCTTTCTCTAAGACAGATGTTGGTAATGGCCTTATTGTGCCAAAATCTTTATGAGTACAAAATGCTGAATAAAAATATTTCCATCCATTAATAGTGAGTGCCAGAAAAGAGTACACAAGTGGTTTCAAATTTAATCTGTATTGTAGCTGATGTCTCAAAGATAACAACATCTTACCCCCAAGAAATACAGCACTGTGCATGTGAGGTAATTGGTATGAGTTGCACTGAATATATATTATTCATTAGGGGACTGTCATTATATCATGCTTGTGAATTCCCCAAAGTCTCTTATCAGTGTCCTCATCCCAACATTTATGGCAAAGAGGATTTTGGTGTCCTACTTGTCTGACTGGGGCTCTGGCTTGCTAGTAGCCACTTCCAGTAAGCATGCTTGCCTTCTTCATTTAAAATGAAAAGACTCTGGGAAAGGAGCTTAGTTCATGTATTCTCTTTATCAGAGATAGCACTCCTTCACAGGGAATATGTAGTGGTATGTTATCTCAGTTTTGCAGAAGAGCAAGTAGTAAAAGCTCTTTCATACACAGCTTTCATGCTTAACTACTCTGTGCTGTCTTCAAAGTGTAAAGGCTCAATATTTGGCCAGTTGCTGTGGATGGATGGATTTTTTTTTTTTAATCCATTAAAGGATGTTTAAGTATCTCTTTGAAACTTATCTGGTCTCTCATCAGTTACACATGCTTATGTCATTCCTGTTGGAAATTGGAAGAGAGAAGGCAAGGTAAGGACAGAATTTCCCTGTTATTAGCAATTAGCAGATCCAGATTTTATTTTCCTGTACCATTTTTTGCCAGGAGCATCTGCAAAGAGAGAATTACACTGTGACCTTCACAGCACTTCCTAGTGCTGTCATCAATCAGATCTGGCAGGAGCTTTATCACATCTATCAGTGTGGCTCATAAGCCACATGCTGTCTAGTCTGGGGGGAAAAACAAACAAACAATGGGAGCTACTGTAGGGTTTGTTTAAAATAAAACAACCAGGAGTGAGCTTTTCCCACATGTGCCAGCTTTGTAGGCAGATTTCTATTTTTGCCGTGTGCTGTTGGGCTGATTAATAGAAGATGATGGTTGTAAAGCAGTGGAAGAGACTTTCTTTACATCTCAATGGCACTGGCAACTCATTCACAAGCCTTTCAACCTCAGCCTTTCTCAGGCAATGCTCTCCAGTCCCATTCTAATCTGCAGCATTATTTTTGCTAAGAAATTTATGCAGTTAGATTAAGTCAGGTGTTTTCTACACAAGTCAATGTTAGGGAATAAAAAACTGTTTTCAGACTGCTCTGAATCTTGTGTGAAATAACAAAGCTTTCTCAGATTAAATGGTTTGCTGTTTCTTTGGGTTTTTTTGGTGGGAACACATGTGCCTTTGCAGGCTACTCTAGGTCTCTTCCAGAGGCATGTTCATACTGTAGCAGCTGAGATCAGCTGATCAGCTGCAACATCTCCCTTTTCACCATGCAAAACATTATTAACGCCCTGGAAGTGGTGGGTTTGTTTTCTGCTCGCTTGGTTAGTTTCCCCATTGACCTTGGTCTGGTTATGGAGTTTTACTAAAATTTAAAACATTTTGTGTTCTCACATTTTTCATTGTTACACCAAGTTCACTTCCATTTTCAAACTCCTTTGCTCTCCTTTTTTTGTCACCTACAGTAGATAAAACTTTCTTGCTTTCCTTTCCTGGGCTCAGGACAGTGATAGTTTGACAGCTTGTCACTTCGTGCCTGACTTCCTTACAGGCACAGTCCTTGCTGACAGGTAGATGGGAGAGCAAGAAGCAGTGGGGACAGGCAGAATTGCTGCTGTGTAATTCTGTCTGCCTTCATGGTGATATATTTGTGTCTGTGTATGATAGATACAAGTGAATATGTAGATAGGTAGATGAATAAAGAGTGTGTATATGTGTAGGTGATATGTTAGAGCTGCCTTTGTCACATGGGTTTTCTGAGAGAAATGGCTAATTGCTAATTAATAAATAAATGTACTGTCATACTTTCGAGTAAAAAATTAAGGCCTTGAGCTTCAAAGCTGTTAATACTGATGGCCAACTGCAGTGTGTGATCTGTAATATCTGTGGTTTTTAACCAGACAGTTCTTGGCAGAAGCCATCTTGGTACCAGATCCGATAAAGGGGGTTTGAAATGCCACATGAAATGAGCAATAGCAGGTGCAAGGACAATGTGCCTGAAATGTGAAATGCATTTAGCAAAAGGTTATCTACTCTGTCAGGAAAAAAAAAAAAAAATCATGTGAACTGACTAGCTGGCTAAGGAAATTACTTTTGTGGTTTCCTCAGTGTGTCAGTTTGACAGGTTTTATATCCCCAGCTGCTGCCCTGGCAGGGCAGTGGCTGAAGTGCTCTGTCCCTGCCCCGCAGACCAGCAAACCTGAGGGACAAGGAGCCTGCCCAAAACTGCACTGCCTGTTGTCCATTTTCTTCTGGTTCTAGCAGCCAGGCACCATGGCTGCACAAACACTTGGTGGAGGTTGTTTGGTCTACAACCTTTGGCCTTTTAAGAGGCCAAAGCCATGAGCAGTCCCATTTCAGCAGCAGGATGAGGAGAGGGAAATTTGCCAGCAGGAATTGGTCTGAAGAGCTGAGTCCTGTGTCGTTGTTTGGGGCTCCTGCTTCATGAGGATGCAGCAAACCAACTGGCTGCCTGCTGTGAGTCAGACCAAGCAAAAAGGTGTGCTTTCAGCCCTGAAAACAAGGTGGGCTGTAATGAGGAAATAATTAAATGGCAGGAGTTGAAAATAGGAGAGATAATGAAAAAGGCAGAGGGATGAGTTAAGGAGCAGGGCTGCTGAGTGACACCAGGGCAGTGGTGGTTGGGAGCTGAGCTGTGAAGGGGACACTCTGATGCTGTTCTGCTGCTGCATGGATCAAACAGAAAGAAATGGCCCCTGTGAAGAGTGGGATTTATTTGTATAATGCAGTCCATGCTAGGGAATAGAGTGAAATACTGGATTTGTCACTGTTTGTAAGAGACCAGGCTGAAGAAAGTAAATACTTTAAAATGTTAAGAAGCTCAGCGATTTTCTGCTCTGTTAATACATAATACTATCTAAAGAATACCCCTTGGAAAATGGAAAGATCTGTTTCTTGGAAGGGGGAAAAAATATTCTGACTGAAGATCTTCTGAGAATATGCAGAACTCTTCTCCTTGCCTGAGCCCTCTATCTGCATCATGTGTTTGTCATTAGGACCAGGAAACGCTGTGAGTCTCCTTAGAGAGGGAATGATGGGTGCATGGTGGGTCCTTCAGGAAGAGCCAGGAGAGCTGAAAGTAGACAAGAGGCTAGGTCAGGCCACAGCATTTTGTTTTGAGCTTAACAGGAATGAAATCCACCCTGAAGAGTCTTGGGGAAAATTCTGGATGAGGGCCAGTATGAATAATGCTGAGTGCAGATGGGTGGGACCCCACCTGGTAACAAAAACAATCCATTTTCCAAGGTTAGCTATTTCTGCTGAAAAAAGGGATATTTAACAAGTAAGGTTTCACTTAAAAGGAAAAAAAAACCCAGTTGGAGACCTTAAAAAAACAAACCCAAATCAAAAAATCTAAAAGTCTCTCACTTCAGAAATTAATGAAAACAAGCCCCCAAACATGCAGACAGCTGAAAGCACACACCAAAAACCTCGGATAAACAAAACAAGTGTCCTCTGGAGAAAGGAAGAGTTGTTCCCTCTCTGGGAAAATTTGTCTGTTCCTGTGGCTTGTGAACTTTTCATCTTCTCTGGGGGTTTCTGCTGTCCTTGGTTTGCTTTTTTCAGCTTCTTGGTCTTCTTTCCCTGGAGCCCAGAAAAGTGTTTATGCAAGCACTAAACTTTAAGTAAATGAATGACGAGTACTGTTCCTCAGGGGTTGGTTTTGGGACCAGTCTTGTTTAACATTTTTGTCAGCGACATGGAAAGTGGGATTGAATGCAACTCAGCACCCACCAACCTCTACTCCTGCAGTCTGTGGCCATCAAGACACCTTCCTCCTTGTGACAGCCACATCCTGAGCATTATTCCAGAGCTTATCTGGAGCAAACTGTATTCAACAAGCCCTAAAAATGCAACAGTTAATTTTAATCTGGCTCAAGTTTCCATTAGTCTCGAATTGACTGCTGTTCCTGTCTGTCTGTCTGCAATGACTGAGCCTCACAGCCTCTGAACACTGCAATTTCCTTCACATCCCTTTGGATCTTCCTCTTTATTGTTGTTTGCAAAACACTGAGTCTAGATTTTGCATATGTGGAAAGTCTTGCTGAGAGCTGTCCCCCCTTTGACCTCATTTTTTTTAAATCTCTCATTTTTCTGTCCTCTTGCTTATAGTTCAACTATGTAACTTTTAAAAGTGGTCTGAGTGTAAAAACAAAGTTGTAGTGCAGGCTTGTCTGTAAACAGTAGCTCTCTCTACAACCCAAGGGCAAGCAGATGTATGTGTAGAAGGTCCACGACTGACTGTCCCAAAGAAACAACTGAAACACCGATTAGATTCCAAAGAAAGCAGAAGTTGCCTTGAAGAGATACGATTTTTGGGGATTTCTAGAGTTCTGCAACCCTTTTAAAATCCTTCACTTTTTTTTTTTTTTTTTTCCTACCACAGTAACATCTTTTAAAGCATTATGGGACTAGCTCTGCTCTTCTTGCACTTGGGATTCCTGTTGGGGTTATGGTCAGCACATCTACAGGCTCCAGGATATAAGTGCAAACTCAGATTGCCCTGAAGTTTATTGTACTTTATGGGAGCATCTTTGAGACTTGGAGTCATTTGGGCTAGGTTTCCTGACATACCAGCTCTTACAAAAAACCCAGCTGTTCTGGGGTTTTCTGCCAGCTTTAAAAAAACCCCAACCAAATAAAGAAAAAGTACTCTACCAAATAGGGATCAAACCCTAACTTGGTTTGAGTGTGCTTTAAGTAGCCTCAGTCTTTGCATTTATGCTAGTTAAGTTCTCCTTTTGCTTCAGGGAGGTAACTTGGAAGCAGTGTTTGTGAAGGCGTCCAGCCCTCTCCCTGCACATCGCTGTAGGGAAGGGCTGCTTCCCACTGAGGTCTGAGCGCTTCCCTCTGGGAGACAGAATCAGAACAACTCTGAGCAAGAGCTGCATGCAAATAATGTGAAAGTAAAGATACATGGAATGAAGCTGCCCAGCTCTCCAAGGTGTGATAGTGGACCTGTTCTTGGCCAGGAGGCATCAGCTGGTTGGCCCATCCTGAGCCAGGACCAAAGGTGCCCAGATACAGCCCAGCAGCAATGTGCCCTTGCTCAGGCTGTAGTTTGAGCTATGTGTAGAGAGCAAAAGTAGCATGGCCCTTCTAGCAAGTTGTCATGAGTGACTTAAAAAGCACTTGGTACCATAGAGCAGCTCTTTATATGTTAATAACTCATAAAAATCTAATGACCTCATGAAACGGGACAAGCAGTAGGAACTGGAAATGGCAGATGTTCAGGGTGCGAAGGGAAGGAGGGAACTGACAGGCTGCCTAAATGCATGAAAGAAATGCATAATAAAGTTGTAAGAATTTTGGTACATTGGTCACCTCTCTCATCAGCCCTGTTAGTGCTTCAGCATTTCTGAGATTTCAGTACAAACCCATAATCTTCTCATTAATGAAATGCAAAGAAGGGAGAGAACCATGTAAGAATCCTTTAGCATTTTTCCATTTATTTGTGTCACCACCCCTGCTTTTTAAGCTTTCGTCTTAACTCCTTCAATGCTAGTGAGTTTAGGAGCACTCCTGAACTCTGGGATAAACAAGCTTTTATCTGCTTCACCTGGAAACCTTTTTGATGTAATGCCAGGTGTTCCATCCCTGAGACCTTTTGCCACAGCACGTTTGAACTGTGGTTTGCAGGGACTCCCTTACCTGGCCCTTGTGCCAAGCAGTCTGCAGCAAACACCTCACCTGCTGTTTTACAGCCCTGCACTCCTTGTGAGTGGTGCCATTCAGTGCTCTGCTATTTGCCATTGAAATTACAGACTGTGTCCTTCTCCCTGTGCAGGTTTTCTCACTGACGTGGGACCTGCTGAGACTCTCCACACGTCTCTGCACTTTTCTTTGATTGCCTTCACCAGGGTCAGCTGTAAGAGCTGACCATCCTGGATCAGTTCACTTCATGCCAAAATAATCCTTTTCTTATTCAGTTCAGCTGCACCCAGTGCAGTGAAGCAACAAAAAGTATGTGTATAATTCCAGAAGGCTCTTACCAGCTCTAGGAGGTGTGGAATGAGGCATGGCTCTGTGTGTACCATAGCACTTCACAGGGTTGTTTTGTTACAATCAGTAATAAAGAGCATTTTTGTATAGTTCAGTAATAAAAAGTAATATTGAGCAACTGTACCTTGTGATGAGAGTTGCCACGGTGTAACTACATGAAAGCAGACAAAGGGCATGGCAAGAAGGTTTTTGCTTGGATTGGAGAAATCATTATTAGCGGCATAATTCTTCAAAATTGTAGTTTTTGGAAGTAAGTAGTGTAGTTCTGAAGTAAGCCTGGGAAAATATTTAATTTCATTTGCCATTGTTTCTTTATTAAAGTGAGAATTTCTTCCTGGTGAGATTTTTCTAAGGAGGAAACTTCACATACACCAGTGGAAGCTGTCCAGAGCAGAAGGGGAAAATGCCATTTCAAACTGTTAAGAACAGAATTAATAAAAGCCACCTGGAAAAAATAAGTGTTTATTGGTTGCTGATTTCACATGTGAAGTGCATTTTCTTATGGAATTATTATTTATACTGTAGTAAACCCAATGTAGAATTAAATAATTTTATTCAGTTTTTAATTTGGCATTAACCAGGTGATGCCTCTTCCTGCCTGTGCTTAAGAAATAACATTCTTGCCTACAATAACTGTTTCTCTTCCTATAGGCAAGTGAATTTTTGTCACTGACTAATACCAGAAAGATCAGGGACTTGAGACCCTGATAATAGGGCTGCTGGAAAATCACTGAGCACCAGCAGAGAGCCCTTAGAGTGGAGAGAATTGAGAATTTTCATTGTCTGCTGCCATTATCTTGTTTTACATTCTGCTTGTCTGCCAGCTTGTTACTAGTAACAA
Organism: Rhipidura dahli; assembly: GCA_013399225.1. Taxonomy (NCBI): domain Eukaryota; kingdom Metazoa; phylum Chordata; class Aves; order Passeriformes; family Rhipiduridae; genus Rhipidura; species Rhipidura dahli. The sequence continues at coordinate 770,150 of VXAC01014637.1, forward strand.
AGATTACTAGAATCTGGGTTTTTGAAAATCCCTTTATTTTCCTTTCTTTATCTGATCACACAATGGAATTATGTTACTGAATTCAAATTCTGACAGTGGTAGACTTTGTGTCCTGGATGATTAAACATTTTGTCAGCATAAAGTTGCATGGTTTTTAATTTAAGGGTCAGAGAAATAGCATTATTAAGCTAGCAAAACAACTGCAAAATGGGTATTAAGATTAGCAAGTGGATTAATTTGGGTAGTTTCCTATTACCCTAGCCTCTTTTTCTTCCTAGAGTTTTTTTAATTTTTTTTTCCCTACCTTCTTCATACATGTATCCATTTTCAGACTCTCTCAAAGCAAGAACTGTGTATTCCGGATAAATTATGTGTCACTACTCTTTTGCTGTGTAGTTTGTAGGATTTTTACTTGTTAGGTCAGATTGCTGTCAGTTTCTAGATTAAAAATAGTAAATTCTGAAGGGAAGATTTAGAGTGGTGTGCTGATTGTGACTGATAGCTGCTTTTCCAAATGATCATCTGTCAGCATCTGCTCACACAGGGTGCTTAGCAGCACAGGATGACCTCAGTCTAGCTGAAAGTCCAAAGATGACAATATATCTGCTGGACTTGAAAAACATTAAACTGGTTTGTTGTACACTTCACTTGTAAATATCCTATCCCAAAACAACCACATTAGTTATTGTTTATGCTTATGCTTGTTCTTGAGCAACTGTCTGTCCCCCACTGAAGGTCTTTTGGATTTGGCATCCATTCACATCTGAATGGTACCCTATCCTCTATATATAACTTTTTGCCACTCCTTTTTTTTTTTTTTCCTAACCTTGCCTTACTCTGTATTTGATTGAGTATCCATGTCTGTTGTTAATTTTCATGTGTGATGAGTTTAGGATAGGGTCAGTATCCTGACAAATTGCTTTAGAAGACAAATGGTGAGCAAGTGTCCCCATTGTAAGAAATGAGACCAGGGTGCTCCATCATGGAGACTTTCAGTCCTTCAATACAGAATCTTGCTGACGGGGAAATTGTTTGGGTCAGCTTTCTTATCAGTAGACCATGGGTAGAAATTCTATAGGGGATTTAATTTTAGATTACTTTCAATCGCTGTCTTTCAACCTGACATGCAGCCAAAATGAAGCAGAAGGCAACCAACTTGGACACAGATTAAAGAATGATTGCAAATAGTAATAAGATTTGTGAAATAAGTGCATTGATGCTTATCTAAATCAGGTGTAGAAGAGCAGAAGTGAGATCCAGAGGGGTAGTAATGGGATATTTAACTGTATTATTCAGTGTACTCTGGGGCTGGAACTGAATTGCCACGGCTGAGCTGCTGTTGGTAGGTTAGGACAAGCAAAGGTACTGAGTGCAGTGCAAGCCCTGCTTATGCGTGGGACTTGAGGGAACAAGCGTGCTGTTTGTTAAAACCATTTCATTCTGTTTGTGGTGGCCTGTCACGTTCACTGTTCTTCATAGATGGGTGTCAGCTACCAGCCAAAAGTGCTTTTTTTCCCTCCTCCCTTTTCTTAGGACAGTGGAATGAAATCTTTCAGTTACACATCACATCTTTTATGTTTTTCACACCAGTTTAAGGCATGGAGAAAAAGACTGTGATGAGTCTGTGACAGCAGGAAGCCAAAGTTAAAGTGAAATGAGAACGTATTTTTATGAAGTTATGTTACACTTACCAATTTTGAAGATTAGCATTTGGAAGTGTGCTTCTTTAGTGAGGGTAAACTTGTTACTCTTACTGAGGGTAAGTTTGTTTAAATCTATTCACATCTAAATTAGGACTCAACTATTGGCACTTTCAAGACACTAAGAAAAGCACTCAGACCATCTGTTGAAAAAATGGGAATACGAAACTAAGTGTCATCGTATGTTCACAAATCCTCCTGTTCCTGGAGCTTGTAGCAGCAGCCTTATGTGAATTCTGAGTGAGTCTGAAACTGAGGAGGCTCTATGGGATCTCCACTGTGGCTCTCTGTGGTGCCAGTTAATAGATTCTTCAGAAAATGCAGGTCTAGATATTTCTCTTACTTCCGTTCTCAGCAAAACTGGTTAAGCACAGTTAAAAAATGACATGGAGATGATAAATAATATTAGCACAATTAAATATATGGGAATATAACATATCACTAAACAACTTTCTAACTATATTGAAATATCTTATTGTAATGAGAAAGCTCTTTTTCACTTTCATTTTACTAAGCATGGGATCAGATTTCCAAATGAAAGGCATGTGAAAGCTGATAGGCACTTAGAGTGGGATTCATTCTGCCCAACTCAAGCCATACACGGGAGAGCAGCTGAGCTTCTTCCCAGCAGACCTTCTCTACAATCAGGGGATACAAATTGGCTTCTCTAGGAAGCAATTAATCTGATCTGTTCTAGACATCTATTTTAGGAAGCCTAAATTTCTCATTGACTGTACATTGAGCCTAGGGCAACTGGCTGAGCTACAGATGAGTGCATTGTAAGCGCTGCCATTTAGTCAGAGCAGTGTCACTGCTAAAGCTCAGATCCCTGCCTCAGCTTTCAACCCCATAAAATGAGTAATTCTTCTGAATTAAAGGAATTTATTCAGGAGGCTTAAAACAAGATGATCATTCTTTGCATTTGCATATATAAGTGTACTCCTGCTTTGGGTTCACTCTGCTTACAAAAAGGTCTGTCACAACATCTTTGCATGGCTATTTCAGGGCTTTATGGTTTATGGTATTCAGTGAAAACGTCTTTGGAAAGAGACTGGAAATGCAGGGAGGGTGAGACAGATTCTCAGTAAATGAGGTTTATGATATAAAATTCTTAGTGGTGTACTTCTGGGCATTGCTGTATAATTTTAGTTTTCTGATTTATGAGTAGTTTGCCATATTGGTCTCATATAAAATTATTTGCATACCAAATGTGAGTTCATTCAGCTGTGAGATTTTTACTTAGGCTGCTGCTCTCAGCGCCTAACTAATTAAGATGTCTTGCATTTGGGTAACTGAGGTTCTTAATCTGCAATAAACAAAAAATAATTAGCTCTATTGCCACTGTTTTAAATTGAAAATCAACAAAAAAAGTCCCACCAAAATAGAAAACTACATGTTCTGAAGACAGGAAAACTGAAAAAGCAACTGATTGTGTAGTAACTTGGAAACCATCACATGGGAAACTTTGGGAAAAAAAAATTTGGGAAAATTTTTTTGCTTGTGCCGTTGAAAAAGGTGCACACTAGAAATTGTAATTTCCGGAAAGTTGAAGTGTCTGGGTTTAACCAATAATTTGCTAATCAATTTAAAGACAAATCCTACATTTCAGCAATATCAGGGATTTGGGATTTTGACAGGAAGCCCAGGGAGGACCAGTGGCTTGGATTTATTTCTAAAACCCAATTCTTTTATGAGTAAACTTCAGATTTGGAAAGGAAGTATAGATATAGATAATTGAGAAATATGTCTGTCTTCAGCAGAAATCCATATGTGAAATATTGTATTGTAAGGTGATCTCTTAAAGACTGCTTTTTAATCAAACTCAGTTGTTTTGGTTTTTTATTATATACTGTATCATATTACATACTGAATACATTTATATATTTATCATTCTGAGGTAGTTTAATAGAGCAACAATTTCCATAGAATGTAGAGATTTAATAGAGATGGCTGGAAACTCTAAATGCAACAGCACTCAGATGACTCCTGTGGGAAATGAACATCTATAAAAATGGGTTTACCCATGAGATGCAATCAAGCAAAGTTTGTCACGCACATGTGTATTTGCATTGAATCCAATGGAAAAGTTCAGAGACTTAAATATATCTATTACCTTGCCAAAAGTCCCAGTGGAACTCTGAAGATGCAGAGCACCTTGTGAAGCTCCTTCATTCACCCCCAAGGCAGACAGTGCACCCATGTTCCCTATTTCTATGTCTGTTGTTATTGTTTACTGGTACCAGCCTTTGTCTGACTTCTTGTTGCTGTTTAAGTCTTCAAAGTAGTTCGAAGAATAATAGCTTAAGCTTTTGCTGTGTAGTTTGTAGGGAATGTAGTTCTTCATCACTGCTGCAGGCTGAATAATTGCTGTGTGGCTTCACGTTGCTTGTATTGTAGGTGACCTCCCAGAAAGATTCATTAGTGTTTGGAACGTGTTGATTATTCCTGTATTGTTTCACCTAAATAGTTTTTGTTGAAAGAAAGAAATAAGTTAAATATTATTAAAAGTTGGAGAGGTACAGTGTATTTTAGAAAGTGTTGTTCATAAACACATCACATGCACTCAGTGCAGACCACCACGTGGTTGCTGTTTAATTTAGGGAAGTGTCCATTTATGTGTTGTTTACCAGGGCTTGTGATACACTGAGCAGCTGGAGTTTATGTTAACTTTCTGCATTAACCAGAAAGGCATGATAGAGCTAAAGGAGAGCATCAGGCCTTGGTAAATATTTCTGTGCTTTCCTCAAATCTGTATCCAAGATCCCCAGCAAAATACCACGAGGTGCTGCAGGTGTTGGTAGGAAGACATTTGTTGTAGATACATTTACACAGCTCTCCTTACCTTTCTGTCCAAAGAACTGCTGATCTTTCTGACAGAAAAAGACCTTAAATACAATAAAATGTAAAGGACTGAGCAGGTATAAAGGATTTTATGTGCAAGAAACAACCCTCTGGAGATGCCTCCCTGTCACTGTTGACCTTGATTTAGAAGAAATTGGTTTGTACTTGCAACCATTTAGCACATAGATGCTTATACCTCTTCACTGCACAAGGATATTTAATAAATACAACATTGGATAGGATTTCTTGACTTAAAACTATTTTGTAACTAGTCTTCTCCCCTGCAAAGTAGGGAGGTAAACTGCATCTAGAATAAAACCACATACTATTCAACAAGCCTACACTGAGAGAGGCTCTCAGATGCAAAATGGTGCAAACTTCTAAAATTTTTAATTCAAGAAACCTCATTTGCTGGCCACAAATATATCTGGGCAGAATTGGCCCCAGCCTCTTTAAAGATGACTAGCTGGTGCCCATCACTCCTAGCCCTTCTGTTGCTATTCTGTTATTCTACAGAATGTGCTTTTATTTGTCTATCTTGCTATGTGTATATATATATATATATATATATATATATTTATATATATGTATGTATGTATGTATGTATGTATAAAAGTGTACACCAGGTGTTCTCCTTGGGTCAGTGGAGGATGTCTGAGAGGAGCCATGCTGTGAAACGACACTCTGATCTATGTCTGCACTGCCTCATCCCTGGCACTGGGATTCCTGGGTGACACACACCCCTGCTTCTCTGCATAATTAGGGAAGCTTGCCCACTTAGTTCCTGAGTCCTGATGAGGATTTTCAGCTTTTCCTGAGCTGTTGGATTTTGATATAGAAACAGAAGCACTAGGTAAATTAAGAAGTGCTTCTAGTTGCTGAATTGGTTTAGCTGAGCATGAGTTGTGGGCTAGAAAAGACACAGGTACTTAAACAGTGTTATGGACAGCAGGTCTTAAATGTGAATGCATTTGTGTGTGTAGCCTCTTGTATTGACACTGCTGCATGCATTTATGCTGTATTTTATACACCCATAGATAAGCAGCTGGAAATACAATATATGTAAGCCATTGCAGGGGAATTCCAAAAGCCTCCAGGAGAGATTTCTTCCTATCGCTTCAGATGAATTTCCGTTTTTCTCATATACTGGAAACAACAAAACTTTCTGCCTTTCCATACTGCATCCTTAAAGGGTATGGGTTCTTTTTGTTTGAGTCTTTGAGTTTATTGTTTTGGGGGGTTTTTTGTGGTGATGGTGGGATTTTGGTTTTGGTTTGTGTGGTTTATTTTTTTTTGTTTTTTTTTTTTTGTTGTTTTTTTTGTTTATTTATTTATTTATTTATTTATTTGTTTGTTTGTTTGTTTATTGCTTTCATTTGCCATGATGCTTGTGGAATTAAAAACCTTGCCAGAAAGTATTTTCAAGATTGGTCTCTCCTCTTGTTTGTCACATGTCAGCACAAATCAAAATCCTTGTCAACGATTTTTCCAATAAACAGCTTTATTAAATTCATCTTATGGTGTAAGGGTGTATATGTAGCCTGCTTCTGTAAGGGTTGAAGAATGTGCTTTGAATCTTCCAGGAAAAGAGACTGTAGTAGGAACTGTGATGTATTCAATTTCACTTGGAGAACAATGTCCTGAGGTTTAAAATACATTAAAAAATTAAATAAGTCCTGTTTAAATGTGAGGTGTGGGTAACTGTGTGCATTCTTCTGTTACAGCTTTTGCTTATCCACTTGCCCTCTCTTCTGTTTAGTTATCAGGTAGGAGCGCAAATCAAAAAATAAATAAAAAGCAAAGGGTAGTTATGATAGCCCACTGGTTCATTATATATGGAAAAAAATATAGTCTCTACTGATGTTGTATTTCTCAACCTTAAACCAAATTCCAGAAGGCAAAATAAACAATGTCTCTAATGTCTCTAATTAAAACATGGAAGACTACAGGACTGTTTAATTCTCACAGAATTATTCAGAATGAACTTTCTCACTCTTTGCATGGTTGCCTTGTAGTCTTTAAAAGCACAATGCTGCATTGTTGTCAGAGAAGATAATGCTTTCCACAGAGATGCAGGATAACACCCCTGCTAGGAATGCACTGCCCCAGGGTGGAGAAAGCTAAAGGTGAGCCTACTTGCAGCTTTTGCTTTCATTTGAAAATAATTATAACATTTAGGCTGTTGGTGACATTGCCTCTGGTCATTCCAGCAGGCCAGAGCATCTGAGTGTGTTTCACATGTAATACACAGAAGTATTTTGCATGTTTTCAATAATTATCATTTTTTCCTTCAGGCTTTTTATTACAATATGTTCTATGCAGCCCCAAATTTCTCTGTCTGATTCATGCATCCTCCAAGAAGCTGAGTATACTGCATAATAAAAACATTGGTTTTACTCCCACATGGCTACTGAGTCCTTCAGATAAACAAGGGAAACCCCACAGGAGTAGAGGCTGTTCTCTGAGGAGCTGGGGGTGAGCAGCAGCCTTCCTGCCATACCCTGAGTGCCTGACCCAGGAGATGGAGATGTTTTCTCCCACCACTTGTCTCCTGACAGCTGCTTCCCCCCACAGCAGCATGAGGATAGTCACGTGTGTACATGTACAGCTGTGTGGAAATACAAATACATGTGCATCTTTAGACACACACAGGTATAGGACCAGGCCATGTGCAGAGGTCCCTTCCAGGGTTAACCATTGTGTGGCATCTGCCCCAGAGACTGCTGTGTCACAGTGACTTTAAATCCAAATGTAGGCTGCTGCTACAAGATCTGATCCAACTCATCCTCCCTTCCTTGCTCTTACCCTGCAGAGACACCAACAGAAGCTCTCACTGGCACGTGGTGAGCTGGCTCCATGCCCTCCTCTGTCTCACCCATGGCCCAGGAATGCTAAGCTTGGCCCAAAGGAAGGCATGGAAATGAGAGACCAGGGATGACATCAGTCCCTCTCAGCAGCCACCTGGGTTAACTTTAACTTTTTGTAAGGCCACAGTTCTCAGCAAAAGCAGGGATGAAAAATACACAGAAATAACAATCTAATTTGAAATACCTACTTGCACACTTGTGTGTGCTTCTTTCACTCGTACAGACTGCATTGAAAGTTGTCTCAGTCTCTCAGAAAGTGACTGTCCAGTTATTGTTTTCTCAGAGTGTTGGTGACTCATTTAAAGGAGAGCATCCAGCCTGGCCTAAGGGATCACAAGTTCTCTTATCAGGAAATAGTTAAGATGAAAGCACCATGTGCACATCTTGGAAGGGAAGGGAGGATGTAGAGAGAGCATCAACAGGAGTTTTTTATTTATATTCAATTGTACATCTTGTCCTCTCAGAGAGTATATGATTTATCTTATGCCTCTCAGTCTAAAAAGAAGTAGAGGAATACTTTTGGAATTTAAACTCTTAACCATGTCAGAATTACCTTTTGTCCTGACTTTTCCAGGTTTTTTATTATTTGGATGCTTTTTACAGCTACTCTCTAAGTTAAACTTAGACATGCTACTCCTTGACAAGCATCAAACAGATTCATTAAGAACTTGATTTCTTCTCACGTAAATAGATTGTGATAAGCTAAGAAGAATGAAAAGGAGGATCTTAGCACAGGATTAGTTACTAGAAGCTCTGCACAGGCTTCTTTACTTCTGAGCCTGTCAAACATTGCTTGGTTAAGAGCTTTGCTGTGCCCTTCTTGGCCAGCTGAAGTTAATTGTACCCGTGCATGGCTGAACTGCTTATGATTCAGCTGCTGAACTGCTTGGCATTTAAATACTAACAAGAAACAGGGATCTTTTGCATTAACATGCCTCTTCCAGCCACAGTGGCTCAGCAGATGAAGAAAGACTGGTTCAGCTTCCATGCATTAGGAGGAGGGAGAGGGATATCCTTGGCAACTCTGCCCAGGTATGTCCAAACCCAAGGAAATCCACATCATTCTGTTGAGATGAGCTGATTGTGGGGGGTCTATATAGTGTCTCTTCCTTCTGTCTTTTTTTCTGTTGCCTGAACTTGTGTAACAATTCAGGACTGACAGAAGTGAGGCAATAACCCATTATTTCCACTCCATAATTAGGCTTTGTCATGTGTCCACTTCTTTCCAGCCTCCTAATTTGTCATATCAGCGAAGCAGTGTTTCCTCATCACGACTTTTTTTATCATAAGAAGATGAGGTCAGCTGAACTCTATCTGTATTGTCACTACTAACACTTCAGGCAGACACAGAGCTATTTCTCTGATTACAATGATGTGCAGTAATATCAGGAGGTGTTGGATTATGTCATGTTCTTTCTGCCTGTGCTGACATTGGTACTCAAACAATGCTTGAGCAGAAGTGTAGCAAGTCCAGGCTGAATGTTGTTCCTGGACTCCTAAGCACATCATTTGTATCATCCACTTGAAAATCTTTCCTCTTTCCATCATTCTGCTTCTCATAAAACTGACTTTTAGAACATGTGGGAGGAGTTGGCAAGCTTTCTTCAAAATCTTGGCATGTGGGAAGGGGTCTCAACCTGGAGCAAAGCAGTTTCTTCAAACTGCTACCAGCTGGGACGTTTGCAGCTTTTTTGTCATCATGTCTCATGCCCAGATGACAAAAAGGTTTATTATTCTAGGAAATTAGGGTGAATGTTCCCCACTTGGTTTTCATCTTTGGTATGATGAATTTGGACCCTGAGGAATTTTTTTATGGTGTTTTTTTGCTTATGCAGAGGCTGAAGGCCTGTAACATTCTAAAATGTCATCCCTGCCCTCCCTTCCCTGTGTTTAAGTAATAGAAACAATTTAGGGTAAAACAAGTGTTACCTTTCATGTTGTTGCTTTACCTACAGCAAGAATGACACAACTGTGTACACACTAAGGTGTGAGATGTGGCAGCCACATCTTGGCTAAGGCAGAAGGACTGATGGCAAGTCTTGGCCAGGAAAACAGGCAACCATGTTACTGGGAGTGTTGTCTGGAATAGATGTCAAATAATCCTCAGGGATTCTCATCCTCAGGGATGAGAGGGCCTCATCTAGAGCAGTGTCTCATGTGAGGTGCTGTACTTGAGGGGTAATATCGACCATAGAAGAGATTTTGTAAAAAAGCAAAAGGAACATTCAGAAGTTCTGAAGATTCAACCTGTGAGAGATTGGGGATAGGATTTCAATTGTTTAGCGGAGAGAAAAATGAGGAGAGACATCATAATAGTCTTCAGATATGTTAAGGCTGCAATGAAGAGCAAGGCAGTGTGGGTTCCCCATATCTTCTGTGGACAGAACCAGAGAAAACAGGCTTTAGACTCAACAAATAAGATTGGTAGTGCATGTTAGGAGCACTCTTTCTTAGGTCAACAGTTCAAAGGTTGGGTTTGATTGCCAGTGGAGGGGAAAGGTTCGACCAGTTTCCATGAGGAATGAGATGGTGTCACTTAGGATGAGAATGATGAACAGCATCCCTTCCTCCGTGTTACTTTCTTTGATTTCGTTGATAGTCATATTCTTTGATTGAACACAAATGTTGTGTTGTGCGCATTCTCATATTTTTCTAACACTTTCCCATGCAAAAGATTTCTCTTTCCTCATGCTAATGCTTAATGATGTCTAAACAAAATAAACATAGTAAAGGACATTTTTCATGAGGGTGTTTTTGATTTCCTGGGCTCTCCTTTCAGTGACCTGACAGCTTCTGTTTCCCCATTTTGAATAAAGTATGATGGTCACACAGTAACCAACTAATGAAAAATAGTTTCAACATCTTGGAAGAGGCTTTAAATGCTAAATACCATTACTTCACTTGTCATACTCAGACAAGTTCTTCTGAGATCACAGTTTCATGTTCACCCAAAGCTGCTTTTCCATAGAAATTTATATTTGGAATTATTCTGGTTTGGTTTTTTG
>VXAC01014637.1:780623-823322 GCA_013399225.1 Rhipidura dahli
TTTTTAATGGTGTTGAAATTCAATTCTGCAGTCTTAGCAAAACTGACATGTACTTCACCTATTCACCTTTGAAAGCAGCTGCAGGATTGGTTGCTTTGTCACCTCTTCACAACAACAGTACCTTCCCTTTCTCTCTCTCCCCTTTGCCTCTCAAATGGCCAGAATTTGAAAACCATCTGCTGTCAGGCTGGGACGTGCTCACTGTTTTTTTCAGTTTTCAGTTGCTGGCACTTTTTGCTCCCCATTGAGAGCACAGCATTGCCCCGAGTCAGCTCCACACTGGAGACCCAGCCTGCGAGGGACACGACTTGCGAGGCTCAGTGCACTCAGACTGGTGTAGAGGTGTGTGCTTATTGAAGCCTCAGTCTTTGGCAGGAGCATATCCAACTGAGTGTTTAAAGGAGGGAATGTTGGAGAGGCTCTGCCTGAGCAGACATCTCCTTCTGGCACTGTGGTCTGTCCTTCCTGCCCCCTGCTTCTGTTGTCTCATCCTGCTTCCTCTGATGGCTGCTGCTTTAGAAGTGGCTTTAGTACAAAAATGGTTTTCTTTGAAGTATTGTGGAAGTACCGTTTCTAAGAAAATATGACCAGCAAAATCCCAGCTTTCTTTTTCAGCTATCTGGTTAGAGCACAGCACCAGTGTCTGTGTTTCTCCTCTTCTGGTGTAATATGAAAACTTTCAGTGACTTTTACGGTTCAATTGCTTTTGGCAAACTTCGGTTCTCCATCTTAAACCCACGCACTTGTATAAACATAACTGCCTTCAAGCTGTGTCAAATATAATCACTTAGTTACAAAAACAAAAACAGCCAGATATAATTACTAAGATTCCACTTTTTATAAGCATTTTAGACCGAAAATGAGAATTTGGAGTGACAATCACACCCTGCTTGCTAGTATTTTTCTCTTTTTGGTTCTTCCTTTCATTTTTCCCTATTGTCCTCTTCTTTCTCTTTGCTAAAAGCACATTCTTTCTGCTCTGAGCCCCACAGAAATATATTCTGCCTAAATTGTGTCTTAAAAAACACACAGAGACACATGACAATGGGAAATACAAGGCAAAAGCTGAAATATGACACCACCATTCCTTAAGGAGAAGAATACTGAATATTAAGTGAAATCCTGAAGTTCCTTGTGCTGCTGCCTAAAAGCAGCTTGATATGGGTGGTGAGCATTAAAAACCAAAGTATGTTGTGGAAGGAACAGAATCAGCAAAACAATTCAAAGAATGCATTGGCTTTATGTTGCTATTTGAGAGTAAATATTTGTTCTACATTACAGTCAAAAAGGAACAAAAGAAACTAAAAAGTCATTTAAAAAAAATCAATGTGCTTGCAAAAACAAAGCCACAAGTGGTGAGGCAGAAGAGATTCAGGGTTTATTTTGAAGAGGATTTGGGGATATTTTTTAGCAACACCTCCTTCCCACTCAGTGCTCCAGAGCAGTGGATCACTTTTGGCTTTGTTTGAAAGTTAAAAATACTAACAACAACAATAAAAAAGCACCCTGTGCTTTTTTGCTTTTTTTGAGAACTGTCACTAAAAGCATGGACATGGAAATGGTTTTCCTCTACAAATGGGTCAAAATAGCCCTCACTCCCCCAGCACTACCCAAACCTGAACTGTCTGAAACTCGTCCTGAAATTCAGAAAATGCAGTTTCACTTTGCATGAGCATCACAAGTAACAAGAATTAAACTTGTTTTATACGTGTCTTTAATTCCAGCCTTTAGTTTAAACACAAAAGCCCCAAAACTGTGCCAAACAGAAATATTAAGCCTTAAGTTACTTTCCATTAAGCTGTAGCTCTGGGACTGCTGAGACTCCGGGAAGGGCAGATGAACATGAGTTAGCTGCTGATTCTTTTGCAGGCCTCACTCCTACACTTGCCTAGGTGTTGTCTAGTTCACTTCCCAAACACACTTCCAAAACCCTCTGAACAGAGCTTGGAGATGCTCTCAGGGTAGGCAAGCAGCTCAACATGAGCAGACAGGGGAAGAGAAGAGTGATTGATGTGGGCTGCTGCTCTTGCTGATTCCCGGCGAGGATGGGGTGAGCTACAGAGGAGTTGTTATTCTACCTGTGCATTCCCAGAATTTCCCACATGAAGGCAGACAGTGAACCTATGCTCCCAGAAGCTCTTGCAAAGCCCATCTGGAAAGGCAGAAGTTACCTTATGTGTGCATGATAGAAATCCCACACCTGGGCCAGGTCAGTATGCTGAGCGGTGTTGCAGATGCTCCTGCAGCAAAATACATTTTTTACTGGATATTTAAGTATGACTACCATGATTGCTTGGTTGATTATGTGGAAGGTGTTAATTAGTGAACAGCCTGTAAATATTTGCTAAACTGTAAAACTCACAGAAAATGGAAACATTCTGAATAAGATTAAAAAAAAATTGAGGATCTTTTCCAGTCCTTTGTACAACCTGTATATAAATTCAATTGTAAGTTACATTATTGTCTTCTCAAATAATAAAAACTCTCAAAATTTCATATGGCAGAATTGTTGAGAATTTCAAAAGTTTGCTTTCTCTGTGGTCCAATTTGCTCTGTTGACATAGAGAAAAGTGTGTGGTTAATATTACTAGAGAAAGTACACACTTTTATTGAAGGCACTGCTTTCATTTACTTGGTTTTGGAATACATGGGTTTACTTAAGGAAAATCCAGATGCAGATGATTAGATGAAAGGGAAAGCCACCAAAAACAATAGGATGAGACTAAATCTGTGGAGCCACCATAATGTATCTGCGTATCTGGATCGCTATTTTCTCCTAATGAGTAACAGGACCCGGAAACCCTTTAACATATGTTACATTCTCAGTGAATCAACCCATGGTTTTACTCATATCCTTTTTGTACTTTTATAAAACAAAATTTGGATCTGGTTCCAGCAATTTAGAAATGTTTTATGGCAACTGAGTCAAAGAATTTGGCAGGTTTTGCAGCTTGGAAGGCCACCGGAATGTTTTGAAAAAGCCATACTAATGTCTTAGTAATAATGAGGTAAGAGTAATAAATTTTTCTTTGTTACAAAAAGCAGGATTCTAATTTTTATTTGAATAGTTAGAGGATATTCACTCTCTAGGAGATTCCTGTAGTTTTTGCCTTTCTTTCAAATGATAGATGCTCTGTAAGGAAGGAGTCCATGGGGACCCTTCTGACTTTTTCTTATATTTACATGGAGATGGATATTTTGATTTTAAATGAAGAGATGGACTGACTGCCCTGTTTTGTTAATAGCTTTGTTTAGATAAACTTGTTCAGAAAGAATTGCAAGAATTTGTGGTCCCTTTACTTATAAAATTACAAAAACCAGTTATACGTACATATTGGTTTTCTTGTATCAAGCTTACTTTTTCAGGAAAGTAACAGAAGACAATGTAGGATAGAGGTTTTATGTTTAACATATGGGTAAAGAAGATACCTAGTGCTCCCTGGAAATTAAAAAAATCTCAACCTTTTTTTTCTTAAATATTTAAATGTCAGTGTGAGCCACCATGTCAAAGTGTTTAATGTGGCCTACATGTTTCTGGCATAAATAACATGATGTTTTTTCTATTAGGTTTGCTGCCTAGCAAAATATGTGTGTATTTTTTGGCAGTAAGCATTAACAATTCCTAACAAACAGAATCTTGTCACTGATGCTGCACTTTTCCAGAAGCACCGAGGCGAGGAATGGAAAAACACACAAATGCAAAGGGATAAGGACTGGTTTCTTGCTGCCTCAGTGTTGTGCTAAGTATTTTAGGAATATAGCTGGATAGTCTTGTAAATGAGAGTAAAGTAAGGATTAAATGCATGAAAGTTAACAGAATACTAGGTGGATAAAATTCTGTGTCTTAAAAGTGTAGGTGTGTTTACTCCATTATGTCAGCTAACATGGCACATGAGGACCTATTTGTACCGGAACTGTTGGATACTCTGTTGTGCACAAGTTACACTGTTAGTGGTTTGGCTCTGGTGTTCTTCCTGAGAAGCAGGCTGTGTTAAGTGTTTGATTTGATGGTTGGAAGAGGCACATTGGCAGTCTGACCACTTCTATCACTTACCAGAGGACTTCAGCATATTGCATCACTTGTGAAAAGAAGGTGTCAGTGTGTTACAGTTGTCAGAGACCTTAAATAAAGTCAACATAGGCTGTACTGGAAGAACGTGAAGAACCTGAGACTGAAATGTTGCAATCTGAATTTCCAGCTTCCCATATCTGATCACTGAAGGCACTGGTTCCTGATTTACAGAGGAATGAAGTTTGGTAAACCACCAGGAACTCAGCAGGATTATCCCATCTTTAGATCAGTTTACAGAGCTGGAATTACACTGAGTTCTTGTCACTGAGGGTTACTCCTTGGCTACCAGCAGAGAAATGATCCTTCTTAGGCTCTGTTAGACCTTGAGACTGAACAAAAACCTTGAGATTTTGATTTCCTTGTTAAATGGTATCTGTCTGATTTGTGTGCCACTGGGACACATACATGATGCCTTTGGGGTCTAATATACCTTCCCATGTGCTACTGTGATTAAAATACACTTCTAACACTGGTCTGCAGAACAGGTGTCCCATCTGCCAGGGACAGCAGAGACAGCAGGGACCTGGGTTTCATGAGCAGCAAATGTGCCTGGGCACAACTAAGCATTACAGAGAAGTGGTTTCTTATTTGTGTTTTTCAAAATTAACAGAACTCCAGGGAAAAACAATGTTTGCTCAGCATAATTGCATTTTGTCATAAATTGTTAATGCCTTTAATCCAGTTATGATGATAAATTATTAATTATTCACCATTTTGTAATCTTCTGTATCTTCACATAGGATAGGAGGCATGTTTCTCGCTGGAGCATTGAGAAGGGAATAGGTCTGGTAATAACAAGACTTCCGTAAATTGGAAACAAGTTAGGGCAAACAGAAGAGCAAACAATCTTAGACTATCTATTAGTGTTTAAAAAAAGCTATATTTACTTCAAAATTTGTCATTTGAAATACATATTAGTAGATCATAATCTCTCTTTTTTTTTTTTTGTACTTTTAGGTTTGATTTCTTCACTTCTGGTGACATAAAATCTGCAGTTATTTTAACTAGCAGCCATATCATTAACAATCTTTGCAGGTTTTTCATTGCTGCAGTTCATAGTTACCAAATACTTCTTTTTCCTCTTACAGACATTTGCTCACAAATTATTTACTTGTTTCAAAAGAGAATGTGAAATAATCTGTGTATTGTTTCAGTAGATGCTGAAGAAAACAAAAGGGAAGTTGGACCACACAGTCACCACTGGGATCTGTTGGGACTATTATCCTGTATAACAGCTTGTTTTTACTAAATATCTTTTTGATTGGCCACCAAGCCTTTCCTGGACTTTTAAGATTTGACAATTGAGTCAAGCATGTAATTTCAAAGATTATAGTAGGAATTTAGAATTGGATTACAATTTTATGTGTGTTTGATTTCATGGCAATTCTAATTTTTAGAGTATTCTTTAAACTAATAAATCTATTTAGTTCAAACACATGCCGAATAAATGGTTTCTGCCAATCTGGCTATTTTTTTTCCTTTTCCTCTCTGAATACAAAGATAAGTATTCTGTTAGTGTTCATTTGAAGGGACTCAGTAACTGGATACGTAGGTCTATTCATCTTTAGGTTATTAGTTGAAATCCAGCCAGCCTCAAAGTCATTACCATGGCTGAGGCCATTTCTAGCTAGTGTGAAATGAGCTGGAAGCCTTATCCAGTTATTGATAGGCATCTGTAGTAAAATGCTTTTGCTCCAACTGGTGAAGAAAATATATCTGTAGTGGACATAATTAAGTATATAAATAACAAATAATGTAACTTCCAAGGATGTAAAAATTTTTTCACCTAGAAAAATTTTTCTCTGTATTATGTTTGAGATCTGCTAGTGGAGTATCTTTTGGATTATTATTGTGCTGTGCTTGCTGGGCTTTTAGAAATAAGACTTCAGTTTTCATGACCAAGATGTACTTCAGACATGGTAGAATAACCTTCAGGATAATTACAATGTCTGTGTGTGGATGGAACCCTGAGATGAATGTAGCCTTGATCCAGAATGGAAGGGATGTAAGAAGTGAGTCTCTCCTAACATTAAGATAAATAGTAGAGGCAGATGAGATTAAATGTGGAAAAGCTGACCTGAACATCTAGTCCTGCAAGTAGTGGTACTGTCTTTGTAGCTACAGCAAAACCTCAGGTCATTTCACACTGTTTTGCAATCTTCTGGGTATTAGTATAATGAAAATAGTAAAAGTGTTGTCAATATGTTATAGCTGTCATCTAAAGGCTTGTTCTGCAGACATGGGCCTTCTGCAGAAAGATCTCTGTTTATAATTCAGTTAAATGGACTTCAATGTATTAAACTTAAAAACACCCCACACATTTGCCATTGTAGTTGCAAAAAAAAAGTAGAATTAAATGTCTTTAGAAATTTAAGCCAGTTAATAGGTTGGGAACTTTTACAGCCATAGAGCATCTCCCAGGAGCATGGATCACCTCTGTTTTGAGCAAAGGCTGAGGGAGCTGGGCCTGTTCAGCCTTGAGGACACTTAGGGGAATCTTAAAGGTGCATACAAATACCTTAAGGGAAGGTGTCATTATGATGGGGTCAGGCTCTTTTCAGTGGTGCCCAGAGACAGGGGAGAGGCAACAGGCACACAATGAAACACAGGAAATTCCATCTGAATATGAGGAAAATCTTTACACTGAGGTTGATAGAGGACTGAAACAAATTGTGGTCTCCTTCTCTGGAGATATGCACAACCTGCCTGGATGCAAACCTGTGAAACCTGCTCTAGGTGAAGCTTCTTGGGCAGGGGAGTTGGACTAGATGATCTCCAGAGGTCCCTTCCAGCTCCAACCATTCCATGATCCTGTGGCAGAAGGATGTAAGAGTTTCCTGTCACTTTTCAGCCACTAAGACTAGAGCAGATGGGGAAAACTTTCATGCAGAACACCAAGCTCTGCCTCCTTGACTGAGAAGGAGCAGACAGGGTTATTACAAAAAAGAATGGGAATGAATCTCTCAGTGTCCTGCTGCTCTTGGATGAAAGAATGACATCCTGCTAGAACATGTACCAGCCTTCTGAGGACCCAGAAGAAGGGCTGAATCTCTGAGTAGCTGAGCCCAGAAGGAGTATGTTCTGAAAAAAGTGACTAGTCTCATGAATTCAGATAATTTTGGCTGTGACTGGTGTATTTTGCTTGATACCTTGTAGGAGCAAACCTTAACAGCCAGTAAGGATGAAGGTTCCCCAGTTGTCATCTACTCTCCAGTGAGTCTCTCCCTAAACATCTCAGGTCTAATTCTATTACTATTTTGAAACTATGCTTTTCACTTTGAGAAATCTTTTTTCCCCCTTAATTTTCCTTAACAACTTCATCACTTAAAAAAAAAAGTGAGCCCTGGCCCTGCAGCACGAGGGTGGTTCTAAGGTGTGGCTCTGTACTTGTGCATGAAGTGCTCAGAAGGGTCTGTAGGAGAGAGGCTCAGCTTCCAGCAGAGTTGTTTTGTACCTCAGAAAATGCAGCTTGTACCAGCATCAGGTCTTTAGTTCCAAGAGACAGTGGCCTGATATGAAACCACTAGCAGGAGGTATTTAATGGAGCTCTAGAAGTCACTTCCATGAAGACAGCTCTTAATTTTCTATTTCTTAATGTTAGGAAAGCATTCTCTTAAAACAAGAGTAACTTGTTTAACTGCTTCTGGCACAAAATTTAACTGTTCTCTGTCGTAAATTATCCAACAAAACTCAGGACACTACAACTGAATAAATATTGGAGGAATGTTCTTTTAAATATAAATAGATTTTGTGACTAAACCCAACTATTGACATATTGCATTTCTGACCTCAGAGTAAGACATTAGCAAGAAGAACAAAACGCAGTTGGAAATTGAGTAGTTCCAGAGTCATTTTAAAATTAAAGTCAGCAGCCCTGAAGATTACAGCACCTGACCAGATTGTTTTACCAGGGACTTTGTTGGATTCATGATGAATGCACCAGATCTAACAGTTGTGCAGCTATAGGGTGAGATGGCTCTTATTCAAGGAAAAGGGATCCTTCCTCTTGCTCTCATTCGAGGTGCACTGCAACTGCTGAGCCTAGTCCTTGATGGAGGAAAAAGCCAGAAACCCACAGCAGAAAGTGGGGCCAGAGCAGCTCCATCCTTCCCCAACAACCCACAGTCACACTGGGATGGGAGCAAGGAATTGTGTTTCTAGCCAGATGTGCCATAGGAAAACGATTCAAGTTAACTTTTGGGTTTGGTTTAGGTTCTGCAGGTCTGTTCAGAGTGACATTTCCCACATGCCTGAAAGCAAGAAGGAGTTTTAGGGCTGTTCCTTTTATTACAATTGTCTCTGATGTAATGGGGATTTTTTTTTTTTCATATGAAACCATATAAAAGTAGTGCCTTATGGCATTGACACTGTGTCCAAATTGATGTTTTTGTATTATTTAGAAAATGTTCCAAGCCAAAGGCAAAATGCCCTAAATTAGCTTAGAAAAAATATAACCCAAAGGAAAAACTGTCCCCTGGATAAAATCCAGCTCTGGAAACAGAAAATTAGATTATCTTCCTAACTGGCACCAGCTCCTGCACAGCATTTGGCAGATTACTTAGGTCAGATTTTAGCTGTAGTGTTTATGATTAAGTGGAGAGGCTCTGGTTTCCACGCAGGTTAATATATAATGATATTTTAACTGATAATAGGGCCAGTTCTCAAAAGTGCTGAAAAATTTGAACTTTTGGGGATTTTCAAAATGAGTCTACAGAATGCATGTTTAGAAAAGTATATAAAATAATGATGTAAAGACACAGACTTAAGTGTCTTTCTAGTTACAAAATTACTTTAGGGAATTCTAATGCTGAAAATAAATAGGTATTTGAAAAGAATGAAATGCATGACTGTTAAAAAGGCACAAACCAGCCTAAAATAATAGCAGAATGTTCAGTTTTTACCCTCCAAAAATAAATAGCTTGTGTTCATCATAAATACTATGATTGAGGAGGTAACACAAGTTACCTTACCAATAAAAGCTTTTATTTACTTTGTTTTGAGTACAATTGGAATTTATTTCTGCTTCAGAACAAAAGTTTAGAGGAGAAAAAAAAGTTTTCTATGACAGATGATTTTAATTTACTTCTAATAAATCTGACTTGTAGTTTACTCATTCTTCTGAGCTCTTATTGGAAACTGCCTGAGCAGAAAGTTCATTTTTCCTGAAAAGTCACACTTCCTCCTGGATGTGAGTAATAATGTGTATGTTTATTTAGTAATTTACTTTTTTTTTTTTCAAACTAAATAAAAGACCTCTCCAAATACACAGGGCTGCCAAGAAGTGGATATTTGCTGGTAATTTTCATGGTAACTTTACAGAGCATCTTTTTCTAACATACAACACTCTGTTATTCTGAGGTGTAATAAAATGTTCCAGTGCTTTTAAAGCATTAAAAAACAGCTCTGAAGCACTGGCTACAAATGAGACGATCTACAGACTCTATCTCAGTACCTCAGGTTGGTGGGGCACTCATATTTTGTCTTGAGAGAAGACTTCTGAACGGGTCTTTGCTTCTCTGAGGGGGTCTCTTGCCACCCCACATGGTATTTGTGCTTGGTGTATTGCAAATCTCCCCTCTTGGTGTGGCAGTTTCTCATGGTCTTGAGGAGAAGAGAGAGCAATGGTTGAGGAGGTGCAGAAGAGCACTGGCTCTTCATCACAGTGTTTGATTCTTGCTGAGGAAATGGCCATTTAACCCTTCACAACCTCCTCCTTCTAGCAGGACTGCACCAAGACATCACTCCATCAGAGCTGACCCTTGGTAGTGATCTGATACGTGTATTCTTATAAACTGCCTTTCAGTGGAGGCTCTCACAACTGCTCAGTTAACAGGAATGTGGTGTTACAAACAGGGAAATTTCACATTTCTGGGATGGGAGCTCCTTTGCTCCCACCCCTCTTGCTGCCAGGGTGAAGCTGGTGGCTCTGGCACACAGTGCAGCATCTTTTTGTGAAAAGCACAGCTGAACAGCTGTACTCCCACCAGACTACTGCATTAATGTTCATCAAAATTATACTTTACCTGCTTTAATGTACCTAAATCCTACTATAAAGGAGACTTCTGTTTTCAGGAATACAACATATTCTTCGACAATGCCAAAATAAATAGGGGGTAGGAGACAGGGATGAAACAGAGCTAATGAGGATTTCCTGCAGTGAATGTTTGGATTGTAAACTCTACAGGGGTTTGGGCTGTATATATACACTTGTGTTCTAAGGAGGCTGATCTCACCACAAGTGTCCAACAATAAATAAGGTTTTGCAAAGAGAATAAATAAAATTTTGAGAAGAGAGGTAAGGCTTCAGCCTGTCCAAAGCCAAAAGGCAGCAGAGAGGCTCATTATGAAGGGCTGAACCTATAAGAAAACACAAAGAGGCAATGGCCTTGGAAAATGTGAATTAGGAAAGAATTTCATAGAATTAAATGAAACCCAAAATAATAAGCAAATAAACTATGACCTGGACTCTTCCTTGAACTCAGCTTTGCCCTTGCCTTTTCTGCTTATTCACTGGTGCCAAGACATTCTCCAGTGTAGGGGCAGCACCAAGGATAATTCGTGATGATGGAATCAAATATTGCTAAGATCCTTCCAGAGCAGGTACAACCCTTTTCTCCTGTCTTCCCATGCCTGGGTGCACTGTTGCTAGAGATGCAGCTTTCTAACAGATGCACAAAAAGAAGATGCCTTATCCCATCATTTTGGTCACCTTGACATAACCAGACTTCTGGGAAGTTTCGTATTTAAGCCCTGAGAAACATAACCCTGTCTGGACTTTGTCCCACCCAGTGGTCCAGAATTATTGACAAAAGATATATTCTTTGTATCCTTGCTGATATTTGGTATATATAATTTTCACTTGCATTTTTCAAGTTTCTACCATTCATATTTCCTCAGTTGTTTTCTTTGAATTGTATTTATTCTCTTTAAAGTTCTTATGCCACTTAGCTAAATGGGGAAGGCTAGAAGATACACATTTATTTGTTCATTTGGAAAATTATGCCATTACTTAGACCACCAAGAAGATTAAACCCTGCCAAGGTACCAGTGACCTGTCCTGTGTCCTTTACTGAAAGGAATATACTGTAAATTAGGATGAATAAAAATTTCTTTTTTGTCTTACGTAGGGAAACAAATGAGAGCAAATAAGCCAGGTTAGATTGCTTGCTGGCAGACCTTTGGGATCTTACTCTGCTTAGCTACATTTGCAGCAGTTTTGCTTCTTGTCATGCTTTCAGATTTCTATAGCTGCAAAACCATTAAACAGTTGGATGGCATACACAAGAATTCTTACATTGCTTTCATATATGTATTTTAAGAAACATCAGAACTATTATTTTTATCTCAAATGACAAAGAGATAAAAAGCCCCAGAGGAGATATCATTTGCTTTAGTGCATCTCCTGCATCCATGAAGAACCAGAGAGATGGGCTGTATATACACACCTAGTCCTCTAAGTATCCTCTATATATCACTTTAGTCCTCTGGTATCTCTCTTTTAGTCCTCTAATTTTGAAGGAGCAAAGGTGTTGGGGCGCAGTGAATTATCTGTCTGCTTCCAAGGGTTTCCATACAGACTTTGTAGATTGTTTATTCTCCAAATAGGTTTCTGAGATGGTATTGAAGCTTCTTGAGGCAAAACTGTCGCCCTGGAGTGTGGCTGAGGCTTCTCTGTCTTGCTCTTGAATAGGTGCCCATGTCTAACTTACGCCAGGAGGTGTTTGCTGTGGTGGTCCTCAGCTGCAAAGCAGAACATACGGGGCTTGCAAGACACTCCCTGACAAAATGTTGTTTTCCAAAGCTGAGATATATTCTGAAAAATGCCATCTGACTGTGATGGTTGCCAGAGAGCAGTGTTTTTAAGGCACTGTTGCTGAACCGAAAATTTATGTCAAGAGCTCAATGAACCCTTTGCTTTTAGCTTTTAATTTGAAGCTCTGCTGACAGCACTGCTCCATTGATCTGCTACATGGATCACTGAACTGTGGCCTCACAGGGCAGACTTTGGGAAACTGTTACCAGAGCTCCAAAGAGTGATATTATTAGCTCACCATTTGCTACACTTAAGTAGTGCTCCCAAAGGAGCAAGGTACTGGACTGTTTTCAGAGTTCTGAATTCATCTCTGGTTTTGCCATTTATTTTTGTAGTGGTCTTGGGCCATTGCTTTTCTCCATAGCTACTTAGTTGTTGCTCTTTTTACCTTAGAGAAAGACAATTGGTGAGAGACTTGATGTGAATATGGAGAAAGAGCAATCCTCAAGTTCCACTTAGATGTCTGAAACTGGGCTTTTATGCCTTGATTTTTTATCCATAAAGGGAAGATACCAACACTGAAACCTGGAGCCTCCTAAGCTTGGAGGCTTAATGAATATTCATGCAGTGCTCTGAAGAGTAAGTACCTAAGAATTTTCCAAATAATAATTACACCTGCTGACTTTTATTCCAAGCCCCCTTGCACCCTTGCTCTTTCATTGTTTCAATATATAGTCTCTTAGTGCTGTGGGACTGAGACCACTGGAATTTTATAATGAACATTTCAGAGTTGTACATGCAGTTTGCTTGAATACGACAATAATTTTCACCTCTCATTTTATTTCTCCATTTTCTTTGTGTTTCAGGCTTTTAGGATGAGCTGTTACAGTGGAATACAGTTTCACTGTAGCCTGTGATATAATTTTTTGCTGGTGTCATTGTGTCAGAGGGTGACACTAGCCACATATGGCCAGGCTGTGCCCCCGCATGTGCAGCCACCAGACCGCTGGGGGTGATGTGTTGGCATGGTTGAGTATTTTTATTCTGAAGCATTTATTCTTTCTCAGTATGAGGTTAAAAAGTGAAATGCAAGTAGTTTTAATTAATCCATGCTGCAAATAATCTCTTGCTTGGCTTGCAATCCAGTCTTCTTCCTCCCTGCTCCTGGACCTAGGTAATCCATTTGCCTGCAGGCTAGTGCAAGCCAGGAATGTGGGTCTGGGGGCCCAAGGTGACCTGTGATTGTCCTTCCAGGCCAGACTCCTTGGGTCAGGGAGATTGGGTGTCCCTCTGAGCCCACACCTCCTGCTTGGCAGCAGCTCAGCATCCTTCTGCTCCATGTCAGGATAATTAGGTGAGGGGCCCCTGGGGCCGAGAGCGCTGCCAGGACGGCTGTCAGCCCCTGACTTCTCGCCAGCCATCTGAGGAAGTTTGGCATTGTAGATCGAGGAGAGGCTGGAAACTAGAAAATCATGAATGCTTACATGGTTCTGCCATCATCATCATCGTCGTTATTATTATTTATTAACATCTGCACATCTGGTCAGGCCATGCTGTGGCTTTTGTGGAGGCAGCTCCTGCCAGTGGGATCTGCCTCCTTTCACAGGGCTGGGACAGACCTGCAAAGTCAGGGAAACCTGCACAGCTGTGTAGAAACTTCTTAATAGAATTTAATGTTATTAAAGTTATTAATAGCATAATGGTAAGCATAATGGTTTGAACAATTTTTTAAAATATAGTTTTCTAATGCAAATATCTAGTAATTTACTATATAGGAGTTTGGGGTTTTTTTAAGATTACCAAAACATTTCTCTTCTTCAACAAGTCAGTAAGAACTTTCCACTGCTTTCAGTGATTTAGATCCACATTTTCATTACAAAGCCAAAGACAAAAATAGACAATACTGTCATAAAAGGTTAAAATTAGTCACTTTATCTTGAGAGGGCCACAGCTTGATTTGGATTTTCAGATGGGCTCAGCAGCCATTGACACTGGGAGAACTTTTCCATTAATGGAAATCATTAGACAGATGGTTTTTGCATCTGGGATTTTGTCTCAAACATTCAATGTTAGACATTCAACATGCATATATTTGGTCTGTAGGGCTAATTTGGTGTTATAGCACAGAAATTAGATTGACACTAAATTTGTGGATTTAGAGAGCTGCAGAACTTGAAACTTTTCCCAGTTTTCACTGGTGCCCCCATGAGGGAAATCCCAGGATGTGCACAGAACTGCCCCAGCATGCAGTGTGGTTGGGACACTAGCCCTTGATGTGTCCTGTCACTCCTTGTGAAGTGTCAGGAAATAGGACACAGAGACCACATGGTTCTTTCATTATCCCAGTACTGCCTGATCCTAGGATAAAAGGATTTTCAAACCATCTTGATTTTGTGACTACTGCCCCACGAGCTTCACAGAGCATTAATTTAGATACGTCTATGGTCATGTTCTGCCATAAAGTTACTCTAGCATGACTGGGTATTGCTCTTAAAAACTGTATCAGTCCCCTGCTTCAGTCCATCCTGTGGCTGCACAAGCACATGTGCCAGCCCAGAGAAGAGGCAGAAATGACAGCCTGGGTTTGGGAAAGGCTGTGGTTTGGAAAAGGTGCCCATGGCTGCTTCTTTTGGTGGCAGTGCCAAATTATGCCCTGTGACAGTCTTTGTGGTACTAAGCCTGCCTCAGTTTCCCATCTGTAAACCACAGAGTGCTGCTTTGTAACCCAAAAGGGTGGTAGGAAAATGGAGAAGTCTCCAGTGCCTGAAAATGAACACTGCTTTCTAAAAGTTAGGGGATAATTGCTCTCCTGTTTCTCTCACTTGAAAAATTGCAAAAGCTTTTTTTAGAATCCATGCCTTCATCATAATAATTTCTTGATTTAGCTGTTAGTCAGTTTTCGTCACTTTGCCATCTGGAATGAAAAGAGAGTGTAAGCTGATTTTGCCTTTCTTCCTATTTCTCTTAAGGAAAATTGTGGGTAAAAAAAAAAGTGTAATCATGAGAAAACAGATTAAAGAAGCAAAGAAGACAAAAAGCCCCAAGAACACATTTGCATCTTTCCTATAAGCATGCTATTTAACTGAGATAAATCTTTCTGTTTTTCTTCAAGGAATGCTGTTAAGGTTCATGGCCTGTGAATGACCCATCTTTCTCTTGTTTATCTTCTCATGTTCCTTCTTTTCATCAGGACTGCCTGGCCTTTTTGAAGCACCTTTTTACCATTCTCAAATGCTCCAAAACAAGGGCTAATGTAAATAGTTTCTATTTCTCTACTGGTCTTTTCTTCCTTTTACCAATTTTCTTTCCATTTCTTGCTTCTAGGAGGTGAAGGAGGTCACCTAGCATTATTTTATTGCTGATGTATGTATCTGTCCTGAGCCCCTGCAAATATGGGGACAGATCTAGAAAGGACTAGGACATGATGGAGCATTTTATCCTTTCCAAAGTTCTTTGGATTTGGTTGTTGTTTGGTGTGGTTTTTTTCTTTTTTCTTTTTAGTTTTAGAAGTTTTATTAGCTATAGCCATGGTTCTCAAACTGCAGCTTGAGAAGAAAATGGTTGCAAACATTCGTCTTAGCAGTTTCTTCACTTCATTTTCAAAGTGCTTTGAACAGGAAGAAAGTGGTTTGGGCTTTGGTTTTTTGTAGATACATACATTTTGCTATAATTCTCCTAAGTGGATTTGACTGCTCAGTTTCTTACTGTAAATAATTTCTAAGTTGAGTGATGAAAAATACATGTAGGGTAAAATACATTTTACTAGGAGGCTTTAAAAAATGCCCAATTTGATGATGTTCCTGTAAGAAGTTTCCAGTGTGTCTTCCATGGAAGAGAATAGATTTCTATCTCAGATTATTTCACCTGAAGGCTGTGAAATTATTTCTTCTCTAAAATCAGTATGTTGCAGATTATGTATAGGGAATGCCTCTTTGAGACTTGTTCTGGTTTAAAGGCCACAGAATTAAGATTTGTATGAGAATTGTAACCTCAACATATATGCTTGATTCTTTTCACATTTTTGCTTTTCTTGATGCAGTACAAATCAGATGCAAATAGGAAATTATTAGGAATAAATAATGAAGATGATAAAATGCAATTTCACTTGTTTCCTTAACGGCCATGAATAGCCCCTAGAAATTGGTCTGGGAGATGTAATTTATACAAGCAAGACCAGTCCTGAGTTTTCTCTACCTTTCTGCTTGTAAAAGACATTTTTATGTTCTTTGAAAGAGATGTACTCTTTATTAATTTACTTTTTAACTCTAATGAAAGTGTATGGGGGAAGAAGAAGGGGAAAGTAAGGGAGCACAGACTAGGAGGAAGATTCAGTCCAATTTGTTACAGGGTCTACAATTTTGTCTCTCTTGAAGGAGGACAGAAGCTATCAGATTAGAGGCCACTGTCACCCCATTTGAGTTGCAAAAAGGGTTGCATGTGCAGTCTAATAATGATCTAAGGAGGACAGATGTAGCATTAGCTTCTGGTTCAAGCAGCCACTGTATTAATTTCCAAGTGAGCAGCAGCAGCAGCAGATGGTGAGATGAGGCAAGGATGCAAATGTTTGCCGTGGATGGCTTTTGTCTCTGCGCAGTGGCTGTGGCTGGTGCTGGGTGGAGCTGGCGGGGCCCCAGCACTGCCCGGCCGCCCCAGCTGGTCTGTCCCAGCCCTGCTGCGAGGGATCCTCGCCGGGCTCAGCTGCCAGACACAGGCCTGACACAGGCTGCTTGTGCTCTGATGCAATGGGATAACTTTTATAGGAGTCAGCACATTTTTGATAATAACTGAGACCAACACATGCATCAGTCTGTGGTTTCCTAGTTAAGTTATGAGTCTGTGAAAAACAAAGCACATAAACTCAGGAAAATGTGCAAACTTGCTATACACTCTAATCGTTGCTGTTCTGCTTTTTTCTTGAGGGAGGGTGCTGGGTTTTTGCCTTTGAGATCTCAGTGGGAGGACATTTGGCAGTGTGTGTTCTTTGTTACTCAGGAATACGGGAAAAAGTAGGGAATGCATTTGGCAAATGTGGTTAAACAAACCATCCAGGGTCTCATCCAGCCATACAGAGCATTGGATCAATGGCACACCCAACTCCTAGTGAAGCTCATGATCATCAGGACATTCCCTCAGCTGTGACAGAAATTTGGTGAGGACACATGGACATGCAGTGAACCTCTTAGTCATAAAATGTGGCTTTCCTGCCCAAGTGATACTGCTGAAGTGTGCTCAGAGGTAATTTGTGCTCACTGTGTAATATAGGGTTTTGTTCTGAACCCAGTGGTCCATTTGTATCTTTATGATATCCATCAGCTGACACAAGTGGGCAGTCATGGAGAGAATATACTGAGGATGTAGATAAAGTGCTTTCCTTTTTCTCTCCTGTGGTCTGATAAGAAGTTTTTAGATGCTGTAACAGTGGGGAGCTGGTGTTGCTTGTGCTGTTCAGTCCCATGACAGCACTTTTTACAAACAGTAAATTATCTCCTCGACCTGAAGAAATGCAGCTAGGCTCAGGGTGAGTGAGACCCACTGATAATGGTAACCTTTAGGACGTATGTCTTCAGAGCTTAGAAATATGGAATAATAATTTTATTTCTTTTAAATACCATCTCTCTGTTGGAAAGGGCCAGGTGTGAGGGGGAGGATGGAGTTGGCACAGCTGGCCAGGCAGTGCCCATGCTGGTGCCAGGATAAGTTCTGGCAGCTGCCCTGGTCTCCCATCCTCAGAGCTGCATTCTCCCACTGCTGGCAGGAGGAACAGACATCCGTCTGTTTGTCTGCTCTGCTCCTTTTGCATAGGAATGAAGTTAGTGCCTTTTACTCGTTAATAACTAAAACACATCTTTTTTCTCTCTCTGAACTCATCCTGCTGCTGTGGTTAGTGAAACTGATCAGAAGGACTGGGAGGTTTCATACCATGGGAAAACATTTGCAGGGTCTGAAGTACAGGTAGATAAAAAAACCAGCTGCATGACGAGACATGGCGCAACTGTTGGTCAAGGAGGAATGTGAGGATTATTGCTGAAGGGAAGGCTGAGAGAAAGAGGGATTTCATGGGAGAGAGGGAGGCTGCTTGGCAGGGAAAAGGAAGGCTGTTCCAAATGTATGGGGCAAGGTGACCAGATGTAAAAAAAACTTGATAATGTCCAGAAAACAGAAAATGATGCAAGGGGAGTGCAAGCCACGGACGTGGATTTTCCCTGGGTTCTTGTAGGTAAGTCTGTCTAGCACAGTCTGTATTCTGAAGAGGTGCAAGGCTGATGGGATAGAAGAGGAAAGGTGGCTGGAGCAGCCGGAGAGAAAGGTGTTGACAGCAGTTTTTTGCTGTTTCTTAAACATATGTTTTCTGCTTTCATGATGAATTCAGAGCACATCTGAATTAAAATGAAATCTCTGTACCATACAGGTATTTGCTGCATGTCCAAGGCTGCAGTGAATTAGTTGGGCATCAGTGAAACTGTGTGAAGTACGCCAGATAAAGACCCAAAATTTTGAATAAGTGTTTTCTTTTTATTTTTTTCTGTCATGAGGGGAAATAATTTTTATTTATGTTGTGTCTTCTGAAGATGCCTTGTTTTCTGGCTGATCAGTAGTGAAGATGAAAATCACCATCTATCAGTATTACAGATATTGAAAATAATTCAGCTTTACAATTAGTAAATGTATTTCAAGTGTTACATTGATGACATAGTGCCAGCTTCTTACATGAGATTTGTGGGGTCTGAAAACAGTCACAAAAATTGTGCCAGAGCATTTGTTCTCCTCTCTCTTCAGCATGCTCAGTTTCAGGTCCCATCATGGTAGTACTGCCCATGTTCTGCCAGGACAGTGAGCCACCCATGCATACTGTAGCCATTCTTTGAAACTCTCACCATCAATTCCAGTGTTCCATGCTAGAATATTTAAATGACGAGGTTTCTGTACAATTTTAAAGGTGGAAAAAAAAGATTTTGTGGCAAAATAGCATTTCGAATTCCAGTACAGACTGTAGCTCAAGTGGCACAATTTCAGTTGACTTGCTAGACCAACTTATTATTAGTATATTCTTTTCTAAAAAAATATATGAAAATGCACTTTTTTGACTTCTAATTCTCCTATTGTAGGAAAATATAACTTAGTTTCAGGGACCTAGGTTTTCACAGTTTTCTGAAATGTCCTTTCTGATTTTATCTTCTTTTAGAGAGAAAGTGTAACCTTCGATCACTTATTAACACATGGAGACAAAGAAAGGGCCCCGGGAGGTTGCTGTGTGGAGCTCCTTTAGCAAGTGTGGGTCCCACTCTTGGCTGATCTCTTCCCTGTGGTCAGGGTGTTTGCTGCTGCCCTCCTTTGCAGCAGCCCCTGTCCAAGCCCAGAGGCACCTGGATCAAATCCAGGCTTCCAGCACTCTCTTTGCATGGGAGGGTTGCATAGGGACCCTTGGTCTGTCTCGTTTGGCATGCTGCAGAGGTGTGCTGGGTGAAGAAAATGAAAGGAATAATTTGTCTCAGGCTGGCTGAACTCAATTTTTTGTTTTTTAAATTTATTTTCAGAAATTATAAAATGAAAAGTTTATTTAATTTTCCTGTCTTCATAGTAACCATGAAGGAGAACCAGAAGGAAGAGAAATCAGAGAGACATTGATGTATTATAGAGAATTAACTTGAGGGGCAGAGGGAATTGAAATTCCCCATTTTAGAATTACAGCTTTCCTACTTTATCACAGCTAGCTGAATCCACTGTTGAAAGGCTTATATTGCTGTTTTCAATAGAGAATATATTTCATACATTTATGGATCATGTGTGTCATCTGCATCAATGTACACATCTATTAATAGAAATTTTCGAAAGCTTGACAGAAAAAGCAGAACATGCTTCTCTCCTTGGGGAAAGCATCAGACAATAATCAATGTATGGCAGAAGTTACTCACTGGATAATGAACTCAGCAGTGAGAACTATAGTATAAAAAGGCATTTTAGGACAGAAAAAAAGGGGTTTTTTTTCCATCTTCACATACAAATGTGAGGATTTCTGGATCTATGCTTATAAAAAGCAATATTATCTCATTTCTGGCTCAAAAATAGCTGCACACTGGAAGTCTGGAGCTCCAGATCCACAAAGTGAAAACTATTTTTCAGTTGTACTGCTCATATGGATGACATGATCAGACTCCAGACTTGAACAATTTTTGAGTTTTCTATTTGACGTGGATAATAAAATTGTATTGCTCAATACAAAAATACCAAATTATAATGTGTAGTTCCTGCCATTGCCATATTTGTATTTCTTTGTCATGTTTTGCTATGCTGTTTCTCCACTCTATTAACTTCCTTAATTTACTGTCTCACATTTCTGATGGATATGTAATTATTCATAACTTTGAAAGAAATTCTACCCTAAAAAGGGTGTTTAGCTGAGGACCTGCATGAGGAACTCCCAAGGAGCACTGCAGTGCTTTGCTTTGTTTTTACTGCCACAGGTCACTTGTTTCTGTGTGTCTCAGCCTTTCCTGAGCCCCATTTCCCCTGGGATTTGGAGACAGGCACAGACTTTCACCTCCTACCACAGGTTTTCTGTCTCCTTATTGCATCATCAGAGGGAACTGCTTTTCTTTCGTGGAATTGTAGCCTGTTCTTTAATTGTATAGTGATCACTTATGTTTTGTGGTTTGGAGGAAGAGAGGAGGTGAGCTAATGCAGGAGCCAGCAGACAGGATCTGGAATGTCTTGTCCTGGTGGGATGATGTCAGCTGATACATTTGGAGATGGTTAAATTTCAAGAAATTTCAATTTTCTGCTGTGGGAGGGTAATGGGAGTCCAAAGAAAAAACTCAGCTGAGGGCCAACAGTGCACAGGGGCAGGAGGGTGAGACTTACTCAGCCTGCTGGGCATCCAGTGAGCGTGAAATCCGTGATCACGTGCCTTACAAAGTATGTTACATTTATTCTGGGAGCAAAAGAAATCTCATATGGAAAACATACTTTAGATAAAACTTTGAACAACTTTATAAAGCCCACTGTAAGTTTCTTTAGTTAGTTATCAGCTTTTTTTTTTTCTTTTTGGCTAGCATATTATGAGTTCCATGCAGATAATTGGTACTTAAATAAAATTAAATGCCTTTAACATAAATTATATTTTCTTATTTTTTGATTCTTCTTCTGTTTCTTCTTTCTTTTTTCTCTTTCATTTCTCCTTGTTTCATATTTTTCTTCTTTCTTTTTTTATTTTTTCCTGTGAGTCTGTGGACTTGCGTAAAAGCAGACATTCCTCTCCAAACTCTGTGGCATTGCTCAAACACTGGTCTGTACTTTAAAAAATAAATGTTTTATCCATGGTAATGCATTACACCCCAGCATTGCTGTCACTCATTGCATGGCTGTAGGATTTTTGGTATGGATGTAGGATTCAGTGATGGAGTAGGATTTTTGGCAGCTTGTTTCTTGTCCAAACATTCTGTAATGCCCTCCCATCTCTTGTTTTATCACCCAGCTATTGTAGCAATAGCATCTGTATCTCTGATAGCTGTTTTGGAAGGCTGGTTTTGTAAAAGCCAATTCCTGGAAAACTGAAGCAGAAGGAAGAAGGAAAAAGAGGAATACATGTGGGTTGTGGCTGAAGTGATCCCGACAGTCACTGAAGTTGATCATAACTATGCATGAAACAGGAGGCATTTTTATTAGATGTGTTTTGCCTCTCTTGCCCCAAGCTCTCTGGAAAGAGACTTCTGACAGGCCAAGGAGCTCCAAATTTTAAACAAAATATGATTTCTGACAGTTTTTAGAGAATTGTTATTATTTTTATGCTAAAACACTCCAATGGAAATCCTTGTATACGTTTTACTTGCTTCATACTTCATCCATAGGACTTCATTTACTATTGAGGGTGCATCCCTTTTAACACACTACTGTTCTTTCCTCTAATGCCATGTATCCCCAAACTGATAATCTTCACTTTCTGGAGCAGGATTTAGCATATTTATCAGGTAGAATCCCTCATACCTTGTACACTGTGATTATCAGGGCAGCAGAGAAGGGCCAGTGCAACCAAGAGAAAACTCCAAGTGAGAAGTCTTGTCTCTTCATAGGATGTTCCTCAAGCAGCAAGCCTTGTCATTTCTTGGAGGAGAGGATTTCAATACAATTTTCAGATATGTCAAATAGTTTCTGGTAGCATTACTGAAAAAAATAAAAACTTTTTCTACTGCTAAATATGCTCTCACTGCCTGCTTTCAGATTTTGTGTGTTTTTGTGTGAAATCATTTTACTGGATAATGATAAAATAGTAATGAAAGGAACTTTTTTATAAATTGCTGGATTCAGGATATTTGTAACTGCATTATAGGATTGAGTGGAAGTGAGACAAAGTGATTTTGTGTTTTTCTTCATAAAGATTTTTGTCTTGTGGCTCTATATTCATTGTAGTGTCCCCTATATTTATAGCTTTATAAAATATAGCCATGGTTTCCTCAGCAGTAGTCTGTTATGAGCTTTTTAATAAGTTATTCAAATTATGCATCCAAAACTAAGGATGATGATGCTGTTTCAAGAGAAATGGCTATAAACATGAAGTTCATATTTTGCTTTTTATTTTAAATGAGATCATATGTCTGGTTTCTGCAGTATTGCTTGTGTGCCCAAATACCAATGAGGGTTTTTTTTAAAGATTGTGAGAGTCTCTGTGTTTCGAGAAGTTTATATATATATATAATATACATATTTATATTATATATATATTGAAGATTAGTCTCAATACTACCCATAAATCCAATCAAATTTGTTTGAGGAAGTCAAGTGGGATCACCCCCTTCCCCCCATGAAGCTAGGGCTCAAAATGCTGACAAAGATTATTGACTTTCCTGGAAGATGTACTTCAGGTAACTACACATCTTTCCACAAACCGAGGTGAAAGTCTCTGGCCTATATTGTACAGAAAGTCAGATTTGGTCATTTCTTGTAGTGGGTCTCTGTTCTGGCCTTCAACATCTGCAAATGACAAACTAAACAGAGAACAGAAATTGTAAGCACAGAGAAATTTGAGTCAGCAATGTTCAAGGAACTGATCAATAGCATCTTCTAAAAATTGAAGCTCAGTTTAAAATCATATTTCTGTGGTAGATTTGTATACTCATGTATTTTCATACATGCATTTATTATAGACATGCAGGCATGGAAGTGAAGTTATTTTGTGTGGAAGGTTTGTGCTGTATAGACAAGACAATAATTAATAAACATACTTCCTGTCCTCCTTCCCAGATTAGCATTTCTTTTTCTTTAAAAGTTCACCAGTGTGTATTAGTCAACTGAAAAACAGTTTCAGGCCATTTGTGCTGTAATTGCTAGGACTGTCCAAAAAAAAAAATATCTGACCATTTTTCTAATGAGCTCATCCTTGTAGTTTCCTCTGGTTAAAGCAACCTTAAAATCATGTGTGTGATGTCGTTCTGCTCCTACGATTTTTTTCTAATCAATTGGAAGTGAAAAATATATTCTTTAAAAAAATAGTTATAGGCTAGTACCCGTAAACATAGATTTGGAATAATTGCATCATCATGCTTTTTCAGTCCCAGTTGGTTTTAGTTCTGGTTTGGAACAAAATCTGCAGTGTGATGTAATTGCCTTCCTCTGATTATTTTTACCTTGGTGTATTCTGTTGCTGGCTTGTGTATTTAGTTTTTATGTGCTGCCATTTGAAAAACTTTAAAGCTCCTGAGAGCCGGTCTTGGAAACCCTTCTGGATTTATCATTGTTTTTTTATTTGTGCATGGCAATTACAGCAGCCCATTAGGGGCTTATAATTCCTATTGAGCATAGAATGGACTTCTCATCATTTAATATGGAATGTGATTTTGTTCCTCAGTCAGGCTAAAATCAGCTTACTGTGTGATTACCATCCCCGGGCTCCACCCTGTCTTTCACCACCTGCCACTTACAAGTAATTCCTTTGGCCATGAGAATACAGCCAAAACTGTCAAATAAATTGGGCCCTTTTTGAGAGCCTTCTTCTGATTATAATTCTTTCTTTGTGGTGATGTCAGATTTCCAAGGGTAATCTCTCACTGGAGGAGTATGTTTTTCTTTGGGACTTGCACCACCCGCTTCTTTTGAGTCTACATTTAAGAAATAATGATTGCTTACTGAAAATATGTAGATTTTCTGTTATTCAGTTCCATTACTTTTTTGTGAGCACATCATCACATTGCTAGAAAGGAGAAAATAAGATTCTTCAGTCCAGAAAATCAGCCAAGGATTGACAACAGGGAAACTTGTTTTTTCCCCAGAACATATAAATTTATTTGTTGCCATATTGGAAAAAGAGTTTTCAGTACTTTATTTCAATACACTCCATGGCAGTATTTCTGCTCTTTCCTTAAGCAGCAAAAGTACTAACAGGGGAAAGTGTGCTTTTAAAATATGTGGAAAGTGTTTCTTCCTAGCTGGGAGCAGCATTTCCCTTCTTTCCTTTTGGATGTTTGACATCAATGCATATGTAAAGTGAAATTCAGAAGTTCCTTCCCTCACACTTTGGTATTTATGATCCTCTTATCTCCCACAAAAGAAAGTACATCCCTAATTCAGTCCTGCTAGAAACAATGTCCAAGTTCGTGTCTAGCATTTTTTAACAGCTGCTAACAATTTCATTCTGTTGTCACACTGAAATTGTGAATTAGCATTTATGGCTGTCTGCTTAAAGTCAGTGTCACACACCTGTGAGCTTACAAAGGCTGGAGGAGCAAGTCTTGTCATGCTCTGTATTCCTTGGTGGTGCACTCCTCCTCCTTTGAGCCACAGTGCTGCACACCAGGCCAAGGGCACATGCAGTGAGTGTGAATGTGTTGCTAAGACAGGGGTTTTGGCATGTTTTAAGTATTGCCTCACTGGTATCAGGTTCATCGTACCATCCTCTTATCCATCCTAACCAAAGCTTTGTGTTTTTAAATCCTCTGCTGGGGCAGTGGATGCTGGTGCTTCCAGTACCTCATGTGGGCTGGTCACTGTAAGTCAATGGGAAGGGGTCACCAGGGACTGCAATGCAGATTTTATCCCAAGTCAGAGAGGAAGGCCACACATTTATGGTACAATCAGAAGAGATTTGGGCTGGTGCCACCTCCAAGGAGTCTCTCCAGCAGTGGTTTCCTATCTCCTCTCTTCTTGCTTCCCTGTCTCCTTGTAACTCCCTCGTGCTCTGTTTTAATTTCTTATTGTGCAATCTGTTTATATTAGATTATAAGATCCTGAGAACAAGGATCTGATAATTTTTAATAACTGAACACAGTTACGTACACTTTGCATATCAAAGATATCTGATGCTTTCATCCTTTTTTCCCTTCCTAGAAGTGAAGGTTCTCAGCAAAGAAATGAGGTGACTGTGGCATATGGTATTCTTGGGTGAAGAGGAGAAGGGAGAGCTCCCTTTCAGCATTTTTACAAGTCTTTGCCTTAAAGAAATCAGGAGACATGGCATTGCAAAGAAATTCTAGTGCAGTAATATATGCAATCACTAGCAGTAATTTATATGGCTGTAGAACTACATGAAAAATATACATTTCTTGTACTGCATACTGATTAGGTTTCACAATGGTTGCCTAGATTCTATGGTAATGATAGCTTTTGAAAGGCATGTATCATAACAATTAACTATTAAAATATTCATATATTCTGTAATTAAAATGAACAATATTAATGCATTTTATATTCAAAGCATACTTAAAAGCAAGAAACCACTATACACAGAATGGAATATACATCTTATCTCTAAACTGTATAATTTGAGAAAAAAATAAGAACAGGTTACTTGGGTATTAGCTTTTTTTGGTCATAAGACCTTTTAATTTGTCCTTGAGTCTCATGACCAATTACCACTCTGCAAATCTGAGCTTATGTCTTTGTGCTTCAGAAAGCTGTATGCTGTATATATGTTGTCATTTTGTTATTGGAGCAACTCTGGAAATAATAGGGTTGTTGTGAAATCCTTTGGATTTCTGACAGACTTCTAGAGAGCTTAGACAGCTACAAATGTGATGGCAAAAAAAAAAAAATACCATTGTAGCCCTGGGATGTTTTTCATAAGTTACATCGTGAAGTGATGCAGACAGTTTTCTTGTCATTTTAAATACCTTCTTTCTGCCAATATATTGTGAAAATCTGAGAAACATAGTTCCTGAAAATGTGGACAGTTTATACTGCTTAGTTGAATGGAAGAACATAGTAATGGAGAAAAACTTGGGTAGGATGGAATTATGTGTACAAATTAATAGTGTCTTTGAGAAAATTAAAAGTTAAGGGTCTGGAGCACAAGTCTTAATGAGGAGTATCAAAGGGAGCTGGGATTGTTTAGACTAGAGAAAATGGGATTCACTGTCTACAACTACCTGAAAGAAGGTTCTAGGGAGGTGGGTGTCAGTGTTTTCCCTCAAGTAACAAGCAGCAAGATGAAAGGAAATGGCTTCAATTTGCACCAGGGGACATTTAGATTGGATATTATGAAAATTTCTTCCATGAAAGGGTGGTCAAACATTAGAACAGGCTGCCCAGGAAAGTGGTGAAGCTACTGTCCTTGATAAACACGTGGATGTGGTGCTTGAGGACATGGTTCCATGGTGGACTTGACAGTGCTGTTGTTGGACTTGATGATCTTAAAAATCTTTTACAACCTAAATGATTCTATGAAAATACTTTCCCATGTGTACTTCTTCAGGGATTTCTTTGTTAAGATGTTTTCATGCCCTGGTGTTGCTGACTGGTGCATCTTCTGTGCTTGCTAGTAGTTTGTTGGGTTTGCCAGAGCAGTCAGAGTTCAGGTACAGTCTCCAAATGAATGGGAAAATCTGCATTTCTTGGGAACAAGAATAGGCCAGCAAATAGCCCCTTGCAGGAGTGTGGCTGACATCTGCAGGCTTCCCTGCACTGTGCTGTTGTCAAGGGTTGTTTAAAGATCCAGACACATTCTCAGAGATGGAAGAAAGGATTCCAGTTTCACTTGGGTAAACAATTGTATCAGAAAGGGTTTAGGAGTAGGGGAGAGCTGGTGAGGGATTTAGCAGCAAAGAATGTACCTTTCAGAGGTCTGAAGAGGCTTAGCAGCAGTTGCCCAGTTAGGCCTTGAAAAGACTATAAAAATAAATGTGATTAAGTAGCAAAAAATTTAAGTGGAGGCATTTTGGAATGAGGATACAAAACTATAAATAGTACATCCCCTTAAGCAAAGGGACCAGAGAATCTCAGAATTGTGAGAGACCTGAAGCATGAAAATGTGGTTCAGTACCATGGGTTTCCTCATGAACCTGCTGAAGAGATATCATATGATCGGGCTGTAACAAAGGAGTTTGTATGGTCTGAGCTACTGCAGTAATTAGGACAATGCAAGACTTTAGGGATAATTTGAAAGGAGAAAAGTAGAACTGTGAGTATGAAGTTCATTGATAAAAACTTGAGAAGCACTGGGAATAGAGAGAAGGAATGTAGTTTTTTCTAGAGCGAGTTGAAAAGCTTTGAGATCTGGAATAATACACTAGGATAAATAGACTTGGAATCTGGGGAGTGATAAGAAAATATGTGAGAGGTTGGGAGCTTGTCTTTGGAGATCATAAAAAAGAAAAATCACTGTAAAAAAAAAGAATACCTGCTCTTTCTTACCACACCAAACAGAGGAAAAAATATGAAAGTAAGAAAAAGATTCATTAAAATATCAGTGGTGTTTAGAAGTTTTACCAAGTCTTAAATTTGTTGTGCAGTTAGAAATTTTGCAGTTTGTTAGTGGGAGGGAAACCAGAGTGGCAGAGGTAGAAAAGCCAGGGGCCACCATTCCTACACATAACTTGTCCAGTGCTGGCTTCATCATGTGTCGTGTGAAACAATACATCTTTCAGTTTGGAAATAAATGTTATAAATGCCAGCAAAACTCACTAATGGATTATTCTGTTGGATCTACTAATGTTTAATAATGTTAAAGTCTTTTGCCATCAGGGATGACCATACATTTTTAAGAAATACTAGAAAATAACTATGAATGTGGATAAATGAGAATTAACTCTCGCCTTTTTTTCCAGTGGGACTTTTCAGAAAAAGTAATTCTATTTTTTTGTCTTTCAGCCATGGAAGAGTTAATAGTTGAGCTGCGCCTGTTTCTTGAACTTCTGGACCATGAATATCTAACTTCCACTGTCAGGGAGAAGAAGGCAGTAATAACTAACATTCTCCTGAGGATACAGTCATCAAAAGGTCAGCGCCGGGGTGTGTTTTCCCGCTTGCAGAATGCACAGAATAAGTCTGTGCTCGGTGAAATAACTTTAAGAGCTGAAGACAAGCCCTAAATTGAAGCAAGACAGAAAGACAGGGTGAAGCCACAGTGTAACCTGAATGCTTTCCTTTGTGTCCAGCAGTAAAATACAGCAAAAGGCCCACTTAGAAGTACCTTGGGTGCACATGGGTGAATCCAGCCACAGAATTATTTCCTAGGTAGAATGTTTTCACTTCTGCTGGCAGAGTGGTTACTTCATTTTATTTGTGCCAGTAATGCTGTTTGTGAGTTTTGATGTCAGGGAGTGCTGGCCACAGCACCATTTCATCTGTATCAAATGATCCAAATCCATCCAAAGGCTTGATACTGAGGTGGAGTCTGGTGCATAGCTGATACAGGAGTGCCAAGCCAGAGATAGGAAATGGCTGTCAGAATGTTTGGCTTGCATTCTGAATTAGACTCACTTTCTCCTTTTCTTCCTATCTAAAACGATTTTTACTGCACAGTTCTTGTCTCCATCAAGATATGGAACTGAGAGCAACATAAGTGATTCACTGTGTACAGGAACCTTTCCACAGAGCTTGTGTGAAGAACATTCCTCACTGTTTTTTCTAACAGTACCCTTATATTTTTTACCTCACCTTTCTGTATGAAGTGACATCTGGGCTATAAGACCTCTGTCTCCACTACATTTGATAGAAATACTGCCAGTATAAAGCTCTAGTTTAGATTTTTGAAGAATACCAGAGTTTGTTGAAGAAAAATGCTACATTGTAAGCAGCTGTATTTCTGATTTGTTTCTTCTCTGCTGCTAGAAAGATATGGTCTTGTTTGATGCAGTGTTTCCCCCATTTAGTAAAGAAATATTTTTTGTTATGGGATTCAAGTCCAAGGAGATCAACTTTAAAGTAATCATTGTCCTCTTTTCCATTTCAACATTTTAAAAGACCCACTGCTGTTTCTACTTCATACTGAGAGAAGGAGGCATATACAAATTTCTCGTATTGTGGAAGGAGTCTTCCTGCTCCAAAAGCTCATCAAAATGCACCAAACTCCCCAAAACCAAAATCTATAGGTGTGAACTTGCAATTTGATATGTTTATCAACAGCTGTATTTTAGTGAGGTTCCAAATAGCCTCAGCAATGCTGAGCTGACACTGCATATTCTTCTTTCAGTCTTTACAACTAGATTTATTAAAAAAAAATTTGACTTTTTCAAGAAGTCAAGTGTCATTCTTTTGCCAGCTTTGAAAACACAGGGAGAAGTTGTCCTATTCTTTCTTCTGGGATTGTGGATGGTGTTCCAGGGTGAAAAACCCTCCACCTCAACCTACAGTGCTGAGTACGTTTCTGGGCTCTAGAGCTCAACTATTTGTGCTGTTAAATTGCAGAGTGATCCTTGCATTGGTTTGGCCTGAGCTGATTTGTCTCCTCCATCAGTTCCTAGGCAAGATGTGGGAGTTATCTTGGGTGAAGATTTGCTCCCTATAGGCAGTTCACAATCAGTTTGAGGGTGAGAGGTCCTAACTGTGTGAATATCAATTTCTCTGTGCCAGCACACCTTCCTAGGTGTGTTCAGTTTATGTCTCCCCATGTGGTGACAGACAAAAAGACCCCAGAACCATAGCTTTCCACTATTCAGCACTTAACAGTTAGGTTTTAAAGCCTATTGCAGGCTCTGTAACAAGATCCATTTCATCCAATTACAGGATCCATCAATCACCAAAATCCATATGAGATCCCTGTAGTACATGGTAGGGCTTTGCTCAGTGTGGTTGTTGCTGGAACATTTTATTCACCTCTAGTGCCTTCATTCAAGGAGATAAAATGTGGACATTTCAAAGAAAAGTTTTAAAAGTGATTAAAGTACCCAGAAATATGCCTTCAAATTATCTTAAATGAGGTGTCATAATGAATTTTTATGTAGAAAAGAAATGAATGAAAACAAGTTCCTAGACTTACACAACAGTGAGTGCAATGACTGAATGTTTTTTTCAAAATGGAAATAAAGCACATGTTTTGACCATTGAAGTTATGAACTAATGGAAGAACTTAGCAAGTTCTGCATGCCATTGCTGGCATCTTATCAAGATGGAATATTTTTCTAAAAGATATGCTCCAGTTCAAACTAGAATTGAGGAAACCCCATAGCTCAGTTAAGTAAGAGATCATAGGACTATGCTTTATATGCCTATAAACACTCGTTTACTGAATTGAATAGAACAGAATTTAAGCCAGCATGTCCTCTAAAGAAACATCCAGTTTCTCTCCCCAGGCTACTCATGTGTTGCTTCTTCCTTTCTGCTAGCAAAAACATTATTTGTTGTTTTTTGCTGGTTTAGTCCTAACCAGTGTCACTTCCCTGGCCTGGTTCAACCAAAGGCCACACACATGCTTATGCTGGCTCAAAGGAGAGGTTGGTGCAGGGACAGGAACAAGGCAGGGAAGGAGAGGAGCTGCCTCCTTGGGAGCTCTGCCATCACATCCTGGCTTTGAACGTGTGTGAAAGTACCCAGGGAGTCATGTACTTTACTGGAGCCAAGCCTGCTGCTTTTTTTATCAGTTATAACATTCAGTACTCCCATCCCTTTGAAACTATTCATCTCTCCATTAAAATTAAAAGCAATAAAAGATGCATAAACCCACAGTATTCTGGAACTAAGATGAACTATCATTTGGAGTCTGTTTTTCAAACTGTTGTTTTACTCCACCCACACAACTCCACGAGAGCTCTTGGGTTGCTAGCACAGTTTAAGAGGCTTGAGGACTATTCTGAGATCAAGCTCTTTAGTTGAATTTACAAAAATCAACAGGGTGAATCCAAAAGAATTTTTTGATTGCTGGAGAAAACCATGTAAGATCAATGGGGAATGGTAATGAACAATCTGGGGAACTGGGAACTGGCTGACTTCTTTAGAACACCTAGAAATGAACAATTATGTTTTTCTTTATAAAGGTGTGGAAATTATTGTGATGGGCTAGTTGGGTTTTAGTAAAACTTCAAGCTTAGTGAGTTCTTACTTGGGGAATTCTTTAGAAATCTTTTGCCTTGTTTTGTTCCATCTACTCCAAATCCACACTGTTTTCTTCAGCTAATATCTATCAAGCAGAGAGAACGGGGCCAGGCAGATGTATTATTCAGGTTGTAGCTGCCTGGCCTCAACCTGCCCTGCATCCAAGCCAGTGGTTACTCTGAATAGCTGGCAGAACTATAAACCTTATTTTTCTTCCTGAGCCTTGGCATGCCAAATGAATTGTAGGTCTGAAGAAAACACTTGGCATTTCCTTCTAAAACTCAGACTTTATTCTAAAAAACAAAGACATAAAGAGTTTATTTTGGAGTAAGAACTGTTGCTGGATTTAGTCATTTAATATGACTGTCAACATTGCCTCTTTTCCTTAAAGGGACCTGATGCCCTAAACTTGTAGTACTCCTTTTGCAGTGTAAGTTGGTAGAAGCAATTAAATATTAGAGCAGGTTCTTGCTTAAACACACATAGATGAAAACTGGGGGGAAATAGTTTCACAGAGTCAATAGGATTCACTTGGAATAGTTTGGTTTTTTCCAGTAAAATCTTCATATATGACTTCTGTTTTTTATGGAAAGCATGGGAGACTTGAATATGGATGGCAGTCATGATATGGACTCATCCTGTGTAAAGAGCAATGAATGAAATTTATACTGGAGAAAAAAGAAAAAATGAATGTTTCCCAAGACTAATCACTCTCTTGATTTGTAGGAAGGAAGAAAGAAGAATTTGTAGTCTTTAAAGACAGTTTAATTTATCAGTGTTGTTTTTCAACACATGACTTCAGAGCCAGTGTAACTGGGATATTATGACAAGAAATGTTTCATCTATTACATTTTTGAGATTTATATGATCTTGAGTGAAAGGCATCCATCTGACTATGTAAATATATATTTTAAAAATTCAACTAAACACTAGGAACTAAATTCACTCTAGGGTTAAGTGGGGTACAATCCACAGGCTGAATTTTTGCCAGAACATTGAGGAGATGCACCCTAATCTTGTTTTGATATTTAGAAAAATAAACAATATCCCATTCCTATGAAGTGAATTCAACTGTGATTTAAATCATTGTGCCAAAAACACAGACTGAGTTATCCATTCCTCTTGTATCCTGTGAGGGACATGCAACAATGACACAAAGGACCCTCAAGGCAGCTTTTACATTCAGATACTTTTCCTTTTCCAAATTCACCTGGAAAACGATGGGATTATTAAAATAAAAAATTAATAAGAAGGAAAGGGTGGGAAAATATGCTCAGTGTGCAGTTCTGTTAATGGTGAATTGGTTAGAGCAGTGTCTCTCAGGAATGCTCCAGGCTGGGCTGGCACAACATCCTGCATCCCCTGGGGCTGGGGCAGACTCACACCGCAGCTCCATGGTCAGAGATGGGGGTAACAGGGGACCCAGGGAATGTGGGCACTGTGGGCTTGGCCTAAGAGCTGTCACCATCACTTCCAGGAAAGCAGGTGGGTGGTGGGGGGGCTCTTCTTCTACCCTCTTCCCTTTCTTTTGTCATGGGAGATGGTTTGGGGCTTGTTTCTGCATGATGGCCTTGCCCATCCAGGATATGCCATGGGAACAGCTCATACAGCCCATCACACACTGCCCACAGACTGTGTTTTATTCACTGTATGCAGCCACTGGGATGTTTTTAAATGTGGTATATTCCCCCAATAAATGTCTTTATCTGTATGACAGGCACCTGGCAGCATGTTTGAATGTTGTTTAAGTCTTTCACTTTGAGATGGATGGGCAGTTCAGAATGATTTCCTGTAATTTTTTTTCAATGTCTGGTATTTGTTGTTCCAAACAGCATATATGTCATTATCATATAGAGTAAGTATGTGTTTGTTCTGCTTGATTAAATTCCTGAATTCCCAGCATTCTTCCAGCCCTGCCTCAGTAACTGCACTTGGGAGGTGGGCTGTGATGAGAACTGCATGCCAGATTTCAGTGTGTGACAGGCAGACATGGGATCCACATGTGGAAAAAATACCCCATTTGCATCCACCAAGTTATTAAGTGATGTTTGTTGCTCTTCCACAGGTTTAGAAATAAAAGAACATGTCCAGAAGCAAGAAGTTGCCAACAGTTTGCCGGCGCCTCCTCAAATGCCTCTGCCTGAAATACCTCAGCAGTGGCTGGTGAGTGTTATATTTAATTATATAAATATATACAAGAGAAAATGTATTTGTGGTAAGTCCTAGCAGAAATGGTTACAAGGGAAAAGAGCCTGAGGGAAGTATTTATTACTCTCACCTCTGTTTTGGTTGAGGGAATTCGGTTCAACCTGCAGAAGAGATGTCAAAAAATTCCCTGTGGTGAAATAAGCCTGGGAATAGGTCACTGCAAAGCCTCTGGAATGGTAATCCTTGGAGACTTTCAAAATTCAGGTGACAAAAATCTGAGCAACATAGCCTTAATTTCAAAGATTGGCCTGTCCTATGTTGGAGGTTGGCCTGGCCAAGCCCACAGATCCCAGACAGTTTCTTACACTTTTATTGGTAACATTTCCTGGAGCAAACCTCATGAGACGAGTTCTCTCAATAGCTGAGAAATGAAGGGGCAGAGTTCTAAAACGAAGGAAGAATACTTCCTTTTTTTTGAATAAAGTCTCTTTCCTGCCTAGTCTCTGGGTAGGAAATTCCCTTCAGATCAAGTAGATGCACTTATTCTTAGAGGTGTTTATAGCAAAGATACTGATTGAGGTCTGCAATTCAATCCTTCAGTTGGGAGCAGCTGTCTTGTTACAGAAAAAACTGTAAACAATGCTTCTCTCTTACTGACTTTACAGTAGATATGATGAAGAAAACATTTTCAATTTTTTTTAGAGAAGCATAAGCATATCCTGGTTTAGCTTGTTGAAAGTTGAACTGATACTGATAAAGTATCCATCTCTTTATTTCTTGAGTGAAAAATTTTGTGCACAATGATAAGGGCAATCCATGGAGAGC
Organism: Rhipidura dahli; assembly: GCA_013399225.1. Taxonomy (NCBI): domain Eukaryota; kingdom Metazoa; phylum Chordata; class Aves; order Passeriformes; family Rhipiduridae; genus Rhipidura; species Rhipidura dahli. The sequence continues at coordinate 814,655 of VXAC01014637.1, forward strand.
CACATTCATTGAACCAGGAAGCACAGATGCTTACAGGGCCAGAATAGCTGGATGGCTGATGTCCTGCCTCATGTTAGTGTCCTATTTTGTTATCACATTTATCTCTGGTCCTAAGAGATATATAAGCCAGTAGCATCTTATGAATATAAGAACTAATCTATCAGTAATTTGTCAGATCGAACTCCTGGCCAGCCTTTTGTAAAATGCTATGTACTGCAGAAAAAAGTAAAAAACCACAACAAACATGTATTGTATGGAATACCTTAATCTTAGTTTCCCCCTAAGCAATACCAGTTTTTGATTTGTGACTGTAAATTAATTATGCATATATTTAATGGATGCAAAGGTAGTCTTATTAATATGCAGTGTAACCTAGAGAATCCATTTCACAATTAACAGTGCCAGAAGCTGATTATTTTTCTTCAATTCAAAATACATACAGCATAAATTACAAGGGAAAGGGTTCAGGAGAGGCAGGAAAATTATGCAGATTGCACATGCCTTTGAAATGCAGACAGGTACCACCTTCATAAACTGAAACCAACGAGATCCTCATTCTTCCATATTTGTGTAGGTTCGGTATGGCTCTGAAGGTTCAAGTTGTTTTTCTTAATATGATCCATCTCCTTTTCCTTTTCATACATTAATGTGTAAATTCCCCTAAAGTTGGTACAGCTGCAGAAAGTGAAATGGTGTGAAGTATGAATTAGGTCCAGGAGGTCAACTCTGGCTTTTGCAGTAGTTCATTTTGGATTTTTTAGTAACAAAAATATTTCTCTGAGATACTGTGGGAATTACCATGGAAGCTGACACAGAGCTGGCTGGTCTGCAGTGTGGTGTTCCCATGTTGAGCCTGGTAAAGTGGAGTTTGAATATGGCCCTCCCTTCTGATCTTCCTGTAGCACTGAGGATGTTTTCACCTCAGTGAATTCATCAAGTTTTTCCATAGTGTTATAAGCTGATTTTTGCCAGTTTTTCTGCAATTCTGTTGCTGCTGTCAGGCAGTGGTGGATTTCACCTCTATTTCCAGTGTTGCTGCCACTATGAGATGAGCCAGGAGGTGCCACAAGCCTCTCATTGTCTTGAAGCATCCAAATACAGGTTACAAGTGCTGATATTTTAAGATGGTAGCACATTGTAATTTGTGAAAAAGATGACAGATTGCTGCTGTCCTGCAAAAGACCAGGTGGAAGTGGAAGGGAAAGACAAAACCATCAACTTTTTGTCCTTTGAAGGACTAGGGCAAGCTCAAACACCAGTCTGACTCTGAATTCTTCTCCTGAAGTCACATTGATATAATGGAATTGATCATTAATTGTTTTTTGGAAACCTTTCTCTATTAGATGTCTCTTTGTTACACTCTCATTATTATTCTATATGTTCAGAGACCATCATGTTATCTTTCTTTTCACACACAGGACATTAGTGACAGTGGCCAAGATCTAATTTTCCCTTCCATTGCTGCTCCTGCATGGTGATTTTCAAGCCACCCTGAATCAATGGAGTCCTAACAATTTGTAGCTGATGCCAATCTCTGTGAAAGCTGTACATAATTGCAGTGACACAAATACTGAGCTACCTTTCCTAGCCACTCTTCCTAGACTGTGTTTTCATAGCTCAGTGGAAAAAATTTCCAAGGCCCACCAGAGGCTGTGATATCCTGCTCCAGGTTGCCCTTCTTCACATGGCAAGTTGGAAGTCATTCTGTATGGCACCTCTTTTTGGCAGCTGTTCAGGACAGAAAGCTTTTTCCACTTGCTAAGTAACATTTAGTGATGTTCTCAGCCTCCAATGAAAACAGTGTGCTGATGGAGCATAGGAATTTACTGGAAGTGCGAATCAATAACTTCAAATATACTACACACTGGTTTAAAAATGTCTGGGTTTAGTCCATCAGTTATTGAATGTGATGAAAATTAAAGGTTCATTTACACCACTGTTTCTCTTTATGTCACTCAAGGATTTCTGCATTCAAAAATGTTTAGTCTGAATTGGTGTTTAAGCTTCAACTTATGTAAAGATGTGTGGGTGGGAAGGAATTCAATACTCCTTAAAGTAGTGCCAGGAGCCTGAATTATGTGTGGGCAGGTGCTGTGCAAGGTTTCCTTTGTAAATCTGTAAATAGACCTGCATATTTGGTCAGGCCAAATTTTGTATCACTTTTGTTTTTCATCAGCCCATGAACAAAGAGTATAAAGTTCATTTTATTAAGAGACATATTGTTAATAGTTTAAATGAAGTCTTCAGTTATTAAAACACATAAGAGCCTGCAGAGTTTTTCTAGACTCAGTGGACTTTGGATCAGGTTTTAAAATTGAGGGGCAAAGTTGGGCCTTAGGTATACTTGAATTAAGAAAATCACTAAGCACACAGTCTCTTAGCAATTCTCTTTTGTATACATTTCCTTGGCTAAGTCTGGTCTAGCAGACTTTCTGTCAAGCATAGAAGATCCAAATCCCCTCTTGCTTTAGTCTGTGTATGCAGCTCTTTGAGGTGGCTGGCAAAGTAAACGCTGCAGATAAAGGATGTGAAGCCTCGGGGCAGCTCTGAGTCCATTTACAGAGCTGAGACACCACTTGCCTGGGTGCACTGCTATGAGCTTGCTAGCAGGGATACAGTGCCAGCAGCACTGATGCTTTTTTTGGGTCAGCAGCAGAGCCAGAGGTCGCTGCGTTTGAAACAGAGTCCGGTCTGTTCTCCCCTCCTGCACCCGCTTACTGCCTGTCTTCAGCCTGCCTCATCCCCCTCTGCATCAGCTTCTATGGCTTTCCCCTGCTCTTGGCACGAAGCAGTGCTAGGTGATGGGTCTGGAGGAATAGCAGAGCCCAGGCTCTGTGCACACTTCAAAGTGCTGCTGGTGGTTTAACACCTGGGATCCTGTTGTTTTGCTATCACCAAGTTGCCTTGGAGTACATTTTCCACTGAAGCAGTAGGGTAATATCTGGTGTGTCCTGCTGCTCAGATGTGCCTCAGGATTACTGGCATAAGTGATCCTCAGCATGACAGTGACAGAATACTTCTGGCCTCCAAGCATTTGGTTGTCATATTACATCTGACAGTTGGTGATTTCATTGCACTGTGCTGTCCAACAAAATCAAACACAAACAGCACACTTGGCTATTTTGCATGATTTTCACAGTAAAATCGAGTGTATGTTTTGTGTTTCTTGGAATATTGACAATTTAATAATTGTTTAATTGCAACAAATGTTTGGCAAAATTCCAGAACCCTGCAGATATGAATCAAAGGGATGGGTCATCTTCCTCCAACCCATTCCTGCACAATACTCAGTCACTCTGTAGGAGTGCTTCATATAAATGGGTTTCCTGTTGTGGAGAAATGATTTGACTGCCTCCCTTTATCTGGCTGCCTGTCAGGTAAACTCTTAGACATTTAGATTTAGAAAATGCTGCAAGGATACAGGGTCCTTGGAAAAGAAGAAGAAAAATCACCTGGAAGTCAAAAGGATTCTTGAGGTGATATATCACCAATTATATTAATCATTCTTTGCACAGCAACCAAAAAAGTGCCAGTTTTAGAGCTTTTTCTAAACTGTACAATGAGAAAAGTGCAATAACAAAAGCAAAGGGTCCATGTTCCAGGTGGGTACTTGGGAATCTCTGTTTCATCTACTTTTTTCTTCTAACACTGAAAAGCAGTTGTTATTCTCTATTCCTCTTTAAAGACGATCTTAAGACAGTAGTAATTTTCAAGGTGTTTCCTTAAAGAAGTTTCAGAAGCCACAAAAATAAATTCAACAAATATTCATTTGTTTCATTCAGAGCTGGCTATACCTTCTTCTTGAACAGGTCTGCACAGGTTCCTCCATAATGAAGGAACAAGTAAAGAGGCCTTTTTGATTTATCAGTTACTCTTATTTCAGGAAATGATAAAATATTAACACTTCCAGAGACCTACCAAAATCTGTTTCCTAGCATTTAGGTTTCTTTAGCCCACTGTTTCAATTTGAAAGTAGTTCCACCATCCCAGTATTCATTGCCGGTCTTTGTCCTTGTGTTTAAGTAGGTTCTTTTCCCCTTGCCATGGTGCCTGTGCTTCAGATATCCCTTGTAATCCTGCTTGTATTCCTCTCAGGTTTCACTTCATTCCACTGTGTATAAGAAAGTTTCATCTATTGGTATCTATCAGTTTCATTTTGAGCTTGGGGTTAGTGCTAATGAATGACATCAGTATTTCTCCTGAGTGCCTTCTGTAAGGATCATAGGTGACCAGAGCAGCAGTCTTCTGGACACAGAATCAGAATCATTTAGGTTGGAAAACACCCTTAAGATCATTGAGTCCAACTGTTTGCCTAAAGCTACCCCTAAGCCATGTCCCCAGGTGCCACATCCACTTGTCTTTAAAAAGCTCCAGTGGTGGTGACTTCACCAATTCCCTGGGCAGCCTCTTTCAGTGCTTGACAACCCTTCTGGTGAATACATTTCTCCTAATATCTAAACCTCTCCTGGCATGACTTAAGACTTACATTTGTCCTGTTGCTTGTTACTGGGGAGAAGAGACTGACCCCACCTGGCCACAACCTACTTTCAGGTGAGCAGTAGTGTCCCTCCTGACCCTCCTTTTCTCCAGGCTAAATGTCCCCAGCTCCCTCAGCCTCCCTTTATAAGACTTGTGCTCTAGACCCAGCTCTATTGCCCTTCTCTGGACTCACTTCAGCACCTCAATGTCTTTCTGAGTGTGGGGGACCCAAAATTGGACAAAGGATTTGAGGAGTGACCTCACCAGTACCGAGTACAGGGGGGCAATCAGTGCCCTGGTCATGTTGGCCACACAGGTGCTGATCCAGGCCAGGTGCCATTGGCCATCTTAACCACCTAGGCACACCGTGATTGTGGAATAGTTTTGCCTATATTATGTAATTGCATAAGGAATAAGGATAAAGAAATGTGTACTAGCTCTTTTTTGTGTTAGTCATGTCCTGCAGGACACTAGTTGCCATTCCCGTTTTCCATGGCTGAGGTTGGTGAATTATTGTTGATGATTTATTTTGCATTTGAAAATGGTACCACAGAAAAGTTTTAGTGAAAGCAATTACCTTCTCAGTTAATTTATAATATGGCTTTATAGCAATACACATCACCATATTTCAAAACTTTCCTCATGTCTAAGCTGCCAGAATGAGCTGTTCTCAGCTGCCTTTAATTGGAATTGGCATTTAAACTGAATGAGTTAGAGTAGAATTGAACTTCTTTACCAAACTCTTTTTCTGATCATTGTGAAGCTGTTTGCCCTTTTGTCCTTTTTTAACTAGATACTGATATTGTCCCACCATTTTTCTTAGCATGCTCACACTTGTGACCTCAGGTTTTTAATTTCTTTTTTCTATGCTATACCTGTCCATAGAATACCCTCCCTGTGCTGATAGGTAGGGACCAGATTTTTTGGTTTCCTGATCATGCTCATTAATGTTCTGTGCACAAATACATGGGGAAGGAATTAGGTCAGTAAGTACCAAGTCTCCTCTTGTTTTAATTTGATGCAGTGCTCAGGCCCTTAGACAATATTGTTCCAGTGGAAATGGTGTTGTCTATACTTTTCTCTCTGTAGTGTCATGTCCTCACTTCCATGTCATATGCTTGAATGAGTTTATTAACTCCTGGAAGAGAAAGGTGATTTTGTTTTTTCTGGGGAATACAGACACTTCTTTGAGCACAGTCACAATAAACAGCTCTGACTGAGAGCCCCATGCTACTTAAAATTCAGATTACTCTTTCTCATGTAATATGCATGAAAGTGTTCCCTAGCATTAATTAAAGCCCATTTCATTTCTTGGTACACACAGACCCTTTGCTTGATGTGACTCAGGTCAATTGTTTTGTCTGAGTCATGCTTCCAACTGGCTGTGTAATAATCTTTTATTATAAATTCCGAATGATACAGAAATAACTTGTTTTTGTTTCTGGCTCATTCTCGTTCACTTCTAATTGTTTGTTAGATCTTCTGTTCCTTCCACTGAGTCTGGAGTTTATTTTTACTCTAGTCTTCCACAGAGTTTGGGTGTAACTCCTTCCAGCTACCTGTCCTTTCAGTGGTGCATTCCATGCTCCAGTCTTTTTGATTTTATTTAATATCTCAAATGTAATTACATACAGTTGCAAGAATTGAGGCAATTTATGTCTGGACAGACTGACAGTGCCATCAGAGATGCAAGAACCAACTGCATTTCCTACTTGGTCAACATACTATGTTGTTCTGTTACTGTTTGTGTTTGGTCCTGTTCATTGTGGTCTTTGCCTTCCTGTTTCTTAGGTAAAGGGGTTGTTCAGGTGTCTGAGCAGATGTGTTGTGTCTTGTTGAAAAGTAACTCAGCTCCTGGTGAGGTTCCTGTGTAAATGCTCTCCAGACAATCTTCATATCAAACTGTGGAGCCATAGGACGCCCTGATTCATTCTTTAATACAAGCAAGTCTGTTCAGATCTCTTTTCCCATCATCAGGCTGTGCTTTCTGAGGCTGTGATCTGTTTGTAGTCACAGTACATACTAAGCACTTTTCCAGCAGTACCTTTAATTAGGCATTCACCCCCAAGTCAGCAGACACGCTTGCAGGCTGTGTCAGATGTTCCTCCACTCCCTGGAGGACAGCGTGCCAAGTGCGTGCCTTCTGTTCTTAACCTCAAACCTGCTCAATCCCTGTTCAGAATCACCCCCTAAAGAAAAGCTCCACTTGTGCTTACATCCATTCTCTACCTGGTAATCACTTCCACTGCTTTCCCCCTTGCCCTCATCTGCTATCACTGCAGGAGCCGGTGGGTGACCAGTTCTGCTGTTCATGAGATTCATATTGCTGGGCCTCCCATTGTGTCAAACCCTGGTTGTTCATTTCTCAGGGAATTCCTGTTGACTTTTTGCTGGCAGCACTGGCATTGTAGAGGTGTGTGCTGTAATTACATGTACACTCAGAGACAGTCAAGTGGGACTACATCAACAGCCCATCGTGTGGCCCTGTAACCCCCATTCTGGTGGGACTGATGGGTATGCTCCATTACAAAAAGTTTTGTGGCTGTCTAGATGGTTTTGCCATCATCTGCGCTCAGAAGCTGGGAAGATAAGTTGTTAGACTTCCTTCACATTATTTGGCTCCTGGTTTTGTGGGCTCCAGCTGACAAGCTCAGAAATAATAACCTTAGAATATGAAGCAGAGGTCAAAAGAAGATTATTTCTCAGCTTGTCCTTGTGTGCATTCAGGCTAATATTGCACAGCTCAATATGGTCTTAATATCCCACAAAGTCAGCACTTTTGTCCTGAATAAATCCAAGGTCCATTCAGGTTCTCAACTGCTGGCAATAAATAGTGATTTGTCTTTAGCACAATTCTGAATTTATTTAAGGGCGGTCATACCAAGTGGCAAGTACTAATGCCCAGTTTCCAGCCCTTACAATGTTAAAAAAAAGCCTGATTGAAATGTACGCTCAGTAATTTTGTGAATTGTATTTTACTCAGTTTGTTGGTTGATCTTGCCTTTGGGACATCCATTTTTTCACATGTGAGTTAGGGATTGCAAATGTGTGTGTACTCTTCCCCCTCCAGGCTGAACATGCAGAGGGGTTGAGCAGAGGTCAGGTCTGAGCTTGCTCCAGAGCAAATGACATGCCCACGTCAAAGCTTCTTCTTGACAGCCCACATTTGCCTTCTGGCTCCCAAACAGCTTTCCTGGACACCACCAGTGTGTGACCACTTTTCCATTCTCATGCTGCTGCCTTCAGCATTGAGGGGTTGTGTAGCAGCTGGCTCTGCAGTCCAGCTGGATCCCCACTGGTGGTTGATCTAATAACACACGCTGAGCGTGGCACTTGAGTTGCTGGCAGTCTTTGCCTGCAGCATGTGTTACTGACAGGCTCTGCTAAACTCACTGCTTTGCACTGGAAATCCCCACATCCTAATCCATTGCAAAAAGGAACGTATTTCTTTCTGTTTCCTACAGAGTGGGAAGTTGATTTGGATATACAGTGATTTTATATCCTCAGACCTCTATATATCAGCATTTATTTTTCTTTGTCTTTCAGACTGCTTTCCATATTTTCACCAGATTATCAGCTAGACTATCCCTAAAATAAAATTCACTGTCTATCTTGCTCAGTACCCTTGACAGAAGGGGGGAAACGAAGTAGTGTATCTCCTAGGATAAAGGAAGAGAGTTTATTTGTGGTCTGTGGAATACAGATGGGCAGGTGGTGGGGAAGACCTTAAAATACCATTAAATTAATATGTCCATTTAAGTCTGTTTCAGAGTCCAGTAAGGTAATGAATTTTACCATTTTGTTTCTTTCTCCCAACAGTTCATTCTGTAAGCTGGAATTGGCACATGCACAATCCAGTCTCTAATGTCATCAGAGATCTCAACTGTGTAGTGTAATGATCACCTCATCTGCTTCTCAGTTTCAATTAAAGCATCTCTCAGTTGGTCTCAAACCCAGGACTTGACAAACATCTTCATCAGTACTATTTCATTATTACTGTTATTATTCTGGACAACAACATATTACTCATCTTTGTCCATTTCCCTCCAAGGAGATAAAAACAATGTCAATTTTTTTCCCAGTTCTTATTCCTGTGGCTGAGAGAGGTGGTTTATCTTGAGAGGCAGCATTCTCTAGGTTTCTTCTCTGATGCCTGCCATAAAAAAAAAAAAAAAAAAAAAAAAAAAAA
>VXAC01014637.1:824120-925483 GCA_013399225.1 Rhipidura dahli
CCGATCTTTATTGGAACCCCTCATTTGTTCCTGCATAAAACACAGCTTTGAAACCTCGGTGCTGTGTCAAGTCAAAATTGGAATGACTCAGGACAGGTATTTCCTGGGTGAATGAGGTTTAATAATGATAGGAATTTCATATATTGTATGTACACCTGATGGGGAAAACGTTTTGAGGCTAGACTGAGAAATTAATTTGTCTAATGAAAAGGGTGGTATGAATCTATACTGCCCCAGGAGCAAACTGTGACCCCAACTCACAAGAACAAGGTTCTACCCACCTTTGTGAAGGGAGAAAATCAACTCCTTGGAGGCAGTTCCCCCTCTGTGTCTAGCACTTCAGGCCATACAGAGGTGATATGTGTAGAGCAATTCATAATTGCTGTCATTTTTCCAACAGGAATGAACATGTAATAATTTTTAATATCCTGTATGCTTGTTGTGCAGAAGCAGCTAACCTTGAAAGACTCATTTATTTTGTCATGATGTGCAGGTTGTCAGTTTGATTTTTTTTCAGCAAAATCACATGATCACTACAGTAAAAGTCATATTTTTTTGTTTATTTTGCTTCTTTGATAGATAATTTCTCTAGCAAAGCTGGTCTGTGAGGAAATCTCATTTGGTTCACATTGTAGGTAACAGTAATTGCCAAATGTAATTTGTAACTGATTGTGACATAAGAAGTTGGCTGTATCATTTGATACAGAAGTAATATTAGTGTAAATTTCAATTTGACCAGTAATTTCTGTGTTCAGTCATGAATCAGTTCATTGTTCATGAAACAGTTTCTGATTGTACTTGGTGTGTAAAGGTAAGTCCGTGCTGGATGAGCTGAAGGGCAGGGTTAGCTCCTTGCCTTCCTGCACACTGGGAATACACAAGCACTTACCTGCAAGGTGGAATAACCTACTTGATAAGAATTTAACTACAGAGCACTCTAAGGGTGGGACTCATCTTAGTGATGTTGTTAAGAATTTGGTGTCTGGCGTGGGTGTGTAATCAGCAATCAGATTGGGAGATGTCTCGCTATGAAATATTCAAAGATGAATCCAGCCCTGAAAGTCCCCACGGAAGTAATTTCACTACAGTTAATGGCACATGTTATTAAAGCTCAGGCTCCTCCCAGGTAACTTCAGGTCTGTAGCAAAAGAGGAGCATAGTCCCTGTGGCCTCATCTGTGTGATGTGGAAGAAAGCTCTGCTAGACTGATCAGCCCACCTGAGGTACACTCCAAAAGTGTCTGTATCTGACCAGTTTCTCACTTCAGTATCTCTGTTCATTCCCTTAGTTCAGACTGGATTAGTCCAGTGCAGACAAACACCATTGCATCTCTGTCACTACATGAAAAGAAAAAGGAAAAAAAGAGAAAGATGTATTGAAAAAGTGTTACTGAAGAAATGAGACTCTGCTTGCAAGTTAAATTTTTGTAATCATGCAATAAACCATTGATGCTGATAAAAGGCTTCAGTATTTTCTCTAACATATAAATGTGAAACTAAAAACTGGGGTAAATATGAATGGGTTCTGTAAAATACAGTTTTTTTGGTACTTGTTAAGGAAATAGAACAATAAAGTCATGGAAGAAGTCACAGAGTACTAAATTTACTTTGTTACTATATCAACATACCAACAGTTGGTCAGTTTTAAATTTAAAACAGGTTTATATCTAGAAAAGAAGCATTTTAGAATTTGACCTGTTATTTGACATATTTATTTTATCATATAATAGTTTTTTGATGTTTCAAGCTTCTCCTTGTTTGTGGCTCAGTTTTCACTATGTAGCAATAGCATTATGAACATTTATATTTATATATATTTNTGAAAAAACACTTATTATGAAAATATGGTTAAATTTTCTGTTCTTAGTCTCTGCCAGCGCAGGTTATTTAACTTTTCTAAACTGTCCAACCAAACTGCTGTTTGCTGCTGTAATGTGAATTATTTCAAGTGTAAAATACTAATAAATAAGCCTTAACACTGTAAAGTGGTCTATGCATAGAAATCTCTTTTCTAAAAAGACCCATTAGATTTCTAGTTCTTAAATAGAGAGCTGTATCTTTTCAGCGTTTTTACCACTTAATTTTGTTGCAGAGAAAAATTCTTCTAATGTAGCTATTATATTGATTTTGGCATCCTTAGCAATGACAAGTAGGATTCTACAGTGTTTGTTATCTCCAAAGGACTCAGTTGGAGGATGTGCAGGAAGGTTCTGTTTCCTTACCATGAGTAGAGGTAAAGGTCTGGACAATAATGATACATTTAAAAATGTATCAGTATGTTATAAACATAGTTAAGCAACTTATTGTTTCAAGTCTTAACCTGGACTTAAGATTGTTTAATTATAACAACATGTGAGGAACTTGAGAATTGGGCTGGCTTCTCATCTAGAAGGTGCTACCTTGCAGATCACCTAATTGAGCCTTGCCTTTAGAGATAGTTAACATAAAAAAATAGTCACGAGAGCAGGGTTTATGAAGCTGATTGCATTGGCACTGGTCATGAGCAGATGCTCTGCCCATGTTTAGTTTAACACCTCATTGGTCTTTAATCACTTTTTCTTTTTTTGTTCATTTAGCCTCCAGATAATGGACCTCCACCACTGCCAACATCTTCCCTTCCTGAAGGTTATTATGAAGAGGCAGTGCCACTCAGTCCTGGGAAGGCTCCTGAGTACATCACTTCCAGTGAGTAAGATATTTCCAGAGCAGTTTCTGAGCAATTGGTAATTCCAGTGTCCTTCAGCTTTTTTAGTATTTGAGAACTGCATCCCTATTGGTGCTGTGGTGATGTAAGCGTTGCTTTGACAGTTTGGGGCCAGTTCTGGTTATCCTTGCTGGCCCTGCATGGGTTTGGTTTGCAGAACTGTTTTGGTGTGCTTAAACCTGGCTCCTTTTAGAGGAAACTAAACCTGGAGCTCAGGTGAGGGGCACGTAAACAGATTTCAGCAGCTATTGGAGACAGAGGGTCCAGATTAGCCATTTACCTATTTACACACAAAAGATGGGGGCATTGGAGTCCAAAGTTAAATATTGTCCTGAGTAAACCCCTCTAAACTGATCATACTGTGCATGTAGAGGTCTCAGAAACTGGTACTGATCTGCACATCTACCTGCTGTGCCTCTATTGCACTGAATAGCTTTCTGAAATAGACAAATAAAAAGAAAAAAGGATTTATTGGAAAGATGTGATTTGCAGCATTTCTGATGACATGTTGTGGAAAAGGATGAACTGGTCCCAGTGGCTCCCACAAGCCAAGTGTGGTGCACATGACAGCACTTTTGTGACTCATTCAGGGCGGTAGGGCAGCTGCCAGCTGTCCACCAGAACATTGTTCTGCAGCACCCAAATGCTCTTTTTCACATCCAATAGTTACCCCAAGACCTGTGCACTTCAGTGGAGCTGGGCTGAGAGAGCCCTGATGAAGCACTGAAATGGCTGCTGTGACCTTTCCAAAGGGTCAGGCAACAGCATATTATGTCCCATCTTTTTGCTGCTTTTTTATTGGCTGGGATAATGTATTACTTGTGTAGGCCTGATTTATCACTAATCATTATTTTCTATGGTCCAGAGATTAAAGGCATATCTTCCCCTATTTTATAGGCATTTTAATTATTTAAAATTATCTCTCTGTTCTTACAACATGAATAGGAATCACCTTAAAACTAGAATACTATTCATTTGTACATTGCACAAACTGATGTTATCTAGCAGCTTTTAATTAACCGAAGAAATTCAAGGTAATAAAGAGTTTCATGTACTGGAAAGCAAATGAAAAAACTTAAGAACTTAGAAGAGCAGCAGAATCACTCTTCTCTTCATTTGATCCCTTGAAATGCTGCAGGGTGGTCCTGCTACACCCTGTAACCCAGTGAGATTCTGATTTGGATTTTGTCATTAAACAAGAGCCATGCTCAGGCAGTATTAATAGTGCAATTATTAATAGCATTGCTAAAGGATAGCCTAGGGAAAAACAAGACAAAGCATGAAGCTGATTTCTTATTGTACTTAACTATTTAAATGCATAAAAATATTTAGGATGTCAGACTTAACAGTTAATTAATAATTCAATCATTTAAGTGTACATACATATATATATATATATATATATATATATATATACACATATCTCCAGACATTTAAAGCTCTGTTAATGTGACTTAGCATCTGATGTGCTGAGATTTTGTTACATTTTCTTATGTTCTGAACTTTATCATATCTTTAAATTTGAGTTAAAAGAATTCCCCTCTTCACTGGTAATGAAGTTGCTTTTAAATTCAATGTGCAGTTAGTAATATGTATTCCCTCATGCAAAACTTCCACTAAATCCAGTTGTGTGGTAATTAAAATCAGCTACCAAAGTGTATTAAAAGATTTAACCTTAGCTGTTTGGACTATTTGGGATGGAGAAGACAATAGAAAAAAGTGCTAGAAGTAGAAGAAGTGCAAGAATGCAGCTGTTGGGATAGATATAATTATTTTAAGTAAACATTCCTGTGGAATATTTTTGTGATGTCATTAATAGCAAGGAGATTTACATCTGTAAAAGTAAAGAAGCACTGAAGGAAATTGCAGAATATGGTCATGAAAATGAAATATCCATAACTTCTCCAAGTTCCTCTAATTGGTTTGTAAATAAATGCGTGCATGTAGATGAAAGCAAGAGTGTGTATGACTTGTCTGATAACTTCCTCTGTATTAAAGGCTACTGATCTGTACAATATACCTAAATTAATACAGACTAGTCTTAGAAAGTCCACTGTGATTTTCACCCCATAACAGTGGAAAACTTTTGTGAACGTGAAGGTGAAAAGCCAAGGTCAAAAGAAGCGGGATCAATCAGAAAGTGCAAAAGATGCAAACACCAGTAGGTTAGCAGCCTTGGAACATGTTGTATCAGTGCATCCTTACCCTCTGAGATTATAGTAGACTTAGTAAATGCTCTTAATTTTGGAGAGACATTTCTCTACATGTGCTAGTTTGTGTCTCAGAGCCTGGAAACCTTGTTTTGGATGTGATGCAGCAGTTTGGAGAACAAGCAGTAGAAGCAGGATGTCTAAAGAGGAGCCAAGTTTCATAGGGGTGATAGGAGCACTTCAAGGTGAGCATCCATCCTGGTGTGAGTCACACAGCAAGCTCTTTGTCTGGCCAACTGCCCCACAAACCAAGAAAAGAGCCATGAGGAGAATTTAATGGTCAGGATATGGCAACAGGTCCCCAGAGATCCCATTAGCCTGGGTCAGGATGGGAGTCTCAGAAGCTCCTGTTGGCTTTCATCCTCCTAGAAACAGAGATTTGGATGAACCTGTGACTGCAGTGCCAGCAGAGTCCCTGTGCTGAGCATTCAGCTTATGGCTAACAGGAAATCTGCACTTGGAATGCTTGTGAGCCACACAGGAAATACCTGTAGGGTATTAAACATGTGGGATTTCTGCTTCTACTGTGAAGTCACAATCAGCACTTTCTATAATTATTTTTTTCTTGAAACTGGTGGAACTTGCTATAAGAAAATATATCACAGACTTTGATGTTGTGAGGAAAAAGCAATAATTTAACCCAGTAAATAATGCTAGTAATAAGGCAAGATTGTTGCATGGGACTTACAGTCAGAAGATAATCAACTTTTTGATATAGGGTGAAGGGATGATCTGTGTGTGTGTCTCACCTTATCCAAGGTGAGACATTCTTTTCTACAATATGAAAAAGTTAAATCATGTTTTTACGAGGAAGGAAAAACAATGTACTAAAACAGATTCCATTTTTTCATCCTTTTGATTGATGCACTTAAAAATGCAGTCCTCTGGTAGAAAAGTCATTGTCATGCAAACTTCCCATGTTCAGAGTGTAGACAAATGACCCAGCTCCATCTCTTGGGAGGAATATACTTGAAGATTGTCCCCACTGTACACTTAAGTTTTAAGTTCATCTGATAAAATTTAAGCCCCAGACACTCTTAAAATTCAAAAGTTAGTTTCTTAATGGAAAGATCTCGCTAGTAATGATACAGCAAAATTCCACCAGAATAGTGTATCCGTATCTCAACATAGGAGCAGTGAGTTCTTACTTCTGCTTCTTACCTAAAAAAAAAAAAAAAAATTCAGAATAATATTTTTTGCCAAAACCAAAGCAAAATCACAAATGAGGTAAAATAATTTTGAATAATATTGTAGGAAGGGGCCAAACATCAATGTGAGCACTGGGACAGTGACGTAGCTGCAACAAAGATCATGACTGAATATGAAGAAAGAATGAGGACATTATAGACACTAATTACTTTTTTGAAAAGGGAAAGCCAAAAGCTGAAGAAGAAGCTCCCAGAGAGATGGCAACTCTAGTTTATGGCAGCTTGTCCCACAGCTTGTGCTTTTGGGAGAAGATCTTCTTGAAGAAGCTGATTTAATGATTTTATCTTACATCTTTGTGTTTGGTAGCTCCATGTGAATCACTCAGTCTCTGTGCCCAGCAGGCTGGCATGTTTGTGACTGCTCAGTGATGTCTCAAGCATTTCCTGATGTTTCTGTGTGAACCTTTGTGGAAGGCTGCTCTGAAAGAAGTTGGATCAGTGAGAATGTTTTGGGGGGGTTTTATTTAGGCTTTTTTCTTTCTTCAAGGGCAGGAAGAGTGAAGCAGTAAGTTCTACTAGATATTATATATTCTTTAAAATAAATATACAAAAATAAATACTCTGGAATAAATGTTTCCTAATCTGTCCGTTTAAATATTTGCCCTAAATTTTTCTACCCTCCTCTTGATTTTTGTAAAGCAAGTGAAAAATTGCAGTGTTTTCCCACTGATAATCATCTGAGGCTTTTATCACTTGCCCATGTGGAGCTGCCCCAAACCAAATACTCTGCAGCAGACCTGACCAGAAGATAGCAATTCAGTTGAAAAAAAAAAATAAAAAGCTTTTGGGGCTTTAAGTTTTATTTTCATTTTGCTTTGGGATGAAGAGATACTGTTTCACAGACGTTTATGAAAACACAAATTGGATCAGAATATCTAATTTTATGAAATGTGAGGTTTGAGAGTGTCCCATTCTGGCTATGCACACAGGGAGGAAGTGATGCAGAATGAGCTTTCCAGCAATCCACTCTCCTGTCCTCTTCCAAATCGTTCCAATTTCCCTTCCTACATCCTAGCTGTGTCCTAATTACCTAGCTAAAACAAATGAGCGATTTTCTTCCACCCTCTGGCCTAAAAATATATCAAAGTCTACCCGAAATGTTTAGATAGAATTTCAGCTCTTAAAAATATTCCAGTCAGTTTTGCTCCATGTGAACATGTAGCAGTAGGTAACCAGCCTTCAGGTCGTTATCTGTCTAGCCCTTGCTATCTAAAGGGCTTTACATACATATACCCACATAAACAAACAAGTATGGATGGTAGAAGAGAGGATTCTTTAATAATAGCAAAATAGTTTGGTAGTTCAGGAGTACTGCTAGATCTGTCTGCATTGTTGAAAACAAGAGGCCTGAGGAAAGATTGTTCGGTTCAAATGGAAGCTTGCCATTCCTTCACCAATCTTGGAGTAGGATTAAGCAGCTTAGGCTAAGCACAGAACAAAATATTGTTTTGCACAATGCTTTTGCCTCCCTCAGAGTCTGCAGTTCAAGGGACAGCGTTGTCTACTGAGTGCTAAATGTAGCAGTACAGGGGATGTATTTGGGAATTATATGAAATGTTATGATGGGTAGGTACTGCCCCATAATGTATTCTTGCAGCCTTTCCATATGGAGTGCTTGTTTCTTGATGTGACGTACTAAGACAAAACGAAGATGTTTCTCTGTGAAAGAATTACAAAAAATGAGGATAGTTGTCAAATAATATTTTGAAGATAATGAAACACTACCTGAAATTCTAACTATGTATTCCTAGCTTATTCTTTCATTAGAATTCACAAGGTGTCTCTCTGGGTCTTCTATAAAGTTTCAGAATGGCAAAGCATCTCTTATTTAATTCATGTAGGGCATTGATACTACTAAGCACTGAAACAGGAACTTGTTCATGGCTGACTTTTAAAAGCTTTAACTTAAAATGAACCTTCTTGAGGTTTTCAGTTATTTCAGTGTGCTTCATGGCTAAGTGTTTTAACCTAACACTTTTATACTTTTATTAAAGATTATGACTCAGATGCTATGAGCAGCTCTTACGAATCCTACGATGAAGAGGAGGAAGATGGAAAGGGGAAGAAAATGAGACATCAGTGGCCTTCTGAGGAAGCCTCTATGGATCTGGTGAAGGATGCCAAAATCTGTGCCTTCCTTCTTAGAAAGAAACGATTTGGGCAATGGACCAAACTACTGTGTGTTATCAAAGAAAACAAACTACTGGTAATTTTTATTTTTAGCTAGCTATATTTTCTTTGTACCTTTTAGATGATGTATTTATTTTTACAGGAATCTAATTTTTGGAATATGTTCTGCAAACAGTGGCCAAATCTGCAGTAACCTTACCAAAGAATTCAGTCATGATTTACCCAAGAAGCGGAAAAGCACTGAAATTACAAGTGTATCATTTAGCCACTTGGAACTTTGATTTTTGTTTCACTCAAGCTTGAATCCCAGCAGTTCTCTGATATGGGAAAGAACATCTGGCCCATTATCTTCTAAAATATTTAATTTGGAAAAAAAGTTGCTGAAACTGTAAATCCAATCTTTCATTCCCTGCGGACAAAAAATCTCATAGGGAGCTTTGTGTGTGAACTGTTGGATCAGACTGCTGGAGAGAAAAGTCCCTTGTTGGACTGAGAATTCACTTGGCAGCATATGCTGTGGTAATGTATACACTTTAAACTAAACCTTTGCCATCTGTTCTGCAGTAATTACAGATGCAGTATTCACGTGATGCACAGCTGCATTATAGAAAGGAGAGAAACAAGTGGATGTATTTATTCCTTAAGCAAATCTGTTATGCTTCTTTCTGATTTGAGGCACCAGTGAAGGATTCTATGAATTACCTGCTCATAGATGTCTTTTTGTTCTCTGAAATGAGAGCTTAATTGAGGGAAACACTTACTGCATGTCATTATGAGCAAATTAATGCTTATATTAATCAATAAGTTGGGGTCTTAGGCTCTCCTGCCTTTGATATGGTGCTGCCAGCGATTGTACCTAATTACATAACTAACAATTACTGCAATATCCCAAATCTTTAACAGCTGATTAACAGGTGATAGAAGATTTTCTGTGGAACCTCCCTATTCTACAGTGGTACAATGTAGCTTAGGCTTGTTAACTTTCCAAGTACATTTGGGCTTATGGCAGTATGGAAAATAGCCAGTTATGAAATGGAGGTAAGAGATTTCTGAAAATATAATTGAAATGAATTTTCTAGTTTGCAGTAGCTTTAATTTTTTTATCCTCCTGCATTTAAATGTTGAAAGAAAATGTTCATTTTGATTCAGCTTTTATTAAATTCTTATAATGCCATTATCCTTAGTGCACATTTTTATCACCAATATCAGTATCCTATCAGATTTCAGGACCATCTGATAATAGCTTGAAGAAAAGAAGGAAAGAGACAGAGAACAGATTTTTCCCTAAAGTCACACAGCTTTTCTTCTACAGTTACATTTATTGTTCCATATAAAAATATGTTATTTTTTTATATTTTCATTTCCTTTAGCCACATGTGTGGTCCGAAAAGCTTTTTTTTTTTTTTTTCTTTTTTTTTTTTCTTACAGGGATCATGTTTCAGTAATTCTATAATGGGGATTAAGAAAATAAAAATCACAATAGGAGTCTAACGACCAAGTAACACAAGATTGGTTTATTGTTTGAAGGAGGACTTGGACAGTTAATTTATGAGATATGCAAGTAAAACAAATACATGTTCCTAGGGATTAGTAATTGCTTGTGCTATAAATGCAGCTGTCATCATAAAAATATTTTAATTAGAATTAGACATTAGAAATAACTTTTAGTATGGAATTGTTTTTCACTTGAAGTCCTTTAGGGAATCATTTTTCACTTAAAGTCTTTTAATATACACATACTTCAGTTTTAGAAATCTGTAATTGTAAATAAAATATTTCGATTCATATAAAGGGAATTATATGCTGTTTATTGGTTCTTAAAGTGACTAATGTTGTTTATCTTCAAGATTTCATAGCTTGAAAACTTAGTGGTTTTTACATGTTGCAAATTTAAAATCTGTGACCAAATTGGAGAAAATGTGGTGTAATGGGCTTTGGAGAGGGAAGGATTCTCAGTGACCTGCAGAGCCCGATTTAGAGTTGGCTGTATTTGCTCAGCCTAACTTGTAGTGTTTATAACATATTTTTATCAGCTACTGTCTTCCTGACGGTTGCATCATGGCATGAGTACTGCTGCAGACATGCAAAAGTTCATGTGCTTTCTCTGCTCACACAAGTGCTCAGCTGTTCTTTGTATGCAGATACTATTTAGCCTTATTGATTGTCAGAGACCCCTTTATTACCAGATGTCTTTTTAGCCTTAGTGCTTATTTATATGAGTGGAAGCACGATTTCCATAGTTATATAAAATAGCTGGACATTCTTATAGGGAGTTAAACATTGTTCTGCAGTCTGGCACTGCACCAGCTTTGGGAGCCTCAGCTGTACTGATGGGTTGCAAGGTGGGAATAGAGCCTGGGTCTGTAGGACAGGTGATGTAAAGAGGAACCCTTTGTCTTCAGATCACCAGTTCCAACACAGAGCAGGTCATCAATGATCCAGCACTTAATGGCTGTTCATTGACAGCATTTACTGATGAGGGAAAAAACATAAGTTACATCAGTTACAGCATAAGTTCCAGCTAGGAGCTTACAAAATAAAGTAACATGGAAATTTATGCAGTTTTGTGCAGTGAGTCATCATGGAAAGTTTATTAACTGAAAAAGTGTGATTTTACCTACTTTCCATGATTTTTTTTTTTTACTTATCTCAAGAAAAGGAACAGATAAGTAAGGTAAGTGCCAGTGTCTTTGCAACTGCAGTGTGTAGGCGCTGATGTAGATTTACCTTCATATCTGGTCTGTTGCTGGAGGGCAAGGTAAACATCTGGGCTTTAAAGTTGTTAAGGTTACAAGTTTATTCTGCTGCTACATGTGAACAGATATCCTAAATCACCCTCTTCCTACCTGATCAAGGTCAAGGTTGAGTCATAAGAATAATGCTCTCCATATGTTGTACCTGTCCTGCAATAAGAGATGTCCATCATTGTTAGTCTGGAAGTAATTTTGCTTTACAGAGTGGATGAGTTGGCTCTGGCTGAACTCTGTGGCATGTGGCAAAGGGATGTGTAAAATACATTTGAAATTTTAAAAACTAAAAGTACAGCATTTCTACATAATAAGAGCTGTCCCCCAAGGTTCAGAAAGGCAACATCTAACTCTGGAACTTTCCTTATGTTTATTTAGTGTTACAAAAGCTCCAAGGACCAGCAGCCCCAGATGGAGCTGCTCCTGAATGACTGCAGTATCACCTATATTCCCAAAGACAGTAAAAAGAAGAAGCATGAGCTGAAAATCTCTCACCAAGGAGCAGATGCCCTGGTTCTGGCAGTGCAGAGCAAAGAGCAAGCAGAACAGTGGCTAAAGGTAAGGGGGGATTTCTGACCAGGAGTTTTCTCACCTACAAAGTGCTCACATTGCTCAGCTGCTCTTAAAAACTGAGACACAGACAGCAACTTCCCCACAAATCCAGACCAGTTGAATCCCATCTAATTTGGGACTGCAGAAGAGCAGATTTTAAGTTCAGGCCTGAAGCAATTCCTCAGGGTTATCCCAGTGCTGCTGCTGGGATGGTTTTCACTACTAATGGCACAATAATCTGGCACAGAGAGGACAGGTGGCATCTGTCCTTCCATCTTCTTCTCCAGCTCATTTTCCAGAAAGATTTGGTGGTTAGGGCACCCCCATAGTGACCAGAAGGTTCAAATTCCCTCAGGTGGAGGCAGCTGGCACCCAAATTATTTTTGGCATGGTGCCACCTTTTTAAAAAGAAGATTCTCTGAAGAGATATCTGTTTGAATTGCTCTGGATGGAGACAAATCCTTCAGCTTCCTGAAGGCCATTGTAGTTTACTAATTCTGGTTCAGCAGCACACCGTCTGTTTTGGTTTGTCCAGCAGACTTCTGCGTAAATGGGATTTTTTCATCTTCAACTCCCTCTGTTCAGTGTCTGCAAACATGGAAAATCCCAAGGCAAGGGCTGCAGTATTTGTGTTGGACTTTGCCAGTCTCAGAGGTGGAGGTCAATGAAGTAGTGTGGGAAACTGTCACTGCAGTTGCAGTAGCAACTCTTTTAAGACCTTGAAATCCAGCCTTTTAAATACATGTATGGGTCTGAGTGCATCAGACTCATCAGGCATTCTCCATGCTGTGCTCTGATCTAACCTTATATGGTACTTATTTTTCTAAGAATAAATTGTATTTTTCCAAATACAATTGAATTAAACACATAGGAATTTCCTGATGGCAGATAGCTTTTCTGCAGAAGAGGGAGACATAAAATGCAGCTTAAGAGGTATAAATTCTGCTGTGGGTTAATGTACTAAATGGAAAATTAATCTGTAATTTCCTATTTTGCAATATTTGAATATACCTTTTGGGGCTTTGCGGTTTATGTGGGGCTGGTTTTGACTGTGACTTGGTATCCTAGCTTAGAAAATGCTCTCTCTATTGTCATTTTAATAGCAACTAGTCACAGCTGTGTATTTGTTAGGCTGCTTCTAACAGCAGCATCTTGTTCTAAGTTTTAAAGTCGAGCAGCATGCAAGTGTCCCACTAGTTCAGCTAGCATTTCAAAACCACTGATTGGAATGAAAAGAAGTTCATAAGTCATATTGCCTTCCAAGGGAATTCCGCTGTAATTAGATCATAGTAACTGCACTCTTATTTCCTGTGTTGTTCTAAATTCGGGTTTGGTAATACTGAATTCATTGGCATCTATCAGACGTTCTTTCATAAAAATTATTTTATTTTTTTTTAAATTGTATATAAAGCATCCCCACACAGGCAGACAGAGCAGTACTAGATTTTTCCATATCCCAGATGCATTCCTTCTACTTCAAAATGGAAAAAAAAGAGAGATCTTGTGCAGTTGCATGTTCACACAGTTGTGTATTCTGTGTGTCTGCAAAGCATTTGGAGGCAGTCTGACAGCGCTTTCTTTCACTCCTTCATGCTGCAAAGCTCTCTATTAATAAAATCTTTCAAGTACATGGCAGTGTTACTGCACTCAACTTCCAAGTCCTCAATGCTGCTTCAGCCCTGTGCTTCTGCAGTAGAAATTGCCCATCCCACAGCTAACCAGAAACTATCTGTGCAGCTCTTGCAGCAGCTTCAGTGTTTCCCAGAAGAAGGATGGCCTTCAGAGAAAAAAAAATAAGCATTGCTTTCTGTATTTTTTAAAATATGCCAACATTTAAGGATTTTTAAATTATTATTATAAGTAATTATGTTTTGGTCATTCAAGCCTTGCTCAAAATCAGCTTCTGAAAATCATGTGTGGCTTTCTGTAGGACATTCTTATACTGAGAAAGAGGTCAGTGCTTCATCTTGGGAGATTTTAGCTTTCCCTGCCTGTCACTCAGTGGGCCAGGGTCCTTCCCAGTGCTCTGTCTCATACATATGATTTCTGTAGTTAATAAAACAGGCAGATCCAGAGACTGCCATTGAGAAAAGACTCTGCAATCTTATTTTTAAAGCATAAGATGCCCTCTTGGTCAAAGATACTGCACAAGTATGTGCCACTTGAGGCAGGTTATCACCCAGGAGCACGGGGTTCTCATAAATACAAATGTTTAGTGTCATGTTAAGTCTTTACTCTTGGTCCCAAAAAGCTCAAAATGGCTTTTGAGGCCAGATTGTCCTTTGAAAGCTAAAGCAATTTTTTTTTTTAAATTCATATATATAATCGGTATAGAATATGTTTATTAAATAAATAATTTTAGAATATCAATTGGAAGACAAATTCCAAATCAATGAAGAATACTTTAAACCTTTTTTTTTGTAAAGATCACACCAAAAAAGCCCCAGCTGATAAACCCTTGTGCAAATCGAAGTCTAGACTGGAAACCACAAAGGGAGTTTCAGATTTACCAGCTAACTAATGCTTGATGAAAAAAGATAGCTGATGTCACCAAAGAGCCTGTCAGGATTTCAGAGGAAGGAGCAAAGCTAATATAAATTCATGTTAGAGCTGAGGTCATCTCGGTATTATGGTGGGCAACAAAAAGTGGTGGAATTTTCCAGACTTGAGTCCTATAATGTTCCCACAAAAATGTACAGGAGAAAAATGTGTGCAGTTACACACTGGGACCCAAGAACGATCTTTTTCCATGTGCTCCTGAGCATTTGTGCATCTGTGTGTGCTTTTGTGGTCAAGTGAGGCCTGAAATTTTCCTGTTTGTCTCTGCACATCCAACAGACTGGTGAAACTACACTTATTTGTCAGCATCCCTGGGAAATGCTGGATTGAAAATAAAAGGACTAGTGGCCTTATGAGAAGATGCTCGATCAGTGGCTTTGTTTGTACCGATGACTGTGCTCTGTGTGCAGAACCCTCAGACCAGGCCACAGAAAACTGCACTCAAAGTTAAAAATACATGGCTGCCAAAGAAATTAATTTCTGAAGTACCTTGTTGTAGAAGACTGGTAGAAGAAGGAAATAGTCATGGTGACTTGGCCCAAAGCCTTCTTTTCTTCCTAACATCCCTCCTGCAATAATGTATTTCTGATTTATCATGCATGAGAGGTAATCTATCATTCTGGAGTACTGGCCTTGATTTTCATTTTCCCCTCATGGCAGGCACCCTTTGTTAACTTTTCTTCATTTTGCGGTGCTCCACCACTGTGCAGCAGTCCCTTCAGCTGAGGGTCTGTAATTGAGCAGTGAATCTTCCAGCTGTAAGAAGACATTTCTTCATCTATCATTTTGACAATGCCCAGTCAGTTCTGAACTTGTAATAAGAGGATGTTTTGGCCTGAAGAGGGAATAAAATCATGGTTGGGACTGTGTTCAGTCATCCAAAGACCCTGCAGCTTTCCTCATAGGGCTGTTTACCTGGTTGGCCTAACCCGTTTTCCTCTCTGATTAACTGCATGTTGTCTCTCATAAAAGTCTTTGAAAATATCTCTTTTTTTCATTGCCCTGAGCTTAGTGAGGGGAGTCAAGTAACTTCTGATCTCCAATCTTAATGTGGACAGTTTTACTGAAGAGTAAACTACTGACAGAGCTGTTCTCTAGCCAGTTTACATCAGCATAAAATTAAGCTTGTAACTGTAAACATTGTGTGGCTGCTTTTGCTTTCTATGGGAATTTCCAGCTAGAGATCTTCAACACTTCAAACATTGCTTTCTTGGCTTGTGTAATGCTCCCCAAAGAGGTTATTATCTCCATTTTGTAGCTGAGTAGAGTCAAGTGCTGAATGGTCAAGCCTTAAAACTGACTAGAAAAAGTGTGTTTGGGGATGCATACTCAGTACCAGTGATTCCCATGCAGGGTTCATTAATTTATAAGAAACCTAAAGAATGTATTATGACCCAAGACAGTCAGTCCAGGTTCTTTCTCCACTGCCCATCACCACCAGCAGCAAAGGCTGTGCAAACTAAATTGTACCTCCCAGGAATTAAACCTCTGTTGTCTCCAGCAGATGGTTTGAAATTCCTCAGTTCAAATCACAGCGAGGTCAGGGAGTTTACATAAGAGCTATTTAGGGCCTCACCTGCAGAGGGGATGGACCAAGCTGCATGTGGGAGTTTTGACCAGTCTGCAGGACTCTGCCAGTGGGCAGAGCCAGAGGATCCCAGCTTGGCTGTGAGCCCAGTGTGTGTGTGTGTGTGAGCAGCACCATGGAAAATAATGCATTGCTTAAAAGAACCAGATGTATATGTAAATTAAAAAAAACCCCAACCAAACCTCCCATGAATACAGAACCACAAACATCCTATTTACTTGTTTTCTCAGTGATAATTTTTCTTTGGGTCTCCTGGCTAAAATCACAAATGCAAGCTGTAGCAGTCAGAGCAGAACTCAGGAGGGCTGGGACTTTTACCACTAGATACTATTCCTCCTCTCTCCTACTCACAGCTTTGGGTGCAAAATTTTTTAAATCACACCTAGCTCAGACTTACAGCCTAAAGTGGGATGTTCATCTCCCCACCTCCCAGGCTGGGGATGCAGCTCCCCTGCCACAGGGTACCTCTGCCCTTGGAGCAGCAGCAGTGCCCCCTGCCACCCTCCCCAGCCTCCTTCCTTGGGCTCTGCCTGATCCAGTGGCCATAAATGGCAATGGACTTCATGGCAATAATGCAGAAGAAATTATATACAGTACTTCTAAGTCAGAAGTACTTTTAAGGGGATGCACAGGCACTGAAGACAGGCTTGCTGACTGTGAGTCTGCCAGAATCTCATCCTCACTTTGCTCAGGCAAATGGCAGTAAGGCAAAAAGATTAATCTTTTCAGGCTAAGGGATGCTTGAGAATAGTGTTTTCCAGTACAGATGATAGAGGGGGCTTCTTTTTGAGACTTGAAGCATAGGCTGTGATGGGAATAATTTCTGCCTTTGATGCCTAGATTTTCCTCTAGGTAAACTCACAGGGTATTTCTTTTCTGCAAAACACTGAGAGTTTTGCTGCTCTCCTAAGGAGGAGGGTACTGACACTAACATGTGTCATATGAAACAGTCCACAAGAGAGAGAAAATGAGGATTTTGTCATGCCAAAATGACAGAATCCAAAAAAGTCAGTACTCTTCCAGCAGTAAAAAAGGAGTGTTTCAGGCATGAGAAATACTGACGTACATCTGGAGCCAAACGTTTTTCCCTCTGCTGTGTTGTACTTAAGCAGATTTCAGCTTTGCCATATTCCTAGTTCCAGAGTTAAGTGGCAGAGCCAAGGGATACAGCCCATCCCATTTCTAGCAATTCCAGTATTTGCAAAACGTGTGGGCAGAGCAGAACAAGTGGGTGGGTGGCTGGATGGATTTCTGGCCTGGTTATGTAAAGTAGAGTGAATGTGCAGTCAGGCTGTCAGCTTTCTGTCTTAAACTTGATCATACTGAAAGTGTGAGTTCCATGAGGACACAAGATGAAACAAAATGCTGTAATCACATCCCTGTTGTAGGGACAATCTGTAGCCTGAGCTCATCCATGGTATCCACCAGGAGAGAGGTCTGCAAGCTCCTCGAGCATAGGACAACTTTTAGTCTTACTTCTTTTCAGGTCCCAAAGAGATCAGCCACAAGGAACTATCTACAAATGTACTTTTACTCGGGATTTGTTTGGTTTCTGTGTGGGAGGGGCTGGCTGGCAAGCAGCTGGCTTTCTGGTTTTACTACAGAGCCAGTGCTTTTTATCTGGAGCTTGGAACTTTAAAGTAGCCAGAAGAATCTAAGTTACTTTTTCTGACTTTCCATGTATAAAGAATAAATGTAGGGCAAGTATTTTGCCTCCAGTCTTGGTGTATCTTTTAAAATAAGACACAAGAATTACAGAAATTTGTAGGTGAATTCAGGTAGGAAGTTTTTATAATAAATGTTAGTGCCTCTGTAGTAAGATAGTTTTAAATAGAGAAATATTCCAGACACACCATGTGGCAGACATTCCACTGACTTCACCCATGGCTCGGGGCAGGGAATCTTTCCAGCTTCTACCTGCAAGTATTTCCCCTCTGTGCCTTATGTCACTGCACTCCATACTCTGGTATCCATCCTGAGCCACTGGGGATTCAAGGCCTAAAGCAACTGAGGGAGCTGGGGGTGTTCAGCCTGGACAAAAGGAGGTTCAAGGGGGACCTTATCACTCTACAACTCTCTGAAAGGAGGTTGTAGCCAGGTGGGGATCAGTCTCTTCTTGCAGGTAACGTGACAGGACAAGAGAAGACGGTCTCAGGCTTCACCAGGGGAGGTTTAGATTGGATATTAGGAAAAAAAATTTCACTGAAAGGAAGAGGCTGCCAAAGAAAGTGGTGGAGTCAGTCCCTGGAGATATTTAAAAGACTGTGCAGATGTGGCACTTAGGGACATGGTTTAGCGGTGGACTTGGCAGTGCTGGGTTAACAGTTGGATTCGATCTTAGGGGTCTTTTCCAACTAAATAATTCTACAATTCTATAAATAAGTAATAATAATACAGTTCAGGTTGCAGAAGCTTTTTCCAGGTCTGCATTTACTGCATTTTCTGCATTTGAAAGTGGCAGTTCTGAAGTCTCCTAATTGTAACATTGTAATGGTAATTGTGGTACTTAAGATTCTTGCAATGGAATAATAAAAGATTATTTTAAACATATATATAGTTTTGAGGTTATCCAAAGAAGTACAAGGTCTTCAGTTTTCTGATTACATTTGCTCATACATCTTAAATATTTGAATAGAGAGTCTGTTTATGGTCTCAGTTTGATTTTCCTGGCAGATGACCCTGTATGTGTGTATATGTAACATACAAAGGCATTTGTGGTGGGAAAAAGAGAATTATTTCCTTTCTATAATGTGTGAACAAGCTTAAGCTATTAATGGAATATTTGCCATCACAAAGTATTCTCAGTGCAGTCTTCCTCATGATGCCATTTTATTAAAAATAACTCATTTGGGGATCCCTTTTTCTTTTTCTTTCTAGTTTTGGAGCTATCAAGATATATTTATTCATATTTTTACACATTTCAGTGCAATGGATAAAAGTTTGCTGAACTCCATTCCTCACTCTCACACACAATTACTTTTTAATGAAAATAGTGATCTTTTGTTTTCATATGGCTCCAGAAGATGGAACATAGAAAAAACTGACAAGAACTTTTGAGTCTTGTGATTGAAATTATGCAAGTTGGCAATACTGGCGGAATGTTTTATCCTTAACATTTTGAGCTAAAGCTATATGCATGTGAAAACCAGATTTATAATGGCAGCTGTCTGCAAACATAATTATAGACAATGCATCCAGGCAACCATTATATATTAAAGACATTTCATCCTGGTGAGCTGTAGAAGAATGAGTTTTATGCTGTGCATTGAACACAATTATATTGCACGTGGAAGGTGATGAGCAAGTGTTTGCCAGCGAATCTTTTGAACCCACATGAAGTGTTGGACCCTTGACTATGCATTTACCTAGATCCTGCCACTAACACCCTTTTGAGAATATGTCATTTTTTAAATCAAAATCTAATTGCAACCCAATTAAACACTTCAGCTTCTCCTTAAATATGTGGGGTATGATAAGAACTGGATTTACTTGAGTGCATGACTTTGCACATACTGTTGAGTTAGTGCTGCCAAATCATTTCCTTCTGTTCTGTCTGTAACTCCCATTACAATCTGCCTTTGCCAAAATTAACTAACTATGTGGTGTGAGCAGATGCTGAAAACATAAGCCATTGAATCAGGGTCATGGAGGAGACAGAAATGAATGTTCCCAGAAAATTTACAGTCACATTTCTCTAGGAAGAAAACAACAGTGTATTTACACCTGAGAGAGGACCAGTGATTGGGGAAAAAAAAAAAAAAAAAAAAACAAACAAAAACAAACAATGCACATTAAAAAAAATCTTATGACTTTTGGAAATTCAGGGCTTTGTTTCACTCTGAGTTGCAGATGCTCTGTCACAGATATATCTGCATTTTCTTTTACAAAGGCCACCAGGTGCCATGAAATGCTGGTCTTGTTGTGGAACAAAATATGGGGAAGGTTAGACAGTCAGGGAAGGATGCTGAAGTGTTTTGAGATTCTAGCTCAGAAACAAAAGTGTAGGTTCATTCCCAGCTTTGCTTAGATTTTTTTTTATGTGTCACTGAGTGAGAGATTTCATCATTCCTTTGTTCCTGGGTTCTCCCTCTGTAAAATGGGGCTGGTGCTCTTCCTTTCTTTATGGCACATAGTGCCTGTAATTTATGATGTGCTTCTGAGTAGCAGAAAGGTATTTGTAAGCCCATAAACATTTCATTTGTTTTAGCTTCACCCTAAAAGAGAACTTAAGTGCTAGGAAAGGACTATTTGGTGCCATCCTTTGCTTTTTAATAGTTTCCACATTAAAATTATTCCGTTCGAAACTCAGCATGAGTTTGGATTGAGAGCCCTTTCTCATCAGCACAAGCAATTTCAGGCTGATAATGGGCTGGTGGTTACCTCACGAGAGATAAAAACGCTAGCTATGGCCATGGGGAATCATCAAACATCTTTGCTCACTGTGTATTTTTACATTTATATAGTTTCAGATTTTTAAGTTCTTCAAATTCTGTTAAAATATCAGTAAATTCCCAGCTGAAGATTTTTTTTTGACTTTTTAGGAACAGAAGGTGCCACTTCCATTTTCTACAAACATATTTACAATTAGTTCGACCTTTAACTCTAAGTTAATGTGCAATTATAATACAAAAATGCCATGAAACACCACTATGCAGTATTAACTCTAAGTTTATCAGCACTTCATTAGTTCTCTGATAGCAAAAAAAAGGGCATCTGTGTGGTGTGTTATACACAGCTCTTGTCCATTGTCATGAAGGACTTTGGATTTAATCCCATTTTTTCATCATTGTAATGAAATCAGTTTGGTCGTGTCAGCTGAGTTCATATTGCAGAATAAGCATATGGAAATCAGCAGTGCTATTGGTTTCTTCACTTAGGAGAGCCTTGGAGCTTAATTTGTCTAGAAACTGAAACCTTCCACCTCTAGACATCATGTCTCCTTCAGGTCATACGTGAGATGACTTAGGGAGGGGGCATGGAGATGTTGTGGCAGTGTCAGCCTGCCTGACACCTGCCAAACTAGTGAATGTCTGTGTGATTCTCCTTCCCATCTGCTTTCACATCCATATATAATTTCCTTGATTTGTATTTTATGAATAATTAATAAGTTTTGCCTTGTCTTCTAAGGTTATAAAAGATGTGTGCAGCAACTGTACAGGAGCTGTAGACTCCGATGGGCCATTGTCTAGTTCTCCAGTACACAAAGTGGAGCTGGAAAAGGTAAAGTCATCAAAATGGTGAATGCAAAATTCCTTGTGGATTACTCAAATAGACACTGGTAGGCACTGGGTGTAAATCCTTGCTTCCTTGTGTTGCTGTTTCAGGCACACAGTCCCTGTGCTGTGTTGGTTTGTTTGGATATGAGCACAAATCCTGCAGAGTTGAGGCTACTGCAACGTCTGCTTGTTTGGCCATGAACAACCAGCAGGTTGGCTTGGGTCCAGCTGCTCTTCAGCCATAGAAAGGAGCAGATTAATGGGTCTGGTCTTGTGCTGAGGTGGAGAGATGGGCTCCAACAAATGCAAAGAGCAAGCAGGGGTACCACTCTTGGGGAAGAATAGATGAAGATTATACCAAGATTTTAAGGGAAAGACTCTTATTTTGGGGAATTTAGTCCTTGAAGAGCTCCCTGGGTATTCCGAGATCACTGTTTTGGCAGACCCTTTCAAGCATTCGTGTCTCAGTAGAGAAACTTGGCTGCTCACATGTAGTTGTCTCCACTGCCTTGACTCAGCAGGATGTGAGAGCACGAACTAGGAAAGTGAGCAGCTTTGCAGTGAGTGATTGGTGCATTACCAGCACCAGTTTAAGCCCCTGCTCCATTAAGGCATCCATGTGAGCAAATCCCTCTGCAGCCCCTGCTTAAAAATCCCACTGACAGAGGTTTCATCAACCAGCTCCAAATGGCAAGTGTCTCCCCTCTGGTGGAAGTGCACCACTGCCAGCAGCGTTACGTTGCTTTATCCTGGGAACTGTTCCAGGACAGCCCAGATTTCCTGGTGTCACAGGCAAAAGCTGTTGTGTTTGCATGTTTGCACACACCTGCACAGTATTGACCAAGTAACTTACAGAGTTGTAAAAAGGTTTTCTTCTAACAATACATGCCAGGAAAAGGTGTAATTTATCTTTTCATTCATTACTTTTGGTGATGATCTGCACATCTTCATGGCTTCACTACTTCTGAGTAATGTGGTCACCAAAATTGTGCTGTCATAAGCTCTATCTGATTCATCCCAGACCTCATGCACAACCATTACAGAAAAATCAGTGCTAAAAATTTATTTCAAAGGCCTGGGGTTTTTTGCACATACTGAAAGTACTGAAGCACCTTGTAGGAATGCACTATTTTCTGATAAGTTGTAATTGCATATGCATATATGAAGTATTCTTTAAAGATACAGCTTTTACCTTATTCATATCTGATCCATGTAGTTCTTTATTGCAACATTTTGAGTCTAGAAATACATTAAAATATATTGTTGATTATTAATATTTCACTGCTTTTAATACACTTTCAAATATATACTATTTTGTTGTTTCTGTGATTTTCGAAAATCTCTAAAACTGAAGTTTTTACTATCTCCTAATACTCTTCCAAGTGGATGAGAGCTTGAAAGGGTGTCTTATTACATAGAAAGCATATTTTTAAAGGGACTCATGACACTTATTTGGTGAAGGTGCAAACACTGTATGTCAGCTGATCTCTTTGCCCCTGCAGAAGTTGTCATTTGAGAGGCCGAGCTCGGATGGGGAAGGTGCTGTGGAAAATGGTATCACTGCTGTGTGCAATGGTAAAGAACAAGGTATGTCTGGTGTAATTAACGTGCATAGAGAAAGGAAATACCTCACTTTTAGCTTTTCAAAAAAGGCAGTTACGTTTTTGAACGGTTTTATTAGGATTCAATTTAACTTGAAATCTGAACTATGTCAAGAGGGATTCCTTAAATTTGGGCAGTAACAGAAGGCATTTGATGTTATTGTGCAGGTAAAACCAATAGAACTACTATAAGCCAACAGAATATAGAAGTTTTGATTTGGCATTTTCTGTGTTCCAAAGTACAGTTTTTCAGAACTTGGGCAGCCACTATATGCAAGTAACAGGCTTTTTAGTAACTCTCTGGTGCCAATATAAAGAGTGGTGTAAAGCTTCTAAGCAAAAAAACTATCATTAAATAAGAAAAGGAAAGAATCATGTATATTTTTATATATTTTATATGTATACATATGCACAGATACCTTCATATATAAACTGTCATATTATATATGATTATTTATATTAACATAATAAAATATATATAGTCATGCAATGTCAGTGAGTTTTTGAGTACATATGTATGTTATTTTGCATATGCTATTTTGGAGTCATGCATATTCTGTAGTCCTTATACTCTAACAAAGGTAAATCCGAAATCCAGAGGGAGTTCTGGCTGAGTTATAGCTGATACACTCAACACTTGTGCTCTCTTCCCCATCCTCTTCCTTCCTCCACAAAGCAGAAGAAATTCTGTGGCTTCCTTAACCTGCCATGTAGCAGTGGTGTGGCTTAGATAAGACATTTTTCTGCTGCTGTTAAATAAAGGGTAATGTGAGCTGCAGTGAGCACAATGTCAATACTGGCCTTGGTGCCCGCACCGTCTCGCCTTTTGACTCATTTCCCTTATCTTCTTCCTGGATCATTTTCCAGCATTTCCTGGCTGCACAGATCTCTGACATACCCAATGGTATGGGACAGTGTCAGGGTTTGTGGTTTTTGGAAAGCTGTGGTACATGTTTAGATTTCACATTTTAGAATCTTCTATTAAGCTTTTGTAAAACTCTGATACGTGTGGAGAATCATCTGTGACCCAAAACTTGTGTTGATCACAATGTCCAGAAGTACCTGGTGGCTCAGGTACCCTGCAGAAGGTGTGATGATGCAGCTGGAAAAGCAGCCCAGATTAGGTGCCTCAAGGAAGCTCATTTCAAATACCAGTGGCTTTTGAAACTGGACCTTCAGTACAGAGTAGTAAAAATAATAGGTGCTAATGACTGCAAGAAGACTGAAATGTCCTTGATGAAGTTAGGCTGTGCATTTTAAAAAGAACTGATAGGAAGCATTTAAGAGAGTGCATGGGAAGGGAGGCTTCAGAGAATGATCATCTCCAGCTGGCACCAACTGCCAGCCTCTGCTCTGCTTTTAACCAGCTGCTTGCTGGGGAAGGAAATGAGAATAAAAGGCTTTTGTGAAAAAAATAAATGGCAATTGGGCAATCAGCATATTCTTCAGACTCAAAAAGATTAAATCAAGAAGGCCTTATTTCTGCTGCCTCTCAGTGCTCCAGGAAAAAATCAGCAATGTGGTGGGTAGACAGGACAGAAGAACAAACACTAAAATGGGCTTATTCCACTGTCCACACTTGTGGGAATGATTTCTCTGAGCTTCTGCCTCACAGAAATGAGATTTTCTCAGTCTCTGGCTTTTTTCAATGCTTTTCATCTTCTGCCCTTCAATAGCTACAGTTGGCCTTTGGCTGCTTCTGTGTGGGATGGAAACCCTTCTGAGGGCAGGTGCTGTGCCCCTCAGGCAGGGGTTTGTGAGCAGATTGGATGGGTGGCCTTCCTCCCTCCTGCAAGGGAGCCTGTTTGGGGAGCACAGTATAAGTTTTGGGCACCCTTCCCTTGAAAAAGATAATTAGACCTGGATGTGTTGGAGTTGGCTGGTGGGCAGCTATTGGCACTTGCAGAGCTGCCTCTCCCCCTCACCACTGGCAGATTTGTATAGTCTTGGCTACGGATACTATTTCTAAATAATGTTCCATGATTGCTAACAATTAAACTAAATGTGATAAATTATCCCATGGTGAGTCCCAAACTGCTTCTCTATTTTCTGTGCATTCTTCTTCCCAGCTCATCAGTTCGTACAGTCATTTCTCATATGAACGTTTTATCCATTTTTTCCCTCAGTTTGTGCAAGTCCATAACCACTAAGTGTTCCCTGTTGCAAAAGGAAATGATACGTCAGGGATAAAGATAGAGCAGCTAAATAAGTAACTATTTTAAATGTATTGTTCATCAAAATCACACATCAGGGCCAGTTGATGGAAATTTTCACTGTCCTGTCAGTTGGCAAAGACGTTTGCTCTGTTGCCAGAATCTAATTTAGACCCCGAATACAATTTCTGAACTTTATTTTTTTTTTGGTGTTCTATTTTGCAAATAAAAGACCTGGTTTTTTTTCTGAATCTGTTTAATCTTAGAAACTCTTCTTTTAAAAAACAATGTGTTAGGATTTTAATCAGGTAGGCACTTAAAAAAACTATGTCCATAGTCTTTGCCATATTGCATTCAGCAGCTGAACATGCTTCAGTTCTCAGAGTTTTAATACTGTCAGTATCAAATGAAGGTAGTGGAAGCACAGTCTGGATGTTAGCAAAATACCTCTTTTCAGCAGAGCTTTTTCTTTCCAATGGTCACAGAAATGGCTAAATTATAGCCATCAAATATTTATATTAATCCCACTAATTTCTTAGTAGTTAATTAGTAAGTCTCGTCTTTCTAAAATGTCCATTGTGATAAGATCTCTTAACCTAATTGTACATAGCAGAAGTATTTTTGTTAAGCAAGCATATTCTGTCTCTTTTGTGTACTTAATTATTGAAGTATTTTGAGAAAAGTGTTCAGGAACATTGAAGAAAACAGTGAAGAAATGTCTGACTGGATTTTTATTGCTGTGTATATGAGCTAAATTTATATGCAGGTACTTCAGTCAGACTGATAAATTAGGTGATGACTGCTGTGGAAAGAGACTCAAAGCTTGATTAGATTAAATAAAGTTGCAAGCTTGACTTTTGTTCAAAAATAAATGATTTTTGAAATGTCATGATTTTTATAACAGAGGTTATTAGAGAGGCAGTATGATATTTGTCTCATTGAAGTCTGCAACTTTTGTACAAATGTTTGTCTTGCACAGGATGTTTTTGTCTGAACTTCTGTTTTATTCAGGTTCTCTCTGTTGGTTGGTGTACACACACTACTAAATACACACTTCTGCTTTCTTAATAGTGAAGAGGAAAAAAAGTTCAAAAACGGAAGCCAAGGGCACTGTGACTAAAGTAACAGGGAAAAAAATAACCAAGATCATTGGTTTAGGAAAGAAAAAGCCATCAACAGATGAACAGACCTCATCAGCTGAAGAAGATGTTCCAACGTGTGGTAAGTGATTTTTCCCCTTGAGTCTTACATGCAGATTGTTATAAAAACTTTACAGCATTCTAGCCTACGAATTTGTCTAAAATTGCTTTTACTGCAATAATTCTTCCCTCAGCGTCTGAAGTATGGACCCAGACTGCAGGAGAAGTAATCATGACTTTGTTGTTTGCAAACAGACTAAAATAATTTGACTTTTTATATAAAAGGTTAACACAGGCTCAGGTATCACTGTTCTTTGCAGAAGTGAGGAGGAAGAGAAGCATGAACAAGAAGCATAAAGAAACAAGAGCTTTCTCAAACAAATGGTTATAAAATGAATATAGGCTAAACTATGAAATAAATTCAGGCTACAAAGTAGAAGAAAGTTCTTGGAAAGTGATCAGGTCTTTTGTGGTAGATTGTGGTTAAGGTTTTATGGAATAGCAGACAGCAGTCAACTGGCCTCAACAAAAGTGATTTGAGTTTAATTATGGGTTCCTAAAGGGATACATATCGGACAAAATGAAGTAACAAATATCTAGTAGGCTATTTTAACTCTTAATTTTGATCATTCCATATGATGGCTATAGTGCTTGGCTGCACCAAGGAAGTGTATACAAAGGCATGCAGAAAATACTTGTGTTTTGTATCTTTGCTGTTAGGATTTGCTCACAGTTTAAGACTTTGTGCAATGCACGCAGCTGATGTCCTCACAGCTCTGCTATTTTAAAACAGTGCAATGTACTTTTATCTCCAGTTTGTCTTTTGGTGCTCCAGTATTAAATGACGCTTTCATGCATGAGTAAGATTCAACCTACCCTTCACCCAATCCCTTAAAAAAGCAAAAAGTTCCTTAGAAAGCTTTGAAGCAGTTGCAGCTAATTCTGAGTTTGGAATTGAGTATTTAATTGACTAGGAAAGCTTAGGGAAACCCAGAAGTCTGTGATTAGGAAGCAGTGGGCAGAACTCATCAGACCATGAAGTGTGATAGATGCCTGCCCGAGGTGGCGGAAGCAGATCCATGGACCACCAGAGAGAACTTCATAGATCACAGGTGGCTTTCAAGCCACACTTTGGGAATCATTCACATAAGAAACTTTGATTAAATAACTGTATGTATGTGTGTCTATGCATCAGCTAAGTACAGATGTGATTTACTGACCAAAAGAACAGCTGGGAAAAGCTGTGTCCAGCCAGCATTGTCCGAAGCGTCTGGCTCCATAAGGGCTCTCATACTCCACTGATTACTCTGTATAATATGAGAAGTCAGCCACAGCTATACAATCTAATTCCTCGTATTTCTATCATTAGTTTGGATATGGACATAAGCACAGATGGAGCCATTACTCTGTGCCTGCATTTGGCTCTACTCACTACCACTTGCAGATTTTAAAGGAAAATATATAAATGTCTAGGCATTGGTCATTGCAGGAAATCTTTGCAGAAGCAGTTTCTCACCACCAGAAATTTGGCTCAGTTCAGTGCCCTCTGGGATGCTGCTCCATAATTGAAGGTTTTTACACTTTAGAAGGCTCTACCTCCCATGAACAAAGGGAAAATCCCAGCAGACCTTCAGGTGTCACCCAGCTAGAGTGTAAACTAAAACCCACCTGCACTTGTAGTCATGGCAAAGCTCTTCCCTACAGCTTCACTGGTCCTAAAGTGCCAGGACTAAGCTGAAGTGCTAATGCCCTGAAGGGGAACTCACTTGAGGCATTTTGGTCATGTCAGGAGGTGAAGGTTTAATTAGAGATATGTGGGGGGGAAAGTGGGATCCTGCGTAGTTTGACTCAAGCAGGAAATTTTGGAAGAGCTTTTCTGAGAGGTGCAGTGGGAGCAGAGGGGAAAAACTGTCTGAAGGAAAGGACTCTCACTCCAAAACAAGCCATATCTGGCTTGCATGGGAAGGCTTTTTTCATTTCTAGGGATTGTAATGCAGTGCACAGTGATACAGGGTTTTGTTACAGGAGGAGGGAGAAGAGCTGAAGAGTGTGATTATCACAAGGAGCCAAAACCAGAGGATTAAGCACATCCTCATTTTTTATAGCACCTTCCAAGATGTGCACAATTCTGATCTGCTACATCCTGTTGGATCACACTTTGACATTGGAATCATAATGTTGGAAAGAAAACCCAGAAAAATGAATAATAAGTCATAGTTTTAATGAAAACCAAAGACAGAGCTCTCCAACAGGATTAAATGAAAGTCATGTCTGAGATAGAAGACAATTTTTTAACCTCACTTCTGGCTTTTGCAAG
This sequence comes from Rhipidura dahli, assembly GCA_013399225.1. Lineage (NCBI taxonomy): Eukaryota > Metazoa > Chordata > Aves > Passeriformes > Rhipiduridae > Rhipidura > Rhipidura dahli. Next base: position 852,244 of record VXAC01014637.1, read on the forward strand.
ATATTATTTATTTCCCTCCTCATAACCTGTTTGGAAGCATCAACATGCTGAATTCATGTACCATTTGTAATGTGCAAGCAAAAGTAAAAGGTTTTGGGTTGGTTTTGTTGGTGGTTTTTTTGTTTTTGTTTTTGTGTTTGTTTTTGTTTTTGTTTTTTTTTTCCCCAATTCCCAAACTATACTGAGGCAGGAAAAATGGGCATTGCTTTGATTGTAAGGTTTGAGTCTGGAATGAATGTTCCTCTGGTGCGGAGAAGGAAAACCACAAACCACTGCCTGGTTAATCATGTTATATGCCTAGACACCATATAGAGCAATGGTAAGAAAAGTGGGTGGTTTTAAAGGGCAATTTGTTAATGTATTTTTAATATGTAAGTGCACTGTATCATATTTATCTCTTGGATTTAAAGAAAATAGTATTTTTATTTTCATAGGTAACAAAGGTTACCTTCCTTCAGAGGTTTCCTTCTTTTCATTTACAAGTTTTGCGAACCAGATGTGCATGCTTCTTTCTAAAGGAGATTACAACATAGAGCATCAAAACTTTGTAGGTCTTTTAAACACTGCTTTTGGATGTTACAGAAGATATTTCAATACCTAACTATGCAATATGAGCTATGATTTTCCCAGAAAAATTTGGTCAGCCAGTTACCAGTCATTACCCACAGACAGGCAGAGTGAGCTCATTAGCTGTGGTTTTTTTCAGTGTCCCTCTCCCATTCTTACTGAAGTCCTGGGGACCTGTGTGCTCCTGCACACCCAGCTGCTGCAGGGACTGACACAGAACAGCCATTTGCAAATGAGCTGGATCACATATTTATACACTTCTCCTACGTTATTGGCACAGTGAAAGTTTTCATTAGAAGAAGTGGGACAGGGTCATTTACTTGTCTTCCTAAAATCCATCTGGTCTTTCTATTAGAAGAGGAACAAGTTATGCAAGGGCTAGCATTACACTGAGAAGTAAGTCTCTTTTTTTTTTTTTTCCTTTTCAGAAGAAGTCCAGGAGTAAAATATCTCACATTTCATTTTATTGCAGGATATCTCAATGTGCTCTCTAATAACCGTTGGCGTGAGCGCTGGTGCAGAGTGAAAGACAATAAACTCATTTTCCACAAGGACAGGACAGATCTGAAGACCCACATTGTTTCTATCCCTCTCCGTGGCTGTGAAGTCATCCTGGGACTGGATTCGAAGCACCCCCTGACCTTCCGCCTGCTCCGGAACGGGCAGGAGGTCGCTGTGCTTGAGGTACAATAGCTGTGACTTGGAGCAACTCCCACAGGCTGACTTAGAGAAGCACTTGCATACAACCTGTGTCTGTCCATTCAAAAAAAACCTCAAAACTTTGTAATGATATTATTGCAGAGCTGAAAAATATTGGAAGGAGAAAAGAAATATTAAATGTTGTAGACAAAGAAAGAACTGAGATTAAATGTAGTTTAGAAATCTCAGTAAAATACTTTTCTCTGCACTGATGTCCTCTTGCCTTGGTATTAAAATATCCTTGCTCCTTCTCTAGGCACACTTTTGGTATCAGGGATATAAGTGCTTTGGGTAAATAACTTTGCAATAAATAAATAATGGATTACTGTTGATGGGAGTTCTAAAACTCTTAACTTTTATTTGTCTGCTATTTATTTGAACTCCCTTTGCTCAGTCTGTGTCTGTATAAATACAATTGTGTATTTAAGAAAATTCAGTGTGCCAGCAGCCTGGTGTTCTCTTGATGCTCCTCACGGGCACACACCTTCCTATGTGTTAGGTGGGTCAGGATATTCATCATATTTATTTATTCATCATCTTTTAAAACCTGAAATGAGAAGACACTTAAAGCCAAGAATAGTGAGGATATAGCAGGAGGCAACCTTTTGTTTTCAGTGGCAAGACAGGCACTTTGACTACTTTGGGTTTCTGACTACAGGTTGTGCCTCCTGTCCTTGAAACCAGGTCTGTTATCTGAGAGCAGTTCAGAGAACTTAAAAATCTAGAAAAAAGATCAAAGAACTGTGAAAAGCAATGAAATAAAAATAAGAAATTTAGAAACTGCTAAATTTGTTAATGACAAGTTGTTGTCTTTCCCCCACTACTTTTATCCATTATTTGTTTTGCTACTGTTGAACTTTTGAATTGGTGACTTGAAACAAAATATGAAAAAATGTTAATTATTTTAATAATATTAATGCTTTTACTTGTGTCATCAGGTAAATGAATGCCATCATCTAGAGAAATGTGTAAAATTTTTCAAAAAGTAATGTTCAAATCTCTTCACTATTTCATTCCCTCTTCCCACTTGTTCCTGTTTAGCAGCAAAGCTTTCTCCTCAGAAGTCATGCTATCTAAAAATCTCCCAGCCTAACATAGAAAAATAATTATGTTAAAGCTTTCAATATTCTGAAGTCTAAAATAAGCATTACTTGAATCTAAATCCACTAAACAATTATTTTTTCTTCTTTTTTGTGGATTGCCCACTTTGTATTACATCATAACTGATGAACACATAGCTTACTTAAAGTGCCCTCCTTTTAGCAAAGCAGGTTTAATATGAAATCCTGGGGATTTTTGGAGTTCAGCAGAGTGAAACCAGAGCCTCTCATACAATGTGGCAGCAATTTGTCAGCCATGAGGAATGCGTGTTTCGCAATAATGCTCAGCCCAGTGGCAGAGCAAAGACCTGACCCACGTTCTTGCCCTCTCCTTGCAGGCCTCCTCCTCCGAAGACATGGGCAGATGGATAGGAATTTTGCTGGCAGAAACAGGGTCTTCAACAGACCCTGGAGCTCTGCACTACGACTACATCGACGTGGAAATGACGGCAAGCGTCATCCAGGCTGCAAAACAGACCTTCTGGTGAGAGGCGTTCAGCTCCTCGGCTGTTTCCAGGGCTCTCAGAATTTATATCCATGTATTAACTCCACTGCCAGCACAGCTTATCAAAATCTGCCTCCCCCTTTGCCAGATTTTGAACTCCTGAAGTGTTACAGCATTGCAGCATGTTAGATGTGTTCATGATTATTGTGCTGGAATCCTGCTAAGTTCTGTAAAAGATGCAAGACACTATGCAACTGTACTCAAATCTTTACCAATTTTTTCAGTAAGTCCCCTCACCAAATGCTATGTTTTAATATTTTATTTTTGCCTAAAGTCTTAGAACTATCCCTGGAAGAGAACAAATATTCTGAAATATGCAGCTATGTAATTCACATTTATTGGCCGCATTTGCTGTACATATAGGGAAATATATAGCATATTATTGATCAATATATGCTGCACACTCACAGTGTATAGCAAATATAAATCTTGCATAGACACATAATCAGTGTTTCCTTCTCAGGTTCTTCCTGATTAATTAAAAACTCGATCAAGCTCACCCCAGTCCAGTTAATTTCTGGTGTTTAATATAGGAGGTGGAAATTGGGAAAGTGTCTAGAGGGTGCAGCATGGAAACTGTTTAAATTGCAAATCAGTACAGTGAATTCCCCATTACTGATCCTGTGCTAAAGGGAGTAATGCATACTTAGCATATAGAGTAATTTACATGTTCAAATCATTTTAGGCATTAAAGAAATCTTTGGTGGGAAAAGACCATAATTTTTCATTGGTTAGATTAGGTTTTAGAAAAGGAAATGAAGAAAGAGTAGGGACAGGGGGGTTGCCCTGCTGCAGTTGATCCCTGTGGTCAGAAAGTGGGTGGGCTAAGAAGACAGCTGGCAAAGGCATCATCCCTCATCCTGCTGCAAGATGACACTCCCCAGACTAATTTGGAATTTGTGTGACTTAATACGTTAGAGAATCACACCCCATCTGCCCATCATAACTTTAAACAAATAAAAAATGAAGAAAAAAAAAAGAAAAAAATGTTGAGTTTTCCAGAAGATCCTAGTGCCATTAGCAAGGTGCCAAGAGAAGTTAACAAGGGAAAATGCCCAGCTTGAATCAGAGTGTGGTTTGAATGACTTCTGATAGAAATCAAAGTGACACAGCATTACCACAAGCCCAGTTTTGTGAAAACCAAGTAATTTTGATAGAATTAAAATGCACTTAGCATGCAGACTTACGTTAATGTTTCTTTAGAAGTTAATAGGATTCAAAAGGTTTATCCTGTGTTGACATACATTTTTGCTTCAGTCAGTATCTAGCAATAACCACATTTAAGAGAAATAGAATGGTAACTTTTTCCCTCTGAATTCTGTGTGGCTTTCCTTTTCTGCACAAATGTGGTACTAATTGGAGCCAAGTGAAAAAACATATGCAACTTGACCACATGTTAGAAAGGAATGTCAAACAACTTGCAAAATAGCAGAATTTCCCTATTAAGAAATGGTTAAAATTCATTTGATGTTTTTAAGAGCCTGTAAGGGCTTGCTGATAAGCAATAGAGTAGCTGTCTGCTGATTTTCAGCTACTGCTGGAAAATGAGGAGAAATTGCAATGATACTTAAGTGTTAATGAAATACTACATTTGCCCTTTATAAAATGAATATCAGTATTCCAAATTAGATGCAGTTATCGTTCAAGCTTTGTTTATCACTCAGTCACTTCAGATTATTGGTTATTCACTTCCTAAGATTGATGCTTTGCAAAGCTATCAGCTCCTCATTAATAGCCCCATCAATTTCCTTCTTTTAAATCATTCATCTAGGAAAAGCTGAGGGAAAAGTGCTCCCTGGCAAGTTTCTCCATTTTCCTTCTAGCAGTTTCTGAATACAATTAACTTGCATGGATGCACCTGAAAACATGATTAATGAGGATTACTGAAATAATGATTATGAATTGTTTGTAACTACTTAGATAAATCTTACCTTCCTTTGGTGGTGGAAATAGTTGTTACAGGTGCATGGTATGCCACTAATGAATATCCCAGCTTTCAGACATGGTTATTGTGTATCACTGTAATTGGAGCCTCTTAACTAGAAAAAAATACAGCAACAACTCCAAACGCAGTTCTTCAGACCAACCAGAAACACTTGAAAATTGCTCTTCTTTAAGAACAGTAAACAAATGCAGAGCTTTAATAAAGTCTAATAAGGTAGGAGTTAGGATAAAGTTAAAAACATTTTTATCATGGAATTTTCCTTGAGCTTTTTGTTGTTAGTTTGTCTGACATAAGAAAAGCTTCTGTCTAATGGTTTTTCCACCGTTCACACTGCTCTGAAATGTTCACATCGAGCTGGGCTGGCCCGTCCCTCCTGTGAGCCCAGGTCTCCCATGGCTCAGGTGAGCCCCAGTTCTCCCTCTTGAATGAGAAATTCAATGGGCTCCATGTTGTTCCATAGCCAAAAGAAAGCAACTGTTGAAACCACAGCATTCCTGAGCTCCTGCCAGTGCTACAGAAGACCCTCTCTGCTTTAGCAGTGTTTTATCATATTTTATGAATGTCAGCACAGACTCTGAATAGTTCCATTGTTTGGGATGGAAAACATTGTTTTCCCATTCATGTACACCTGAAACTATAAGAAAGGAATTATTTGGAATCTCACTCTATACCTCATTCAATTCCAGCAGTTGCTGGAAAGGAGAACTCACCCTTGGGGTCATTATTGCTTTCAGGCATGACTCTGCTCTTTTCTGCATTGTTAGATCTTTGCAAACCTGATGTAGTTCTTGATATCTCACATGTGTTCTGCAAAATTCCAGTAAAACAAGCAACAGTGTTGATTGGGACAGGATAAGGAGGAAGAAATTAAAATATATTATATGTGTGTATATCCCTTTTGAAGGTTCCAGAGGACTCAGGTCCACCATGTGTACCAGAGCAAGAATGAACATATAGAGTATTTGCACGCACAATTACCCAGAGAGAGTTGGGAAGCATAGTGCCATAGCCAGCCAAAAGTTCTGATACAGAAAAGAATTCCCAGGTTTTGAGGAATTAATTATTCAGGTTATTTTGATAGATATAACTTGGATTTCATTGAAATTCTGTGGTTTTTTTTCAAATTTTTGCTGGATTTGATTCTTGGTTCTCCCATTTCCTAAGTTTGCATCCTCATGAGCATGCATGCACACAGAAACACCTGCTTCTCCTCAGTGCAGACAACAAGGGAACCTTTCTGGGACCCTGGAAGGCTGGTGTGTAACAGAGATCAGCAGGTTCCCATGTAAACATGCCACTGAGCAGTTGCAGCTGTTGCCCTCCTGGTCTTCATGCAGTCGTATCCCCACTGTAAGAACGGAGAACAGGAACAAATGTTGTGTTACTGGCTGTCCCAGCAATGTGTGAGTAGCAGAGAAAGAAAAACTGCCCTGCAGAAAGTGAGAAGCTCTGTGCTTCCAGGCTACATGATCAGGCATGGGGGATATACCACTGAACCATCATTTAGGCTTAGGTGTAAGTGCTGGTTTTTATTATTTCTGCTTTGCATTTTTCAGCTTCATGAACAGGCGAGTTGTATCTACAAATCCGTACCGGGGAAGCACTGCCAATGGCTACGCCTGTCCAAGTGGAATGGCACTTCATTATGATGATGTTCCCTGCATAAATGGATCGGTAAGGAGTGGGTGTGCACAGGACAAATGGTTTGCATGTGTTGAATGCGTGGACATCTGAAAATTGTATTATCTAAAGATCCTCCCTGGGCAGTTTCCAGATGAACTCATATTTTTTTGATTGGGGGTTTCAAACTCCTCTCACACCTAAAGAATATGCGGGCATGGGACATATTGTTTACATTAACCTGCATGTGAGCCAATGTGCACTTAGAGAGCAGTTGCCTGTTGATGATTTGTTGCCAAGTCCTTGAATATAATACTCACTTGAGGAGGTATTTTTTAGATCACACTGGAACAGGCAAAATTAAGGATTCAGCTAAATTTTGGTGTCTGTTGAAAAACACCAAAACCCGAACACTTCTCAGTCCCTGAGAAGCGACTGCATTCCTGAGGACTGCAGGTGCTGCTCGTCCCAAAGGAGAACCACAGTGGTCACTTCCATCTTCATAAAGTGCAGAGCTGATCGTAGGCAGATGTGTAATAGGATTTAACATAAAGTGGATGCTACCCAATAGCAATATATGGTCCTCAGGAACATTTTCAGGGGATCTGCAGCCCATGTCAGCTCTTTATCTGTGCTGTTGCATAAAGGCCTCACCAAAGGCAAACTCAAGAGAAATTAAGAGTTTCAAAGTGTGAAATGGACTGGATGTTCAGTCCTCCAATATGTCAGTAATGTCAGAAAGATGTTAGAAATCCCCTCTTGGGAGCAGTGCATGATCACTTATGTGGAGAGCAGTCTCTGAGTAGTTCTCAGATGTGCTCACCAATGTACTGCCACAGCCAGGATGGGTTAAGGAAGGATATTTAGCAACCTGGGTTGGTTTCTTTTAAGGTTAATCTGATGAATCACTGGAGTACTATTGTTGAGCTTTCCATTTTTCTAAAAATTAAAAAAAAAAAGAGCTATTTTAGTTCTTGTAGCTCAGAATAATAAATCACCTTCAAATAAAATGTAGTGCTAGCATACCAGCAGGTGATATTCATGGGAAAGACATGCAGCCTGAAGAAATTAGGAAAACAATCTAGAAAAAACCCTTTTGGCTTCTGAGGCTGTATTACTTTTAACAACTCATGTACCAGATGTAATCCCATGGATGCACCTGTGAGTATCCCCATTAACACAGTCTGCCTGTGCCCCCTTGGTGCTAGAGCTACCAGCTGAAGGTGCAGTCCATGAAGCAGCGAGGTTGATAGGTTTGCTTGTACTATGGAACATGCTCAGGGCTGAGGCTGTGAGCCATGGAATGCAATGCTTGCTTTCCACACTGGGTCCAGCCCCCACTTCCTAAATAATTTAGGTGTAAGTAGTAATTGTATGCTCGCTAAGCACTAGGGCTTGCTGGAGTCCAGAGCATCACTAACGTTTTAATTCCACTTAGGAGGTTCTGCATGGTGTATTGTTCACTAACTGCTGAGGTGTGTGTGTTGCAGTGGGAACCAGAAGATGGCTTTCCTTCTTCTCGTAGCAGGAACATTGGAGAAGAAATGCTTTATGATAACGCAGGCCTGTACGATAACTTGCCGTCTCCAAAAATCTTTGCGCGCTATCCGCCAGCTGACAGGAAACCCAATAGGTTATCTACTGACAAACTCTCCTCTAACCATTACAAATACCCTGTCTCATCCAATCTGTCTTCTGCTCAGTCTGTCACTAATACCTCTGCTGTGGGGAGGGGATCTGGCTCGCAGGTACTGTACTATTTAATACTTAACAAAGCTTTTTATTTGTTGGCTGTTCTGTTTTTCTGGTTGTTATCTGAAGGGACTATTAAAGTCCCTTAGTGTTAGCACTGAAGTGCCTGGAGTTTAGTTATGAGCCCACTGCAAATGAAGCAGGTTTGCAAAGTTGTAAATTCGAGTGTGGAAGTAGTGGTACTGGGGAAAGGCTTTCCCCACATGCTCTTGATGATTTATAGATTGTGAAAAATAAGAAAAAAATAAATGGGACCTTCCACACTCAACCTGAATGAATGTCTAGCTACCTTCTGGCTCCTCAGACAGAGATGTCTTCAAAAAAACCCCAAAAAAGATAGGTGAAATATGACCTGACTGTGACAGGAAATTTGGCTCTTTAGAATTGTACTAATGTATATATCGTGTATACTATGCTTATATATTTTGTGAATATGCATATATATAATAACTTGATGTTATATATTTAGTAAATTATGTTATCTATATTCATATATATGCCATCTTTATATTACTGACTGTTATTTCTTCCCCATAAAAAAAAAAAAAGCCTCTGTCTCCTGAGATTCCTGATTCCTGAGGGTGGCTTCAGGCTTTAGTACCTTAACTTGAACATGAACATACTGAGCAGACAAAGTCCTGTGTGCTCAGCCTTGCAGCAGAGGGGCACAACCCAGATGGGGAGCAGAGCAAGCCCTGCTCACAGCCATGCCAGGAACCTTCTCAGAGCCCTTAGCTGGTCCCTGAAAGCTGGTCATTGGCATAAACCTGTGAATATATCACAGTGATGGGTGGTTTTCAGTCTAATCTGACATGGAGCAGTTAGATAAGTGTTTCCCTTGTATGAGATATATGTCATACTGTGTGTTAACTCAACCCTTACAAAAACCTCATATTGGAATATTATAATTCAGTGCAGTTGCAGAATTGGAGGTGGATATGAGCAATAAATTACTGCAACAGCAAGCTTCTCAGTGCACTCCCAATTCAGTCCTCACAAACTTTGGGAAGCAGGAGAACAGAGAATGGAGAACACGTATGCCCTGTGCTTGGCTGGAGCATCCTTCATGGAAACACCATGATTAATCAGGACAGGGTTATCTTCCCTGGGTTCAGCTCATTGCAGTGAGCCATCTAAATGGAAACCCCTTGAACATGAAGTGTGCTGTTCCTGGTAATCTTGTGAGACTGCCTGGCCTTTATTAGAAGGTTTTTTAAGTAAGAAAAGCTTTTAATGACTAGCTAGAAATTGTATAAGGCAAAAATGATATGTTAACTCCTAGCACTTAAAAACATGTCATAATTATATTGTTAAAAAAAAAAAAAAAATCCACCACAAGGATGGCAAGGGCATATAGTAAATAAGAAATTGTTAAATTTTTGTGTGACAAACCTTGGTGGGTTTTTCTGTATGAAATTAACTCTAACAAACTTGTGTTTCAAGAACCCTAACTGTAAAAAAGTTTTCAAAGGTACATTTTTTTCTGCCTTGCAATGGCTTTCCTGATATTGTAAATGCCAGAGGTCTAAATGACTTGGAAACCATGTTGCTGCCAGAGACAGGGAGTTCATCCTCTTGTTATCCTGTGATTGCTGGCAGGGCTCCTGCTGAGCAGGCAGCTCCCAGAGACACCTCTGCAGGAAGCACCGTCTCCAGCTCAATCAATGTGCTCTATTAAGGCTCTCAGAGCAAGCAGCTTTCTGTCAAGCTTTGCCCTTGATGAAAGGGTGAAAGTAATGCCAGTGGCACAGGAATAGCTGGAGCCCATTTGTACTTTTGTTTTCAAACAGTTTAAAGGCAAGAAGCCTCCTGTGACTACTAATGGGATCACCGGAAAAGCAAGAACTTTAAATAGCCAGCCGAAGAAACCTGAAACAGCTTCTTGTGTGAAGCGCACTGCATCCAGTAAGTATCTGTCCTCACTGCTGCCTCACTTGGGAGTGGAAGGTACCCAAAAGAGCTCTTCTCTTAGCAGACAAGGTAAAGAACCACTGTGGTTATTGTGTGGCTGAGGCCGAGGAGGAGATGCCACCAAGACTTAGAATAGGAGATAAATTGGTGACTTAACTCCAGCCACACCACACAAGGAAAGGGTGTCATATGGGAGAATGATAAATATGAAATATGGATCCATGGCTGCAAAGTCATGAGGACAGCAGGGAAAAAAAAGGGAGTACTGACTCTTCATTTGGGGCAGAGAGGAATTCTGTCTTCCTGTTGAAAAATGAGGGTGAGAAGCTGGTATGAACATAAGAACACAGTGTTACTCAAAAGTGGACTTATTAATGAATCTTACTTAAGAAGTTGTGGATTTAATGGCAATAAGAGAAATTTGTGTTAGACTTTTGGACAAAAGTAGCTTCTAACTGACTAAAACTGGCTTAACAACTCTTTGTCAGGAATGATTTCATATCACAGAGTTTGCCATCAGATATATGACAGACAAAGCGATCTCTTAGCTGACCTATCTTCTTTGAGTCTGCAACTGGAACAGAGATATAGAGGGCACTGATATGAAATAGACCACAAATACATGTAAGCCATGAAATGAAAGCATTTATATGGGAAATTAAAAAAGAAAAAGAAAGATGTCAAGAATCAAAGAAGTGTGAACATCTTTGTATTCTCATATGTCAGGTCAGGAAAGATGTGCACTTGAAGTAGGAATGAAAGCCAGGCAAAAGGCCAAGCAGGTAGTTTTTCCTCTAACCTTTCCAATTAAAAATGAAGGGTTCAGAGCTAGAGAGGAGCCTCTTTTCCATCTTCTGAGCTACAGAGAAAGGCAAGACCATTTTTCAGAACCAATGTTCTGTAGGGTAACTGGTATTTCTCATCTTCCTCATGTAAATATAGAGAACAAACTCTCCCATATCATGGTTGTAGCTGTGCTGCAAAACTTGGCAGAAATCATGGACCTTGAGAAAGAGCCAGTGGAAGAGGAATGGCAAACCTTTTTCTCAAACCATAGAACTATAGAATGGTTTGGGTTGGAAGGGAGCCTTGAAGATCATCTAGTTCCAACACCCCTGCCAAGGGGAACCATGACATTACTTCATGCCATGTTTATTCTCAGGGAATAGTTCAGCATTGTACTGTTAGTTTAAACCCTAATTTAAGAAACAATGTAACGCATGCAGATGCAGAGCAGTACAAATACGGCAAGAATCGTGTGGAGGCAGATGCAAAGAGATTACAAAGCAAAGAGGAGGAGCTGCTCAAGAAAAAAGAAGCACTCCGGAATCGGCTGGCCCAGCTCCGGAAAGAGAGAAAAGATCTGCGTGCTGCCATTGAAGTCAATGCTGGTATGAGGTGCTTTTTTGTGCTGAATTCTCACCTGAAAATTAGGCTTAATTATCCAAACAGCTTTGTATTCTGTGCTGAAGACGTCACCCTAAACAAGGTTTGGTTTTGATGCTGAGCAATACTCTGTAATGTCTGTATTTGCTTTCTATATAGACACAAAATGTGTAAGATAAAAATACATAATGTGTAAGTGCATATACTTATTTTATATATGGGTGTGTATGTATACACATACACATGTATAAGGAATTACACTGATGAGAACTTCAGATAAGCAGAACATGGAAATAGTTTTTTTGTGACTAGCTAATTATATTTTTATGAGACAGAAAAAAAAAAAAACCCACTGATTTGAAAACATACTAGATATCTAGGAATGACACTTGATAGAAGGTATTTGATTTATGCTTCTAAGCTTTTTACATGAAAAAAGTGTACTATGTAAAGTGCCTATTTTTTTTTATGTCCCTGATATGTAGAGACTTTGTTTCATTACTTTTTAGAAACAAAATAATTTCTTTAAGTGTCAATTTAATCTCTTTATTGAAATAATAAAATTGCTGTGAATGACAGGCAGGAAAACCCAAGTGATTCTTGAAGACAAGTTAAAGAAGTTAGAAGAGGAGTGTAAGCAGAAGGAGGCTGAGCGTGTAAACCTGGAGCTGGAACTGACTGAGGTGAAGGAGAGCCTTAAGAAAGCCTTGGCTGGTGGCATCACATTGGGCTTGGCTATTGAACCCAAATCAGGAACATCAAGTCCACAGGTATGCAAAGCCATTAAACATGCAAATCCCAGTACCATGGGCTGTGCCCATGGAGTGCTCAGCCTTCTCAGCCCCTGCAAAAATGAATAGGAACAAGAGTTTTATAATGGTTTCTTAAGCCCAAGAAATAAGAGCGGTACTAAATGCCTTTCTGTGTTATTTACACTTTCTGCAGCAACAGGGATCAGGTAGACATGGGAATTACAGGCTGTATGTGTCAGGAGAATGTGCAAAAGCCAACGCCTTGTTGTCTTCAGTGGTTGTAGAAGTGCAGGAACCGAGACATTGCTCCAGCCCAGGGAGATTTAAACACATCAAGCCATTGTGCAGTGATGGAAACCTGCTTGTGCTGGGCCCTTCTGGGTTGCTGTCACGCTTTGCAAGGGCTGCATCTCACACATTCATGGTGGAGCGGGGCACTCCCAGCTTGTGCTACAGATCTGTGTGAAGCAGCCATTGCATAAGAGAGGGAAACATCAGTTCCTCTGATCTATAGTTGTTTAATCAGATCCCTAGTTGTTTAACAGAAAAGAAACTTCAATTTTCATCACATAACACTCATGCACATTGGTTTTTTCTTTTGTTCTAATCATTTTTCATTTATCCATCATTATTATGAATATAGTGTCATTTAGGAAAAGATCTGTAGTTCTGAATTTTAACTAGAAAATACTGCACATGGGGCTACTTGGAGGAAACTCAATACAGGCTTTTCACTGTTCATTAGTCTCCAATTTTCAAGCACCGAACTCTGGAAAACTCTCCAATCTCCAGCTGTGATACCAGTGATACTGAATGCTCCATCCCTGTGAACAGTGCAGCAGCTCTGAAGCGACCTCCTTCATCAAACAATTCTCCGTGTCGAGGCCATGTCCTTCGAAAAGCAAAGGTGAGAGAACTGATGCCTAATTTTCTTTTTCTATGTTTTTTTATACTTTCTTACAAAGTCTTATTTAGCCTTAAAGAGGGAATAACTAAATTATTTGTATTGCCACATAAATACTGCTGGTTTGGGGAACCTTTTGCAGAAGAATTGGTAAGTAGTTTGGGGGACAGATTTGACTCTACTCTCATTCCATGTTTTTCTCTGTTGCTTTATAGATTTAATTTGCAAGGTAAGTGGTCTGTGGTATAGACAGTGCATGTGTCCACTACTCTGTGTAGCAGAGAAGTAGTTAAAAATGCAGTGTTATAGTAAGTGATTAGAAATGGCACAAGACTGGGTTTGATCTTTTCCAGCCAGTGCAAGGATGGAATAGATGCACATTATAATAAATTACAATGTGTTGTGCAAGTATCCACTCAATGTATATTAAAAGTAAAAGTTGAATTACTTTAATTTAGTCTTGCAAGTACCAGGCTGAAATTTGCCATCCTCTAGAATTGTTACGGTTTTCTGGTTTTTGTAGTTTAGTTTAAATGGGATTTGTATGACCATTCTTCTGGGCTAAATTTGCTGGCAACATAAGCTTGTGGGCAACACGTAACCAAGGGTGACAGTAACAGCGTTGGGCCCAAGCTTTTCATTATTTAGTAGTTCACTGCTTGTAATTATAAACAGTAATAATCATAAACACTTGTCTTTCATGCAGGCTATTTCCTTTCTTCATTGATGTCCTCTGTATCAGGATTTCCTCAAGTAACTTTTGTTGCATGTATTCATTGATTAGATACATTTCCAGTGTCTGAGCATGAGTTTGGAGCCTAAATGTAGTAGATACTGAAAAATCAGCATCTCAAAAAAATATTTTATTATTAAATTACCATAATAAAATTTTTTTCTCTTGCTATACATTTTGTAAGTGCTTCCTCAGCCTTCTACCCCCTTTCTGTGGACATCAACTGCTTCTTCTTGCCAGTTAGCCTGATTCATTTAAATCCAACTAAGAATAATTACACTCAGCCTAATAGGTTTCAGTTCTAATCGACTTTGACATTTGCAGCTTGTGTTTCAAACCTGAAGAAGGATTTATGTGCTCTAAAGCTTATCTGCGTATTCCAATTATATCCTAATTTGTCCCTTAATGATATCATCTCTTAACTGTACACTTTGTCTGAGATGTGGATGTCAGCTCAGCAATACTCAGGGAATGTGGTCTAGCAGAGGACAGTCCTTGTAAATGGGAGCCTGGATTTGTGCTGGACAGGTACATTAAATCCAGCCATCTAATTGGTACAGCTGGAGAAACCAGGGCACTATAAAAACATAAACATTTTTGGTGTAAAGAATACCTACCAGCTGTAGTAGAATTTTATGGCCAGCTTATACCACACAGGAAAAATCCTGCTGCATTGTTTGGTGTCAGTGTGCTTTGGATGGCACAATAAGTTGGTCAAGCTTTTTAGCAGAGGAATCTTGGATATAGGATTAGGCTAATCAAAAAGGATATGGAGCAACTAAGTGTATTTTTCCCATGCTGAGAAAAACAACTGAAAGTATCCGATTCAGCTTTAACAGCTTTTTCCTAAAACCTCATGCACTAAATATTAAGAGTGAAATTTTGCTGAATTAGATAGTGCAACCCAATCTGTTCTCAGCCCACTGGCAGCCACAGTTGCCATCAGGTGCACATCTGCAGCACGCCCTGCGCTCAGGGGTTGCTGTACATGTGCGGGGGTGGAATTTGGCTCTCAATTCTTTTGGCCTTTTGCAGCTGCGAGTGAGGCCAGGCCTTGTAGATGTGGCTCAGGAAAGGGTGTCACACGTGAGTATCCCAGAGCAGAACTTGGCTCTCCACGCATGGATGTCAGTGCAGTTGGTGGGAGTGAAACAGATTCCACGTCTGTGCTTGCGCTTGCATCTCCAGCAGCTGGCAGATCTCCCGATGCTGTGAGGGAGTTGTAGAAACATTCAAAATATCAGAATATGGTTTTTTCCCCCTGGTACGTGTTTGAATGCACTGAATGCCTCCCTTCTTGCCCTTTCCTTGCATGAAGGATGCTGAGCCTGTCACCTGCCAGCCTTGTGTTTGCAGCCACTGTCGTGTCACGGCCGTGCTCACCAGCCAGCAGCACTGTGCGTGTGCTGGGGCAGCTGCTGCTGCTGCTGCTGTGCCTCTGTGCCCTGCACAGCCGAGCCTGGGAGGGGACATCAGGCACCTGGGACAGCCCCTTGGGAAGCTGTGCCTCCCAAAGCTTTCTCCTTTTAGATACACTGTCATTAGAAGGAATTACAGAGAGAAGCAGTAAGACAGATCCAGTGTTAAGGATAAGAATGAACAGCAATTTGAAGATTGGCTGTTCAGGACATGCACTGTACATACACACATATATTTGAATTTTATTAACTTTTCTGTTTGAAAGTATCTTTAAATTTTTTTTAGAAAGTAATTATGCATATTTTTTAAGAAGCCAGAAGGCATTTTAATTGCAAGTTTGTCTAATCTGTACTTGGCTAGAAATAGAGACTGTAATTAAAATATGGAAAACAATATTCTGCATTAGTAGTCCTCAAGAAGTAAAAAGGTTCAAATATCCTTGCTGTACAATAATTATTTAAACATTTCACATACTTATTTAAATATCAAATTA
The DNA here is from genome assembly GCA_013399225.1 of Rhipidura dahli. Classification (NCBI taxonomy): domain Eukaryota; kingdom Metazoa; phylum Chordata; class Aves; order Passeriformes; family Rhipiduridae; genus Rhipidura; species Rhipidura dahli. The sequence continues at coordinate 868,030 of VXAC01014637.1, forward strand.
GTTTCTAGAACCAAATTGTTATGTACAGCAAGGAAACTGAAATGATTATTTCTGATTTGTTTGTGAAACTAGTGGGCTGTCGAAAGTCAGCAGCTTATATTTTCCTTGTGTTCAAGGACTGGAGAAGAAAAGGAGCTGTCTCAGTTTCCCAGCTCCCAGTCAAGCTGTCAGTATTGATTTAAACATTCTTTCCTTGGTGGGAACCTGCTGGAGCAATGTAAGGAAAGAAAAGGTTCCTTTTGCACCTGCAAAAGAATCTTCTTCTTTCAAGGTTTACTTAACATTTCAAAAATTCTCCTTCCAGTTGCTTAGTCAAGGACTTTCTTTAGAGCTTTGGTAGCATGCACATAGAGAATAGACACTTAACAGAGTTTTTAAAGTAATCTAATTTTTACCAGTACTGTGTTTTAAGTTTAGAGTTACCATAATTTGAAGAGTAAAACAGAATATTTAAAATACACTGAGTTTTAGTAAAAGCACCATTTAAATGAAAAAAAAAAAAAACCAAAACAAACCCCCACCAAAAAAACACCACCCCAAAAATAAACAAAAACCCCCAACCAGTTTAGAAACTCTTGAATTAGAGCTCTTAGAAACTCTTATTAGAGCTCTTAAATGTTGTGGAATGAGTGTGAAATTCAGGAATTCAGGTTGGGAGCCAAGTCAGCAGGCTGCCTGCAGAGTATCTCTGCAGATTGGATGGGTCAGAGGGGAATCTGCAGCCCCCAGTGCCTGAGGAGCAGCTCTGCTGGGAGGTTGCTCCAAAGGGATTGTTGGAGCCAGAGGCCACCTTCTGTGGGTCTTCATTAGTTCCTGCTGGCTGTAAGAGTGTGATTCAGGGAGCAATACAGTGTGGATGTCCTAAGGTGAGCCCATCTTGCTTCAGCTCTTCTGCTCCTCTGTGCTGTTAGGAAATGCTGCAGGTGCCATTTGATAGCCACAGTTTTTATTGGACTGGGTGTTCAGCTGTAGAAATCTCATGATTTTCACTTATGTGGCACAAGAAATGGTAGTACCTTGTTCTGAGACATATGAACAAAAACATTATAGGTTACATGTTTTGGTGTTCATGGTGTCCTTCTCCTCAGCTTACAGGTGGGGAAACTGAGGCACAAAAAGGCAAAGCAATTTCTTTAACTTGCCAAGCAATGGCTCAGTTTGGATTATCTATAAGGGAAACAAATGCAATGCAAATTGACTTGTTTTTCTTAACCCTGCATGTTAGTCTCTCTGCTAAGTTGCTCTTTTTAGCCATTGAGTTATGTGTCTTCCATGAGTCTTATGATTAAAAAAAACTTGAAGAGCAGTAAAGCAATCACTTGCTGTCAGCTCTGAGAGATATTGAAGGCTTCCTGCTGTCTCATACAAGTCATTTAGAGAGCCCTGTGTGCTTAAATCAGCCTCTCCCTTATGCAGGGAGAGCTGAGTGCTTTAGACCAGCTGTGGGGTGCGAATTGCTCCACAAGTCCCCTTTGCAGAAAACAAACTTGGCTTATTTGCACTGCACTAGAAAATAGGTTGCTGTGTGTAGTTTTGGAGGGGTGGATGCTGTGCACAGACTATCAGAACATACTTGTTAGTATTCCCTAACTAATTTTTGGGCTGAACCCAGCGAAGTTAATGGAAAAAACTGTTATTGCCTCCAGCTGTGGCTTAGCAGATACAATGACATCAGTGAAATATCCTGATTTCTTTAACATTTTCTTTATCTGTTCCCTCCCCCCCCCCCCCCCCCTCCAGGAATGGGAGATGAAAAATGGAACATAAACATACCAAAACCACTCACTTTCCGTAAAGGCCTTACTTACTACAGACCAAGACATAGGCTGCAAAGGACTCACCTGAAAGGTCACATCAAGTGATAAAACATAAGAAGTTTTATGACTCTGTTAAGTTAATGGTAGCTTGGCGCTAATTTGCCTGTATTCCCTCTACTGTATTGCTGTGTAACTATGTGTGCCCCTTTTTATTAGCTGTAACTCCTTGTTTCCAGCTTCACTGGTAAAGAAAATGAAAACCAAAAAAAACCCAACCATAGGAATTAAAAAGGAGCATAAAGTCACAGTTGAAAGTTTACTTTGCTGAAATAGCACAGAACCAGCAATGTTAATTACAGTGCATCAGACAGACGGCCTGAGCACTGCTGAAGACTGGTGTCAAACCTTGACTCTTAGAGGTTAAAACTGCCTTCTGAGCTCTGCCACAGAGCAGGGCTAACCATGAGCAGAGGCTTTGCTGCTCACACGGCAGAAGGAAACTAAAGAAATGTGCTCACAGAAGCAGCACAGAAGCAGCTCCCGCTCATCTCAGGAGCTCTGCAGTGCCACCGCCCTCCATGGGACGACAACGACTCATTGGTGAAGTGTTTTTTGGGTACTTTTTAGACAGATGCTTTTATCATTGGGAGATAAAATCTGCCAAACTTTGAGACAGCTGTGTTTTTGTATGTTCTCTTTATTGCTGTTCTGTAGCACCAGTCATTTTCAAAGGTCGTGTTCTTGAACTATGACTTGTTCCTGATTTTTTTAAAAGGCAAACAGGTTATTTTTAGATACTGCTTCTTTTCTATACATTTTGAAGAAGAAAAAGAAAATGTAATTGAAATTAGTCCTCAACAGATAATGGCAACTCAGAATAACTTATGCAGTCAGTCTTGTTTTGTTTTTTATAATATAGTATTGTTGAACTTGAGGTATAGAACACTGCTGTACTTAGTTTCTTTCATCTTTTCAGACCTCAGCTATTATTTTTGAGGAAGATGGACTGAAAAGGTGATAATTTTCAGACTCTTTTATATACATTTTAACAAATAACTGGGGATTTTCTCAAACAGGAGTCCATTTCTGTTTACTAGGAAACAGCATCTTGCATTTTAGCCTGTAAAATTATAAAAATCTCTTTTTCTTTATCTCCATCCCTGTCAGTCACGAGAAATTATATGCAGTAAATTGCCACTGAAGCCCTTCAAAACATCAAGATTGGTTTTAAAAAATCAGGAGGGGATGGGGGGGGAAATGTATAATAAGATGGCTTCTTTTAAGTTTTTTCCCTAATTTTTGGAAAGATATGGAGAGCTTTCAATCATACTCTTGAGATTTTTTTACTCATCATCTGTGAGGAATAGAAAATTAATTAAAAAATTAAAATACTACACATATTTTGAGATAATCACAGATGTTAGGGATGGAGTCTTGATAATTAGTTAAGACTGCAATTAAAATCACAGAAATTGGCAAGAGAGCAGTTATCAAGGAGCACATCCCTTCATGGCCAAGCCTCTAGGTTATCTCTTCCCTTTAGGTAGGGGTGTGTGCAACTCCTGGAGGGTACACTGGGATTCTCAGCTGAGCTGGATGCCAGAGGACTTCCTGCAGGAGCTTGTGGGATTTGAAGGCACAGAGCTATCAAAAACCTGATAGCTGACAGGAGACAGGGCTGTGTCCTGTTCCCAGATGCATTTAGGGCCAGGCATCCCACTGACCTCAGCAGTGTAGAAATGGGGCCCAGCATGAGAAAAGGCTCTTTGCTTCTTGTGACTGTACTTGGTGCAAAGTGCCACAGGAATGCAGACGTAGGAAAGCAAGTGTCAGTGTGGTTTTCATGGAAAATACGTTTTTTTAATGTTAGTTTAGGTCATCTACTTATTAAGGGCACAATCTATACTGTGTGACTATGGACTAAGCAGTGTCAAATTCCCATAAATAATAGCAGAAACAAATTTGAAGCAAAAGTAAGTTCATTTAGGCTTTTTATTTCAAATTAAGTTATTTATTTGTATATTTCAATAAATATTTAATTTATATCTGTACATATTTATAATACAAATTAGGCTTCTAGTCAACATTTGCAATGATGTAACAGTTGCCATTAAGAAGTGGTCCCGCATCAAGTAATGCAGAGTAGTCAAAAGCCAAATCACTCGTCTTGTTTACCCAATATTGGCATTGTCTTTCCACCCTCTTATCCCATAGTAAAAAAAAAAAAGGAAAGAAAAATTCCTTGGCAAGGACAGGTTTTAATCTATGCCTGAGGTAGATGTGTGCAAATTTGTGTCCAGGCAGACAGAAATTTTGTGGTGCTGGGGCCGTGCCCACAGCCCCAGCCCTGGGGGTGCAGCCTTCCATCAGCTCTGCTGTAGGTGCAGGTGTCCCTCAGAACCTACAGCACCCTGAGCCCCCACAGTGCCTGCTGCACAGGGGCTGCCACCTAAACTGAACATCTTTCACTCTTCCTCCAGCCAAGGCTCCACACAGCCACCACCATTCTACATAATGGCCAAGGTTTTGAAAGGAGGAAAACCAAAAACTTGGGAAATAGCCTCTCTGTAGACCACAGTCGGTGCTGTGAAATGTACTCTGTTGCCTTGAATAGCACTATTGCTGCACAATTTTATATAAAGAGTGACAGAGCTTGTATTTTCACCATTTTTAGATTTCAGGATCACCAGGCAAACTCAGCCATAGAGCAGCATGACTTTTGTTTTAAAGGAAAACTCTCATATTTTGAACCATTTCTATGTCTTTTAAGAAAAAGTTACGCTTGTTCTTCCTCACCAAATGCCTGTTACTGTACCAGGTGCTTTTTTTTAATTGTTTGTTTGGTTTTGTTCTTTTTAATGGGTGATGCTTTTTTAATAAAAAAACCCAGATCGTAACTTTGGGGGATCAAAGGTGTTTTTTTTAAATGAGATGACTGTGGCAATTTGATTTTTCAAATGGAGAATATTAATTTAGTATCAAGTTTTGTTAGACACTTTCAAATTAATTGGCCCAGGGTATATGTTGTATGATAATGTTCTCATATTAAGAATGTAATTATTTCCTTATTGTATTTTTTAAAAAACAAAATCATATTTAAAAAAAAATCTCTGTGAAAAAAAGCATGATAGAAACATGAAGAAAAGGTTTTGTTTTATTTTTGTTATTGGATATGTTGGCAGTGCCCATTACAATTGACTGTAAATATAGCCTTTCTACTGTATTTCTCAGTGTATTTAAGTTTTTTTGACACACATTCATTGAAACTTCTGTTAAAAAAAAAAAGTCCAAAATAGACCCACCTTCAAATGTGTGTCTTAGTAGCTTCAACTAACTTTATGCCTTTCTAGTTTATTCTTCAGAAAGTCTTGCAAAGTGTGAAAAAAGACTGGCGCCTGGTAGGTGCGACAGATCCAAGACCATTATTAATAAAGTTACCTGTCAAAAAAAGGATTTGCATTGTTGTTTCTTGGTGTTTAGGAGTTCAAGAAGCTGGTGGCACCTTAGCAGGCCTCCCACAACAGTCAGCCTCAGCTGGGAACCATTCTCTGCCAGTCAGTTAAAAGTGCTTGGACATTATCATGAGTATTTTTTGCTATCAGCTGTATCCCCATTTAACTGAGTGATGATCTTCTGCCACTTAAATGCAGCCTAAGGACTCTCCTGGCAGTGGAACGTGGAATTCAATGTATTTAGAGCTCATAGCAGCACTTGCTGCTTGCCTGTTGCATCTGCACCAGTTTACTTCCATATCAACACCACTAATAAATTATGCAAATTAAAAATTACCTCTAAGGAATGAAAGTGGATTGAAATTAAACTGAGCTGATTATCAGGCTACTTAAAGATGAATATAGCAATTCCTTATAGATGACTGACAGATGAGATTGAGAAGTGTTAAGCTGTAATTACTACTTGCTGCTTTTCTTACATTTTGCTCTTGCTCCTATTACACCACAATTATTACCAAATTTACAAAGTACAAAGCGTAAATAGAATATACATTTCATTTTCCCAAACTGAGGGAAGCAATATTCTAAAGTAGTTAATTGGTTTCCTTTCTGCAGTTACAGCCTCCAAGATCATAGTGGAGGTATAACAGGTCCATGTGCTGCATAGTAACAACAATTCAAGACAAAAAATAAACAAAAATTACCATAAAAACACAACAGGAAAAATAAAAATAATAACCATGCAATAATCCTGTGGTCTAAAATGCAGCAACTGTCTCTAGGCTCTGTCTGATTCACACAACTTGCAGAAGCAAATGGCAAGAAAAAAGACCTCCTGCATTGCTGGTACCTCAATCATCTGCCTTTGGACCTATACAACATTTTCCAAAGTCTGGGCACTGACTGCCATAAATAGATAAACTCTGTGGGTTATGGTACAGCACCCCCTCCAGACAAGGAAAAATACTATTCATATTACAATGGAGTTCAAGGGAAAAACAAAGACAAGGTTATTTCAGTGTGAAAAAAATAGAATCTTGAGGAGGGAACTGTATTAGCAGGTTATAAAAATGGGGAAACAAATAGTCCCTGCCACTAACAGTACAAATACTGAGGGTATCAAAATTAATGAGCAGGTTCAAAACAACTGCTCACAGGTGCTTGCACTCACTTCCCAATTCAGCTACAGAATTTGTCACAGAATTTTATTGATGCTAAAATCTTATATGGGTCCATAAACAATAAACAAAATTGGTGGCAGAAAGTAATTACTTAAAGCTATCAAACACAAAGCTCCCTGCTTCAAAGCAGAGAAGTCCAGCTCCAGGGAGGCTGGAAGTGTGCTCTGTTTAAGTGTCCTTGTGTGCTTCTCCCTGCTCCCTTGACATATTGCTACTGATAAATAAAGCTGCTTTCTTTCAAAGAAAAATATTTTTTTTTCACCCCAGCAGTTACAGAAACATTCCCTTCTATAAAGCAATGTATCACATTCTTTTCAATTTGACTTCTAAAGCAAGCATCTGTCTTAAGATCAAGGCAATGCAAAATTATTCCTTCACAATGTATTAGATAACTGTAAAAATGAAGTCTTATCAAGAATATTCCTTGTCAGTAATCTGATTACAAGGGAATGATTTTCCTGTTAGAACTTGTAGAACTAGGAAAGTTACAGCTATATGGTGCTGAGTTGAACATAAATTTAATTCCTGGTTTAATTATTAGTTTTTAAATAGAGTGTTAATTGCTGTCGCTCAATTATTCCTTTGAACTTTTACTTTTTTAGCCTGTTTTTTAGCATTTACTGCTGATTTTGAATTTTTTGAGATCAGCTTTTGGTATGATGCTTTAATGGCAAGAATGGATCCTTTTACCACTTTCAAAATACACTGAGCAGCATTTGTAGTATTTTGCTTCAGCTTTTGAAAACCAAGAGGGTCAGAGTACAGCAACATTTTCTCCACAGCAGCTGGATCCATAAGAAAGCAAAACATCTTTCAAAGTATTAAACACAAAAAGAAGAAAATTGTAAAGAAATCAGTGTCTTAATGGAAAACAGGAAAACATATTGGCTGCTGTTTATGCCTCAGAAGTTCCATTATAGAGACATGACTTATATGATGTTGAAACCAGTTAAACATCAAAATAGTATAGGAATTAATATGACTTTGATGAGGATAGCAAAGGAAACAGAAGTGAAGAAATTTTTTTTTTTTCCCATGGAAATCGGTTTCTGAAGTAAAGTAGCCCTTCAGGTTAAGCATTAGCAATTTTTATTTGGTGTCTCGTTTATGGGAACAGCTTGGTTGTGTCTGTTTTCACTCCTGACCTTCCAAATCAGGAGCTTTCCTTGGAAAGAACTATTGGAGCATCATTAAAAATAAGAGACTTTAGAATTTCTTTGAGTTTTGCTTTTATTTATATCAGAGACTAAATTTGGAAAATGAGATGTCACTTGAGATTTGTGTGCTTTTCTAGAGATAAATTGCAGTTTAAAGTCTCAGCTAGCCACAGTATAGGATTAGAGAACCTAAAATGACAAACAAATTGCAGTGTTTCCTAGCTGAGCTACAAAAAGAGGGGAAGCCTCAAGCTTCATTCCTGAACCCAACCTCACATTTATCCTGGTGTGCCACAGGGTAGGGTCAGACAGCCCACACCACAGCATTCCTCCAGCTGCCAGGTCCTTCCCAAGCACCATGAGAAAGTGCTGAACTAGGGCAGGCTGAGAAAATTCAGTTTAATCTTGTTTGAATTATTTTTCCTTTTAATTATCCATATGCAGATCCTCAAAATATAGCCACTCTGTGAATAAACAATCCATTTGTAGTCCTATTAAAACTTCATTGTAGTCCATAAAATTTCTCTAGGCAATTAAAAAAAAGGTAGATAATAATTCATGTTGCTGCTTTGTCCCAGTATGATGTTTAATAAGACTTCACATTGCACATCCACGACCACAACAATTAGCAACACCTTTTTCTTCCCTGTTGTGGGCAACAGACAGTGGAAAAAAAAAAAAAAAAAACAACATTTTTATTCTTCCAGTGCCAGGCTTTCCATGGGAAGGTACCAAGCTTGACAGCAGCAACCACCTCTCAGCACACCATAAACTCTATTCCAACCCGAAATATGAGCTACACCAGTAGCAGCTCATCTCAAAACTTTGAAGCAGGAAGGAAAGCCCAGTCTGCAGGGATGCAAGGCATATTCTGACTTTAGCAATTCAGTGACCTTTGCAAAGACAGAATGCCAGGACCAGCAGGAGAAAATCTTTAGGACATTAGGGCCAAGACTTTTTAGAAATACACTATATAATTCTGCATTTCATTTCCAAAGACTGCAGGCAGATTGAAATAAATACTGTGTGTATTAGCTGGGCAGGTCCAATGGCCATAATTCTAAAGATTTTGGTTTTGCTGGCTTTGTGTATGATTAAATATATTTTGTAGCTCAGTTTTGAGTCAGGGCCTGATCCTTGCACACCCAGCTTAAGCCAGCTTAAGGGCTAATTTGGACTTGTAGACCTCTCAATTTTGCAGAAAGAATGCAGCATCTACAGCACAGGGAACTCCTTAGGAAGAAAGGGGGGTAAATGAAGGACAATTAATAAAAAAAATATAAACAAGGAGTAAGTAGTGTGTGAAGCCAATGTAATTGGAGGAGATTGGAATAAAGGCATGGGAAGGGCAGAACACACATAGTTTTTTGCTCTTGATGGCGCTCTATTATAGGAAGATCAAGGCTGAAATCTATGAATTCTTTAGCTAGACAAAAATATTCAGCCTCTGATTCAGTAACTTCTAGAAAAGCAGTTGCATGGCTTCAGTCTCACCACAGCGTGTCACCCTCCACCAGTTATACACCAGCAATTCCACTCCCAGATTAAAAGAGAAAGGACTTTTCCCTTTTTCCCTAGGAATAGAGTCGAGCTGCAGTGTTGGAGGATGGAGTGGCTAAAGAGGAGAAGGAGGAAGGTTTGCTGCAGCCTTTGAACTCGCTGTTGCTGAGTTGAGTAGTTTGCTGCTAACTACTGACAAAACACACACAGACTCTGGGGACTGGTTAAACTATTTCCCCTCCACAAACCCCACGAGAAGCTTCAGAAGAAAAACAAAGCAATCGGTAGTTTAGAACCAAATTTTATTAAAGAAAAACCTGGAGTGCAGGTTCTCAGGACAAATGCATACCTTTGGATGCAGTGGAGTACACAGGTACGTATACAGTAGTTTGCCTGCTACATGTTTGGAAGCTGAAAGAGACCGTGATAGTCTGTACTGCACAGTTCATCACCATTGTTAAAAGTTGCCCAAAAGTCGCTTGTGGATCACTAACAGATACTTGGCTATGTGTGTGCACTACATATTGCACAAGACTTTTTGATTAAGCTATTACTTGTGCAATTGAATCACTGTTAAGTGTTACGTCAAGCATATTCAAACATATATTTGTTTCTTTTTCTCAAAAACAGCACGTCACTACAAAACTACCATTAAATGTTACATATTTACAAAAATATACAAATAACACTTTTCCCCATTTATGACAATGCACCAGTTATGGATTTATTTCATTCTTCACTTGAGCCCTGTTACTGTATACAAAGAAACCTGCTTAAAGCCAAGGTCACCTGAAACAAAATTAGGAGAAGGCATGTTCTGTTTTCAAAAATACTACAGAGTGCAAAGGCAGAAGGAGAGGACTGTGTAGTCATGTATGTTCAAGGTAGGGGTTATAGCATACTGGTGACCACTAAGAGCCTTCACATGGAGTGGAATAACCCCTGGGCCAAAAATCCAGTTGGGTACAGTGTTAAGCATTTGCTGACAAACCAGTCACAAGTAGTTCAAAAATTCAGCTCTACCTTGGTTGTAATTAGCTTAAATCTATCCAAAGAACTCTGATGCTAACCGTGGGAATAAAATTTACCATGGAAATCAGTCAGTAACCTGTGGAAGCACAGGTGCAGTGAGATGACTGATTTTAACCTGCAGTTGCTTCTCAAATTCACCATGGATGAAATTTTTCTGTAACACAAAGCTGAACTGATAATGTCTGTGGAACTGCATGGCCATAAATTAGGGTAGAATTTGGCCGTGCAATGCCAAATAAATGATGTTCCACATAAACAACAAGGCAGTGAAAAATGCTTTGTGAATCTTCACAAGACATATGTCAAGTCTAGTTTTTATTTTTATTTTATTGGCTTTCATATACTTACCAATAGCTGCAGCTCTAATTAGCCACAAAATATGATTTAGGCTTGGTTAAATGACCATCTTTTTCTCCTTTTGTTTTCATGAGTAATGCCAGCAAAATCTATATTTAGCTGTCTGAATCTGGACTGAGAGATTTTGCAACCACCTGTGCTGAAACAGCCACAGATGCACTGTAATTCCATCCTTTACTCTTAAAAAGGAAAGTTCTCTCATTCCAGCTCTCATCTCTCCAAGTATTCCTCCAATCTAGGATGAAGCAATATTCCTAGTGCTGCTTCATAAATACAGAGCAATTACACTATGTTAATTTAATTAGGTGAGGAAGGGTGATGCCTCCTAAACCCACAGCTGCAATGCACTAGGGTGGTATTCTTTAAAAGCACCTTCTGCAAAGAAACCTATCAAAGCTTAATGGAAAGGTAAATCACAGGAACTATACATATTTGTAAAAATAAATGGTAAGTAAAACATAAAAAGTGGAAGCTTCCCAAAGCACTCTGCCAGATGATCAATTTCCCCACCCTCTTCCAATCTGCTATTTCACTGCAAACTTCTTGTATTTATTTTTTCACAACCACAAGGAAAAGGGTGAAAATTAGTTAATCACCTTTTGACATCAGCCCAGTTTATTGGCAGAATGACAATCAGAGTAAAGCAGCTCAGAGAAGAAGAGATGAAGAGAGGAGAGAGAATTCAAGTATACTTCTCCATTTGATTATGTTTTCCCTCCAGGGCCTTCTGCACTGCAGCAATCGCAACCCATGACTTTACACCCATGAGGAAATAAATCACAGCCTGTCAGCGACAAATGAAAAAAAGGATCTGTACTCAAAGGCTTGGTGTGTATATGAAATGGAGAAATTCTCTGCTCCTAAAATTAAAATTTCTAGTCACATGTTCAGTAAACTCCAGTCACTGGTGTTTACCTTCAGGAACTCCATTCATCTTCTTTAAACATTATAAAATTACAGTTCATAGAGGCATTCCAGCAAATTAGGTTTAGACAGTATAAATGCAAGATGCAGACTCTATAAAATAATTCTTTTCCCTTGTCTTCTAGCTCAGTGCTGTGCTAGGGAGGAACACCATTAGCAAATGACCCACAATCACCTGAAACACACATACAGGCATCTTGGCTCCAAAAGCAACATCTTTTCCATGCACCCCAGGTGGAATGTTGCTGCAAGTCAGATCTGCCTTAAATTATGGGCAGAGATGGTGATAATTTTGCATGTTCCTCATGCTGCATCAATTTAGACTCATGGTTTAAAGTCTCTGCAACCAACAAAACTAAAAATAGCTGCCATTACAAATTAAAGTAAGCTTCAAGGCTTAAGCAAAACAAAATCAACAATGTGTGGTAGAATCATACACACTGGTAACATTGACAGTCTCCCTGCTTTTCCTTGTCCTGTTCAGTCCTGTGGTCCCTTCTCTCCCACATCTCTCTCACACACACTCCCTAACGCAGGCATCCCTTCAAAGACACCACTGAGCTTTTCAGTGATCTTATTCCCACTAAATTCTCCAAGCTCCTCCAGCATGATGATCCTGCCAGATCTATCTGGTGACTTTGCTTAAGTTTGTTTTTTATGAAACTTGAATCCATTTTCCCTGGCCTCTAGGAAAGGTTTCATACAGACCCATTCCATAAACCTGTCAACTCAACTTGATCCCCACTCTCTATTAAGAAAGGATTCTCTTTACCTCACCTATTCTTCAGCTTTGGGTTGTAACGATTTCTCTAAAAGGCTGTGTCTGAGCTTGGGTCTCAGCATTTCCCATACTGAAATAAAATGCAGCCCAATGACTTGGCAAGGTGTCTCTACCCAACTTTGCTGCAATTCTGCACCTGCCAGACTGCAAGGCTAGCAAAGCAAGCCAGCCTTTGCTGTGCTCCAGGAAACTCATGGGAGCACCTTGTCTCGGCCTGTAACCCAAAAGGAGGCAAAGGAAGATATCTGGGAGATAACAGATAGAGCTCTCTGCCAATTAAATATATAATTTCACGACAGACCAATGGCAAAACCAGTACATACACTGGTGAGAGAGGAAATGCTTGTTTTTGTTCTTTCAGGGAGTATAATACTCATCCACATCTCAAACCAGAAACATGTGTTCTCTGGGACGAACATCTGAGAGAAGTTCTTGAAAGGCAAAAGATAAGAGTTCCAGGAAGATTTAGAGAAAATGAGAGCCAAAATTAAAGCTGAAAGGATTAAAAGATACTAACGTGGGAAATAAAGAGGAAGGATGGACTGCAGTGACACAAAGAACAGGGAACATCATCGACTCAGATAATACAGCAGAGCTTAGTGGAGAGGCAGAAAAGGGGAAGAGATTGTGATTTTTCTTGCTATCAGTCAGGACATGGTAGGGTGCACATCCAAATAAAAACACAGTCAGTAACATAAAGCAAAACAAAAAGCAAGGCAGAAAAAGTGGGCTGTAGAGAACTGTCATATGGAGAAGCCAGGCAAGGCAGAGCCATAAACAGCAGCAACAGTGAAAGAGAACAAAAAGATAACAAAAAAAAAAAANGGAGATACAGAAAAGAGTGGAAATTTGGGCACTTTTTTTTTCTGTAAAGTTTCATCAACTATTCGGTAGCTTTAAACAATGCAGGTGACTTCAGGAACAATTACTTTGCTACTTCAACATCTCAAAAGATTATCCCCAAAGAGAGGAGTGTATTCACAAGTAAATGGAGCCAGTGAATTTGGCAGTTCCCTGGGCATGCTGTTTGTGAAGATATTGTGTCATTTTAACCATTTAAAGGTCCTGATGTGAATGTGAGACATAGAGGTGGTGTATTAAAATATCCTCCTTTGGACTACTTTTACCATTTGCAAACTGCCTGTGTGCACATTACTGATGTTTGGGGTTACTCTTCTGCACAGTCTTTTTATTCAGAATCCATACCAAGAATATCTCAAAAGCCACATGGATGTAACCCTGCTGTATTCCTATATGAGCTGTCCTCATTAAAAAGCATCTCTTTCACCATTCAGAAAGATTTCCTTTTTAAACTGTTTTAATCAATAAGCAGAGTGAATTAATACTCTTTTTTAAAAAGCGAATAAGCCAATTCTTTTGCTTTGATCTGCAAGAGCAGACACTGTCAGTAGGAACTAAATATAAGTATCAAAATATGGCTAAAATTAGCAACAAATAACACAGAAATAAAAGACATGCTAAGGAAGTTATTTGGAACGCCTGGTCTTCCTGGTGATTAATATACTCATTATACCATTAAAAATATGTGCAAAAAAGGCATACTATTTAAGCAGTGCCAGGTACTGCTGTTGGTATTATTGCTGCTCAACAGGGCTCTATGTCCACTGTATTGCAAGTAATCAGTGTAAGGATGCAAATTCTACAGAAACTCAGAAATCAAGGCTGATCAACACAGCTGAAGTTTGTGGGAAATGCAAGTGTTGCAAGGAAATAATATTAAGGAAAATTACTTGTGTAAGGGAAAGAATGCACTTCCTTTCAGAGCTATTAAATGTGGCTTCTGAAAGAAAATCAATCTGGAAGGAGCGAGAGGCAAAGAGTTTGCAATTAAGAATCTGTATTTCTAGAGATACTATTAAAAAGTATTTAATGCAAAGCATAACAGCTCTTTGATAAGGATTTTTTCACACAGCTATGCCGTAGCATTTCAGAGCACATACCTCTGAGCCTTCCAGTATTTCTTATGTTAGATACTGTCTTACAGAAGATCATCTCAGCCACCAGCACATAAACTAGCCAGAAACAGTAATGCTGACAAGCCTCACATAGAAAAAGAAAGGGATGAAAAGAATGGAATTCACACATGGCTCCACAATTCATGGTTTAAGTAATTTGCCACTCCATTTAACTGAAGGAAAAAAACTGGGACTGAAGACTTGCAGAAATGAGATCTCACATATTAAAAATCATGAAACTAACATGCTGTATGTATCAATTCCAATGGGAAAATATTCCAAGAGGATGCATTCTTTAGCCTCCAGAGCAGCCTGAAGTACCATTACAGGTTCTTCTTTACACAGTGATGGATCCTCTCTGCTTATGCAACACACTTGAAATACTTTGAAATAAAAATAAAAACTTTGTCTGCATGACATTCCCATCCAGATTTGGAAAATGGGCTGTTCTGGGCCACTCCAACATGGAGCAACCTTCTGCACCCCTTCCAGTCTGAGGGTGCACAGACAGCCTGAGCCAAAGCTGCTGAGGTGATCGGTTGGGTAGAAGGGCTGACTTGGGACAGAAGATTCAAAAATTGAGAGGGCACAGCTTGATATTTCCCAGAGATTGCGGGGTCAGGCTATTAATTGCAAAAGCTAACCAGGGGTCTGAGTTACTTGTCACTTTGATGATTACAGTCTAAAAATAAGTCAAAAACATTACAGGAATAAAAATACATTTATATGGCACTGAGAGGGCAAATGCTAAGATACTGAAAGGAAGTATGGAACATGAAAATACAAACTTAACATTAAGAAAATGATCTGAGCATTGAAAATGACCTTACTTATAGTCAATTAAATCCCATTCTAACAAAAGTTTTAGATTTTCTCAGACTAATACAGTCTCCAAGAAAGTTGTAGACACAATGTGCAACTGGGACTAAAACAGAGAAAATGAGCCAGGGAGCAGCTTTTTGGATGGACTTAAAAGACAAAACAAAATTTTGCATCTCTAAAATCAAGATTTATAAAGGTAAATGCTTATAAATTTCTTCCTGGTGGAAAGTCAATATTTTGAGAGAAATGGGCACTTACTTTCATCTAAAATGCTGAAATAAAAATGAAGATGGATACAATGCAGTGGTATCAATCAATAAACAATAAAACAACTACAATATATCCAACTGGCAGGGACTGTGCAACGAAATAAAATTTTTAGTCTCTCTTTTCCCCCAAAGTCTCATTAATGAAAAATTACAAAACTTTTTAATAAGAAACATAGGAAAAATCTATGACTGAAATTGTCATCGATTCTATCTACTTAGAAACATTGACTTGAAATAACACTAGAAATTCAAAACTTATCAGAACATCTGGTTCATCATCAAAAAGCTACAGCAAACAATGCATGTATTTAATTTCTTACAAAGATTTTCTTTTCCCCACACATTTCTTTGAGTGTGTCTTTGTGTAAGGAGGATGGAAACTACTGCAGTTCCATTCTATTGACCTCTATTGAAGATACAGCAGACAGTAGTAGAGTCTCCCCACTAAAGGGATGTCTCATTGGTCTGAAAACACAGATAATCTTGTCAGCTGAAACTTGCTTTGCACTAGGAACTACTAATGGCAAAGCACTGATTTGTCCTTGTCTACAGGACAGTTAGTTAACAAATCATCTACTTCATATGAATAAACAGCTCACTCCTCATTACACCGGTCATTGAAAGAGGAGAACTCATCTAGAAGGACATAATTCAATGAGAATATCATAAAAGAGTTCCAAGAAATTGATGTGAATTGCAGATAACAACATCTTGCCTCAGGCTGATATCTTCTTTTTCTTCACCATTTCCACCACCCTCTTCTACAGAGTATAAAAATATACACTGGTTTATATTGCTTATATTATTGAAAAATTAATTAACACTGTGTGCATTTTCCCTAAATGTCCTCTGAGCATTTCTGAGCACTTTATATGGACAGGCTGTTCCAAAGCCATATAAAACATTCAATGTTGAAAGAGAAAGCAAAGATAAGAGCTGTAAATCTTGATGGGTCTTCTAGAATGCTTCAGATCATACTGCTTGGAGCACTCTGAGAAGTACAGGGAGTTTTTGAAGTTGCAAATACATCAGATTTTAAGAAGGCCAAAAGAGGCCAATGAGGCCAGTACACTGCCAGGTTTCTTTTGGTTTCAGTATAGTTCAATATCAGTGTAGTTCAATATAGTTCAATATCACTGTACCCATTTTTATAAGGTTTTTGATCAAATAACAATGCAGAGGAGTGATGTGAAAATAGTAGTGTGTACAGCAAAATCACAGCCAATGTTGCAGTGCTACCACACAACAGTATGTTTCAATAGCAGTGTTTAAATAAAATTACCTTTTTTTTCTTTTTTACCAGTGAGGCACCTTTTTTGGATTATGCTTTTTTTTTTTTTTTTTACATTTATACATAATTGCAGCTGGTTTCAGTAGACTACTTTTAAGAACACTGATAATTACAGGTAAAACAAAGAAAGTTAAAACATTAATAATTTATGCTCACAAAATTCTTTCACTCTGATGATCCTGAACAAACAGTAATTAATTTAGCCTCACAATACCCCTGTGAGTTAGGTAATTACTATCAGCCCTATTTTATAGGTGGAGAAACTGGGGCACATACAAGTGAAGTAACTTGCTCAAAGTCTGGGTACAGAATCCAGGTATCTGACAGTCATCTTCTGCTTCTTAGCCACCACATCACCCTTACCCATGAAAAAAATTAACTAAAATATGTAAAAATACTGCACATGCGTGTGCACACATGTGTGACTAGCACTTGTGCATAGAAGCAACTCTGTGTTTCTCAATACTGATGTATCAGGATTTTAGATACATAAAAAGGATAAAAAGTTAAGATATCATGGATGTAGTTCAAGAGATTTGAGAACTAGCACTAGTGAGTCTTTTCATTTACAGATAAACCAAGACACCATGAATGAGAAAATGGTAATAGTACTTTCTCAGTTTTAAAATAATTCATTTTAAAGTTATTCTTGCAAGGAAATCAAAGGCTTCCTTTATTATCTGCTGGGTATTATTAATACAGTTACGGCAACACCAACATGTCCTTAGAAAACAGTGTTTTTAAGACATGACAAACCAACCTCACAGGAGTGCTGCATGAATCAAATTAATAAGCATCAGAAAAAATTATTACAGGCACTACATTGTGCTAAGTGTTAATTAGAGTACCAAGCAGTTAAATATTCTACTGTGTTCCAAAAGACTCCTGTGATCAGAGACACAAATCACCCTGACTTAAATGTATAAAAGTAGCTGTTAAAGCATAAGTTAGATGTGTGACCCAGTTCCAACAGAGTCCTTTGCCAATCAGACAACCACATGAGAACAGCCCCAAGCTGGAGCCTCCATCCCGTTCCCTGTCCATGAAGCTGGTTTGCCACTCACCTGCCCTATACAAACAAGTTATTTCAGATTTATTTCACAGGAACAAGTGAGATGTTTCCAGTGCTATTTTATTCTCTGCTACAGCTCATTTCCACTAGAAAAAGCAAGAAGAGCTGGTGAGGAGGGAAAGCCCCTGGTGCAATGATCCCAAGAGTTTCCAATTCACAGCACATTTTGTATATGCATTTCTCTTCAAGAAACCCAGACTCAGATACATTTAAGACCTTGGATTTCCACACTCTGGCACACAACAGTCAGCTAGGGCATTGCTTCTCTGTTAATAAGTTTACATGGCACTATACAACTAAATAGGCAGAAATTTTAGAATTTTTGTAATTATTTTCCTGAGCAGTTTGCAAGTGCTTTTCAGAATCTTCACTCTAACTTTTCCACCTAATTCCTTACAGTAAATTTATAATCTAGATTTTCTTGTGCTTTATATACATCCTATGGGGTTTGTGAGAGCCTACAGTACTACACTGAATTACTACATCCCAAATCACTGCATTTGATGATGATATGCTCTATATTGACAGCTACATGGAAGAATGACTCCAATGCATACACTGATTTTAAGACAGTTCTTTTCTATTTGACTAGCATTCATCATTTTCAGTTTGCATATTCTGGACGACGCACTGTCTGTATCCTTTTCAAACAAGGTGTGTGCGAGCTTGTCACTACCATCAGTATGACATTCAGTGAGTACAGAGTTATTTATTCTCTATCAAAGGCAAAAAGTGAAGAGATTATATAGGTTTCTGAGAGAAGCATCCTAATCCCAGGCAGCTGTGATACACAGGATGCCAGACATTTAAACTCACCACACCACACTCATTTTTCTACATGGCTAAAATAGACCAAAGAGAAAAGACCAGAGGAGTGTGGATTCACTGCGTTGCCATTCCCTAGGGATGCAGAGGTCAAGACTAGGAAACTCTGACCCAACTCACAAAACTGGGATTAGGAAACAAGGGCCTGACTCACAAGCCTTTCTTCAGGCAGCTCCTCCAGAAGGCCTTCCCCTGCTCTCCCTGCAGAAAAAGGGGCCAGCGGACTGAGACACCCTGTGGAGATGGGAAGGAAACAGGGAGCTCTAAATCCCTTCCCATCATCCCTGTGACCCTTTGGATTGTCAAACCAACCCAGGTGCAAGAGGTCAGGCTGGGGTTTGCCCACTCCCACCAGCAAGGGCAAAGAGCCAGAGGAAACCCCAAACAGGGATGCTGTGGGAAGGAGATGGCAGCGCTACCCAGCCCTTCCCAGGGGAGAGCTCTGACCCACCCAGCCCAGCTGCCCTTAGAGGAAGTTTTGAAAAAATAACAATAAAAAGAAAGCTAGGTAAAAGAGGTATTTACACTCTCTGGAAATTTAAAAAGAGACAGGCCACCAGCCTAGGGTTTAACAGGACAACTCATCTGGCAGCTGCCATCATCCTAGAGGGGCTCGCTCAGGAGAACAGAAAAGAGCAACTGAAATGACTCTCTGCAAGTGAAGGCACCTGGTCTGGAAATAGCATCAAGCTGGTGTTTTTCTTTCACATGTGATGGGACTGGGGGAGATACTGGTGCTGATAGTTTATCAGGACTTGCTACACTTACAAGAGCATTATCATATATTATGAGATATCCTAATTAACGATTTACTTCCTTTAATCCTCAGAGGGCCTAAGCCTAAATTTGTTAGATTGTCTCACACATGTTTAAGTTAAGAGCTTGTCTCAACTAGGAGTGCATTTTTCTCTTGCTCAGTCCTTTCCCATATAGAAACACTTGGCCTCCTAAAAAAATTGTCATTGTGATCAAGCAACCATCTGTTCTGGTCTAGTCACTTGTGTAAAAATCACCTTTTTGGGCTGAAGACTTACAGCCTTCTGCTGAATACCTCAATTAAAAATATAATTAAAAAGTTACAGTCAACCATTCTAAAAATAAAGATAAAGAAATAGAGCATATACAGAAAAGAAATAAGGTGGCATAGAAGGTGCCTAGGGCTACAAATTTGCTACCATAGTTTGAGTTTCAGTTGTAATGAGTTCCCAGGCCATAGAGTGAACACAAGACATATTGTCCTTCGCCCTTTATAACTGATGATGGACGCTTTTTTCCACAGGACCAATAAGAAATCTCCTCTCCATCAGCATTTACAGCCATATTTGCAATTTTGGGACATCACCAGGGAAAAATAAAACGGTACAGAGAAGAGTCTTTCGGTTTTTGTGTTCAGCTGCAAATATCAGCTAACCAGGTAACTGTGCATCTCTCTGGAGTTGATGCTCAAAACCACGCCTGAGTGATTGCCTAGGAAAACATAGAAACAAAAGGCCAACATTAGTGTATTTCAGGCACTCCACAATAATCCCCCTTTTATTGCAGGGACAGGTCAATTGCCTAAGAGAGTGGCTTTATCAAACAACAGGTCAGGTGAAGGTTGGTGCAACGGCTCCATGTACCTACAGCACACTTTCGCACAAAGCTTTTGCTCATGGTGGTGGATTTGTGGTGAATTCCTAGGGTTTCTATCCCAGTGACAGCATAAGTTGGTTCTCTTTGTGGCTTATAAAGGTGTAGTTGTCTCGAGGGGTGCAGGTGAGGGAGGAGAATGGAACCTGAGGCGTCCATTCGACATGCCACTGACCTGGGACTGGACACTGACCGGCATCAGCAATAAGGGAACTCTGTAGCTGTTCAAGTTGCCACTTCTCCCAGAAGGAGTCACTGCAAGGTAATGGTGTTGAGGAGTCCCAAGGTGGGGGTTGCGATAAAGTAGGCAACATAAAATATATAGAAAACAAAAAAAGTGGATGGGTGAGTCTGGAAATACTGTACTGTGGAAATTCAAAAGTTATGAGAAGAGAGAGAACAAACAGAAACCCAGGCCTGTAACTCCCTGCTGTGCATGGAGCGGAGGCAGCTACTGACATCTCCCGAGAGGGAGGGAGAAAGCTCAGCAGAGCTAGGAGGGAACTCCATAGCATAGGAACCTTCTGCAAATAATGTCGTAAACTAGAATTTAATATAAAGCAGGGATTATAATATGTTTTATAGTCTAAGCCAGATAAAATAAAGTATCATTAACAGGAATATTTTCTTGGCAGTACTGAGCAATACCGGAGCTAGTGGAAAGTATTGCAAATAACAAAACAGTAGAGTGAGCAGGAGTGTAGTTTTATGT
Source organism: Rhipidura dahli (assembly GCA_013399225.1). Taxonomy (NCBI): domain Eukaryota; kingdom Metazoa; phylum Chordata; class Aves; order Passeriformes; family Rhipiduridae; genus Rhipidura; species Rhipidura dahli. Next base: position 888,767 of record VXAC01014637.1, read on the forward strand.
ATTAAATAATATCTTCTGTCTAAAAGCTGTACAGTAGCTGACAAATATGGATGATTATGATCCACAAATTCAAGCTTTTTACACTCTCCTGGAAAGTCTGCTGCTTCCAACAACCTGGCAGAAGCACAAATCACCTTGATATTACATTTGCTCTCTTATGTCATCAGAACACCATGATCTTGTAGTCTTTACCCCTAAAATAATGCTCTGCTCAGATGGAAGATTTTTGTTTTCTCTGAGTAACAAGTGCATGGCAAGCAGAGATTAATTCTAAATATGTTATAAATCGGGGCAGCATTTCTTTATTAGAGCATCCCAAGCTGCCTTCTTTTAAATTAAACCATAAGGGATTTTCCACCATTAAAAAAAGTTATGCTTTTGTACCTTACTAGAAGTGTCTGAATGCTCCACTTTAATAGGCACATCTGCAAGGGCTTTGTTAGCATTTGGCTTCTCCTCTAAAGACCCTTGAGATGAGCTGACCAAACAATTTTAACACAGACTGTTTTTCCAGGTTTGTTTTTGGAACTAAGTCTGGTAAAGTCAGGAGGGCAACAAAGGTTGTCTTGCAAAATCAGAATGAAAACGCAGCGATACTCATACACAAAGTTGTCAAAGAAGAGATAGAAATACACAAAGCAAAGCAAGAGGCTGGATTCTTCCCTTGTGTTCAAAGCTAACACCTTCAAGAACCTAGAAGCAGCACACAGTTCAGCAAATGAAAATAAAGACATTGACAACAAAAAAAAAAAGGGTGAAAGAAACCCAAGATAAAGAAATCTCTCCTCTGACCAGGTTCTGTCTTCCCCAGGGTACCTCGGATGCAGCTAAAACACATCTTCCTTGGGGTTCATGAAGACATTACAGTTGCCTTTCACACCATCAATCTACTGCTACAATCCCAAAGGCTTTGGACCATCTGATGTATTTTCACAAAATGTGCCAAAATGGAACTGAGTGATTTTTTTTACATTGTCCCACACTTTTCAGGCTGTGACCTGAAAGCTGCCTGAAAACAATGTATTATTATACATCAGCACTCCATGTTGCATTAAAACTAACCACAGGGTGCCAGGACATACACTTCCACCTGACACTGAAATCATTTGCACTGAGAGATACTCACAGAAAGTTTCCCTCATGGGTTCATTATAATTACCTCATGAATACTAGAAAATCAACATCTAAATTAAGGAAGACTTATAATATTTTTATACATGAATAAATTTAATGTTTCTGATCACAAAAACTTTAAATGCCATTGGAATATGAAGGCAAATAAAGCAATGGATCTCCATACAATCCATCTGAAATCACAGAAGCATTGACTAATGCCTAAACTCAATTTTCCACGAATTCAGGGGATTATTGAGTGAATTCAACTGTTGCAGATTACATCCCATTCTACCAAATATAATTTATCTCTAAAATTGTCCAAGTCAGTCTCCTGACATTAAACTACTATCTCTGTACTCATGCTCTATATAGCACATCATCCATACATTAGGCCGTTTCTCAAGCAAGCCAAAAGAAGGTGATTGAGGTAATCCCTTGTTAGTGGTGTTACCATTTGTAACATCTTTTTGAGACTGAACAGAAAATGAAAAAGAACTAAAATGAAAACAAACATCAATTAAAAATCAACTACTCATGAAAATTTATAAACTAAAAACAAAGTTACCTCTTGCGTTACCTAGTGTTTGAGAGTCCAGATCATCATCAATAAACTCCTCACCCTGGATGATGTTCTGGGTGTCCTCACTGTGATTAACAGGGCTGGTCATCTCCTGCTCTTTTTCATTGTGCATCTGGGCGTAGACATTTCTGCCTGGCAGTTTCCTGAATGGGACAAGAAGAAAAAATTGTGGGATGGAGGTCTTTTGTGTCACACACACTGGCATCAGAGCAGAGCTCCAGCAGAGCAAAGTCATTCCAGAATAAAAAATCATCACCAATCCCATCCTTCCTTAACTTTGTGATCACAACCTAAACTTACCAACTCTTTGTTCTCAGTTTTATGTAATTGCCTTATCACGATGTTCATGCTAAGATAATATTTAAGCATCAGTTTCTTGGATTGACAATAAACAATGTTTAAAAAAATTACTAAAGTCACAGAAGAACTATCTTAAGAACTCAAGCAATAAAAGGGCCCAGTGGGTGATCATTCTTGGTCCCAGGTGTCTTCACATGCATTAAGCAGGGTTGCAATCATCATCATGTCTCCCTGAGGAGGTGGGCTGGCATTGAAGTGTGATAGCATCAGATGGCACTCATAGTCAATCAGAGTCAAGGAGAAAAAATCAGGAGAAGTCCAGGAGGCAGGGAATGGAAAGGAGCAGAGCCAAGAGGTCAGGACCAAGGGGTAAGGAGTAAGAAGCTAAACAGGCATTCATAAGGGCATAAGACAGGGGAGGTTGGTTAAGTTAAGCAGGCAGCACTGAAGGAAACAGAGTATAAGGTCTGGACTGGAAACAGATGGATTAGACAGAACTCTGTACAAGAGACAATAATTCACTGACTCTGACTGGAATCTAGAGAAACAAAAAGCACCTTATTAAATGCCTCTAATAGGCAATTAGCACCATGGCTGAGACTGGGAGGCTAATGACTTATTATTGAAAAAGGGTTCTTAACTATATTAATTTAAATTAGACTTTGTAAACTCAAAGGGAAAAATCAGGGACTGCTAGCTTTGCAGCAGATTTTATGGTTTAAACATTTCTTGAGAGCCATTCCCTTTGTGCCACAGCTATGTTCACCTGCAGTCTGCCTGGGCACAGAAGGACATCCTTTCCCAAGCACCAAGCAGACACTTCAGATTAGGGAGCTGCAGGCTCTAAACTCCATTTCCTACAATGCCAGAAGCTGCTTGACAGCTTGATCAGCATGACAGCAGATCATGGCTGTCAAAGTCTGTGCCTAAACACAGATTATTGCAATGGGCAGACAATGAGAAGAAAAAATGGGGTTGAACAGCTGTGGTTTCTGCTGAGCCCCTTTAGACAGTGAGAAAATAGAACAAGTGACACTAATTTTTAGGCATCTCTCTAAAAGCAACCATCTCCTGCTCCACATTACAGCAGCAGTTTGAAAGCTGGATAAATACACAGATTACTCTGTTTTCTCAAGGCTTTTGAAGATGATCTATTTTAAATGTCATTTCACGTGAAGGTGTCTTTAGGAAGGGGGAACCATTTTAGTTTGAGATAAAAAGTTACTGTAGCAAATTATTCTGAAAAGCAACTTCCAAAGTAATGAGAATAATAGAAATTACTAAGAAATGAAAGATGACTGAAGATAATATCTTTCCTTTAATCTGAAGAATCCAAAAGATAAATAGAGTCCTGCATATCCACATACACACACACGCATATCTGTATAGGCATGTGTATATACACACACACGCAACTATATATCTAAAAATTAGGTATTTTATCCCATTATTTATAAGCAGTACAAAACCAAATGGAAAGGACAAGGATGGAAAGAAGGTGTGATGGCACAATGCTGTGCTATTATGATCACTTCAATAGGTCTGAGTGCTCTTCCAACAAAAACATACACATAAAGCCAAGCCCTGTATCACTCTCCTTTCATTACATGGATAGAAAAAGCCATTTTAAAAGAGGGAAGGACATTCCTCTTTACCAAAACAAGTACATTAGGTAATTAATTTTGGTTTTTTTTTTTCTCTAGGGCCAGTAAGTCCAGACTGCTTCTAATATGTCTGGTAATTAAACTGGTCATGTGGAAAACAATATTCTCTCAATCAGACCTACATCAAACCTGTCAAACTTCTCCCTTTCAGTCCACCATCAAATGCCTAAGGGAGACAAAACCCAGAAAAATGTCTCTGTAACACATCAGCAGAATTAGCACATATGTTTCTATAATAACCTTCTCAGAAGGTTCCCTTATTTCTGACAGACTGTAGAAGCATCAATGGAATTATCAAAACAATTCTGACATAATAAAAATGTTAAACATATGGCACATCAGACCTCTGCAGTTAAGTAAAGGGAGAAGAGCTGCTAGTGTGACTGCTGCCTGGGACCTGTATGAAACCAGGTCAACAAAGCGTGTCCTTTGGTGTAAATCCTGAGGCTTCAACTCACGGCTCCTGCACAACTTACTAGTTAGAGATATCCATGAGCACAGCACATACTAGTAAACATATTCAGGAAGAATGAGGAAACCTCTCAAGTTCACAAATAACCATTAAATGTATCATGGCTGAGAGCATTTCCTTGTGGTTTAAGAATAAAATGGGAAAAGGTGTGAGCTGTTACTTCTCACTTGCCTTATCCTGCCCAAACCTAGGAATTACAGATCCTTTGGGGAAGCTATAAAGCAGAGGTACTCCGTACTTCCATGCTTTCCTTTGCTCCTCACACTTACATGGGAAAGACTGTAACATTTCACGTGGGCTGGAGGAAGGAGAATACCACAGGTCTTGAGGAGACATGTACTGTGGGCATTAGACCTTTTACACCCTGCAGAGATCTCTCTGTGTTTCATATTGGTTCAGTTTTACAAGGGTCTCACTCAGCCACCCTGAAGAAAAGGATAGTCCAAGCCTTTCCAAGAGGCATTTTGAACACATGTGCCAGATGTTGTGTTCATAAGACACAACCACACTGTGGGATGAAATAGGATGTGGATACTGGATCCTCACTAAAGATGGGCCTGATTCTGGAAATTTTCCAGTGCTTTTCACTGCTGTAAAATGCGGAAAGGAGGCTGCTACCTCTACTTATACAGAGAAAAATTCTAGTGTACCCTGATGTGCTTTGCTCTTCTTCAAGAAGCAGTTAATGTTGGGTCCAACGTAACTGTTTGAAGTAGGCAGAGCTGAAATGCTTGGGTCTACATAAAAGACATGTGAAAACATGACAAGACACGAAATTTGACCCAAGAGATTTGTATCAGCAATATGAAAATTGAAAGCACATTTAGAAAACAGAGAAGAAGATTATGCAATAGTTTCTTTGGGGAGTTTACTCTTCATCTGCAAAATGCATGTGCTTCACATCCATCACTGGAGACAATTACCTCTGCTGAGCAGCACTCCATGGTTTACATTTTTAGTTCCTTTTGTTTTCCCTGTAGCATTTTATTTCAATCATGAAAAAGAAGAAATATTACGCCTGCTTTGAGAACCATAAAAATAGGAGCTAGAGATGCAATTCTGCACAGCACTACTAAAGAATATCACAGCACATGGTTTTCACCAAGCTCTCCAGGTCCCACACCTTTTAGAAGATATTTGAGAAAGTACTTTTTCTTCCCTTCCTATATTCACAAATTCTAATCAGTTCATACCCCAAACTGTTTGCACTTAAAAATATTCAGCAGGAAGGAACAGCAGGAGGGGGATGAGATATTGATTTCTGCTCATTTAAACTCTAGTTTATTTGGCTTTCAATTCCTTCTTTATGGAAAAAAAAAAAATCATTCTCCTTTATGCAACTTCATCCATTTTCCAGAGGCTTGATTAAAATTCTTTTTAGCATAAAAAATAAGAGCATATTCACATGGCAAAGAATATGGAATAATGTATCATTCTCTTGGAACTTAAATAAAAATAACAACAATAATAATCCATTAAATAGAATACTTTATTGTGGTGTTGTCTTTATTATGTTTGGATTAATGTTCAGATGACTGACTTTGTGCTTTAAGGCACTCCTGATATACTTGCCTCTTTCATTACAGAAGTCTTTTCTGCATGCTATTACTTTGATTTCTGAGGAAGTTTTTACAAAATATTATGGAACATTAAATTAGTGCTTGTTTTTTTATCACTAAAAGGCATGGATTGGGACTAAGCTTGCTCTCATGGAACATAAAAGTAGTATAAGCAAGGTGGGGAAAAAAGCTTTTCTTCAGAGACTGAAAATGAGATAGTAAGTCAATGAGGCAGAAAGATAACACAGTTCTTCTCCAGATTGTGGAAATGACCCAGGAGGGGTCTCATTTACCAAAATTGGTACTTGATAGTAGCAGGCAAAAAAGGAATACATACAAAATTGCATAAATCTGGGTGAAGAGGATTCACATTGATTTGTGCAAACAATGTATGCAGCTTTAAGTACACCAGCAGTAGTTTTCATACAAATTAAAAGATGAAGATTTTCATACTCTTTCAGAGAACAGAATTTGCTGCAATTAACCAGGTAAAATACATAAGCATAAAAGCCAACTATTTGCTCTGGTTTGGCTACTCTAATATCCTGCTGTTATACAGAAATGAAAAATAAGGAAGATTTCAGATGTTCCACTAGTAACATGATGATTACATAGCAGCTTTGATGTGGCTAAAATAAAATTTTCCTTCCTCCACTTTGCCTTGTGCAGACAGTGCTATTTCCCTTCTCTATACTGTTTCCCAGCACCCCACACCATAAAGATTATTTTGAGAGGATGAAGAAATCTTTTCTGGATGGCAGCTTGAAAACCACAAAAAAATACAAACACTGTTTCAAAGGGGATGGAAGAAGTGTGTTTGTACTGAACCAAAGTAAAGATGGTATGGTATAGCAAAAATATACACAGATCCCAGACCTGCATTAAGAAATAGCCCCAGATTTTTCAGAAATATTTTCCAGCTGCTTTATATTGTTGTGGGCTAAAGAAGCAGCTGCAGTCCATTTTACCTGGATGCTTAAACAAGTGGAGCATACAAGTGAGTATTGCAACATGTTGTTTGCTCGAGGCATCCACTTGGTGATTTCCATACTCAGGAAGCGAGAGCAGAGCAAAGGTGCTTTACTCGAGCCTTGCCCAGCACCCCTGTCTGCTGATGGCTCTGCCCCTCCTGCACAGCCACGGCTGGTTCACCAGCAAGGAATGAGCCCTTGCTCCTTGCTGCCATGCTCAAAACTCCTCCCCTAAACTATCTAAACCCATAGCTCAGATAAACCAAAAAGTTCAGTTGTTGGACACCATTACAATTAACTTTTAAAAATCCATCACATTTATCATTTAAAATTTACTTGCCATTTTCAGAGTAAAAATAGCTCTAATCTGAAGTCCTTATCTACTCTGATCACAAAGGATCAAACCTCTGTGTTTCTCAAAACATTTTGGCTTTTTCCCTTGTGTTTTTTTTTTTTTTTTTCCCTTCATCTAAAGCAACAAACCGTGCTTGGGATTGCCAGGAGTCACTTCATGAGCTCTGGGGACTCCAGTTTTGCACAAAGCAACCATCAGATAAAGTGGGAGGTGGCTGAGGTCCAGGAATGAGGACATGGAATGATAAATGCTTGCAATTTTACAGCATGTAAAAACAGAAGGAAGTCTTCCTAGTCAATGCTTAAGTATTTGGGTTTAGGGCATATCAGAACAGATGTGACCTACAGTCACCTAATCATTAGCTAGACAGCCATGAAAGCTCTGGTTTTCCAGCATATCATAAAATTTTAGACTTGATTAGAGCAGTGGGAAATTATACAATTTACATGTTTTCTATTGAATGGGCATTCCTTGAGGAGTGAGGAGAAGGCACTGGTTTGTACTATGCATGAAACTGATCAGCCAAAATCCGACTACCTCCATATTAATCTGCCTCTGTTTTTCCCCTACCCCGCTACCTAATTAGATGAAATGCTCTTTCCTTTTTATGCATATGAAGCATCAGACTTACGCAGGATTGTTATTTTTAGATCATCATTTTTAGCTCTCTCTCAAATTAATTTTGCTAGATTTAATTCTTGTCAGGGACACCAAATTTTAGTACTGAATATTGCAGTTTTCAAAAAATGAGAAATTAAACAGGAGCAGCAAGTTTCATTACTTATGAAGGATTCATTAAAAAAAGAGGTGTTGGATTAGTCTCTGATGTTTTATCAACAACATCTTTCATTTCCCAGCTCAGTATGACAAAAATTAGTGTAAATTAAGACCCAAGTTCTTACAACATGAACTGCAGGAATAATGGTGCAGGTGAATAATGCCTGAGAACAAGGAGCCTTAGCACTCAGAAACTTTGAGGCACTTTGGGCATATTTCTCATTTTCTATAAAAGCTGTAGGTCTAGACAAAACCCTGCTATTTTCTCTCCTTTTTTCATCACAAGTCCTGAACTCTGTCACTGCAAATAGATAGACGTGCTCTGGCGTACGAAGCTGTAACCTCCCCGTCAAACCAGTCACCCTCTTCTTTTGCAAGCCAGTTTTTCCTTCTTGCATCTTTGCAGGTATCAAATGTAACTTTGAGCCAGCAAAGAAAGAGAAAGAGAGAGAGAGCAGCCCAAGACATGGTCATACAATCTCTGGCAAACCACCTGCTTTTCATGTGCTCCAATGCCAGCTGCAGGTCCTGTAGACCCAATCGGTGTAGTGATAAAACTAGGATCAATAAAAATTTCACTGATGCAGGGAAAAAGGAATTTTAGCCCTTCTATTAATCTACATGAAGGAAGGGAAAGTGCCACCAAACATCTTCCATCTCCTCCTTAGTTTTTTACATCATACATCATAATTATGGACAGTATTATCATTTCAAAACTTTACACATCTGTAATTTCTCTGTGGAACTAAATCATATTTTTTATTTCCCCAAGTTATCTGAGTTACCATAGGCCACAGTAATTCTGAAATGATCACCTAGAATTGAACATTTTTTGTTGCCTATGGCATTCTTTCAGCAAATTAATTTTTAATGCCCAGCCATATAATATTGAAAAGCTGCCTTTGTGCATTATAACTTGCAACTTTTATATCTATAAAGCACACTCATTTCATAGCTTCAGTCCCTGTGGACCAGTTTGTAAACTTATGTACTCACTGTACTGACTTTAAAGGGCCTGTACACCCAACAAGTACTCTGTGGGGATCTAGCAATGCACCAACTATCTTCATAAACAAAGGAAAGACTTTTCAAAAGGGATTAAAGATTTGGGTGGGACAGGAGTTCACAGAGAGCCCATGGAGAAAAAGTGGTTTTTGAAATGTAGCACTGATTAGGTGATGAATATTCTTTGAAGAAGAAATTGCAAATGAAGGACGCAACAAAAAAAAAAGTCATTTTTGAAAAGCATAGCAGGAATATTTAAAAATAATTCTTTCAAATATCTCAGAAACAGATAAGATACAGAATAAAATTGAATACTACTGCATGGTCATTCATCAATGCCAATAGTAGTTTTTAGGCTACTGGCAAACTTTTGACTATATCTTACAATAGTCCTCACTTGAATCTAAAGTACCCTCCAAAAATGTAAATGCAAATGATTTTCACAAATTACATACAGAAGTGTGAGAGACATTAAAGCTCACAATTTGGAAATTGTACTATATTTTCCTCTTTAATAAAAGCGATGGTTCATTGGGCATTTTAGAAAGAACTCAAGGAATATGTTTTTATTCCGTTCCTGAATATTTTATACATCTTTTACCATGCAGTAATTGTGTCTGTTATTTAACTGCTCTCATTTAAGAGCTAATAAAAGATATAAATCAGATAGCTTTTAAAAGATATCACAAGAAAGTTTTATGATCCAAACACAAACAGAAAATCCTCCATTGCATTGCTACTAAAATAATGTAATTACATCACATCAACCATTTTTATGTTTTTCCTCTCTTCAGACATCTAAAATAGAGAAATGGATTTTTATTCTATTATAGAAAGTCTGATACAGTAATCTGTGCTTTGTCCTTTAAAGCACTCAGTCACTATGAACTCCAAAAAACTTAGGTTCTTGAGAAAAAAGGGGCTTTTCTCTATTGACATAAAAATACTTTAGCTAAACAAACTCTTACTTAATGCTAGCTACATTTACTGCTGTCACAAACTTAATGCTGCTCCTAGTTCTATAAATTTATATTTATTTTAAATAAAAATCACCCTTTAAAAAATGAGGCAAATCAGTATGAATCCTCCCTGAAGAAGGACAACAGGAGCTGTTGCTGCTGCTGCTGATGATGACCCGTTTCCAGTATGCTCAAACCCAACTAATTCTAACCAGTAGGATAGACAATGATAATACTGTGCCATGAACAAGAACAAATTATTTAAATTGCACAGCAGCTCAGATTAAAATCAATTTGCAGACTAAAGGTATATTGGACTGTCCAAGGCTGGTATGGCTCAGTTTTCAGAATATGCTCCACACAAAGATGCTTGCAGAAATATTTCTTTCCTCCACACACTCTAGTGCCAAATTAACACTAATCTCTTTCTGTCAGTCATTCTCCATGGCATTGCCTCAGCAATTAAAGTGTAATGTGTGCAAAGAGAAGCCCCAGAGCATTACGTGCTTTGATAAAACTACCTTTTAAGCAAATCAGCATTGCAGATGCACTCCCTGTCCCAATAGTTTTAGCTTATTCATAACTGTTAGGAGTAATGAGAAGGAAATTAATCAGGAATAATATTTTAGTTCAGTTGATTCTTGATGGTATTATTTAGACAAAATGAACGAACCCTCCATAGTTCCCATATTGTTGATATTTATCTTGGAAAACAGCAAGTGAAACAAGCATCAGTGCAGTACCTTGACATCTGAAAATTCAGTAAAACGTGACTTTGAAAGCAGTATACTTCTTGCAATTCTTCAAGAAATCTTCTTTTCAAATAACAAACTCTTTCTAATCTATGGATAAATCTAATTCTTCAAATGCATATATTGGTTAAGGTTTACTTGCCTTTTGAACTTGTAGAGGATGAAAGCCCCAACTGCAACTAGACAAATAACAAAGAGAGCCACAATAGCCCAGTAGCCACTGCCTCCTCCAATCCTCTGAGAATCTGAAACACAAAATAAAAGAACAGTTTTGCATGTCCCCTTCCACATCATTCACATTCTTGCCTTCTTTTCTATTTAACTGACAAGTCAAAAACATTGGTTATTACTTTTGCAACCTCTTCTTTTCACTCTATCTGTGGCTTCTTCAGAAAGGCAAAACCAGAGAATTAATTGTTGACTTGTTACTGAAGGACAGAGGACCCATTTTAAAAAAAGAAAGCAACAAACAGAAAAACTCAACATCCTAAAGATTTAATTATTTGCATACTCAATGGTTGTTTGGGTTTTTTATGGGAATCTGAAGTTATCATTGTAAATGATCACACACCCAAAGTACAAGCTTTGCAAAAGCACAGCTGTATTAATTTCACAGAAGGAGAAAATAAGGCTCTGAATAACAAATGAACTCATCAATATCATATATTGGTAAAGGCTGGAATGAGCATGGGCTTCTTTCAATCCCTTTTGTGCTGGCAAACGAATGACAGCCCTTTACACCAAACAAGGTACCACAGTGAGACTGTAGCACAATTCTACATTAGCAACTAGATAAAAGAGCTTTGTCTTCTACAGAGAGCTGACAGAAAAAATATCACACCAGCATTTACATAAATTGATTGTGGCTGGCTAAAGCTGTTCTCCCACAACACACTGAAATTAATAAAGAAGTTTATATTATGGAAGACAATAAACAAACAAAAATTACAGGACATTCTAATAAAAGATTCAAATCAAAGCTGAACTTTCTGGTTAAAACATCATTTCAACGTCTCTCTGTTCAAAATACAAACATGTATGCACACAAGCTCTCTTCAACAAGTTTCCATCAACACAGTGGATCCAGGGAGTCAGGAAAGGCACACAACTCCTCCTGCCCCCCATTTCCATTTGTTTTAAACAGAGAAAAAACATAATTTATCTCAGGACAGGATTAGCAACGTGGAGCGCTTACAGCAACCTTCCCATTAGTTGATTAGAAGACCAGAGATACAGGGGAGAGATGCAGCAAGCCTGTGTTAGACCCATGTAGCTACAGCAGCAGAGTTAATGGCTGATATAAGGGCAAAGCAGCTCTGCTTTCTTAGCAGCCAGCGCAGCCTAAAGTGCCTTTAGATCACCAGATGAGTTTTTTGAAGCCTGGTTGGCTCTTCCTTCAGGGCACCATTTTAAACGATAGAGGTATTCACTTTATGTTGTGGTTACACAGCAGAAGCAAGAAGCTTGTGATACAAACCACGAGGTATGACAAAATGGAAACATAAAAAAGATATTTATTTGGTCTTTAATAATGACCAAATGAAAATGTATACATAAATACATGTATGTAAATATACATATTAACATACATGAATACACACATGCTCATATATATATATATACGTGTGTTTCTTTATATGTAACAAGTGCCAAGTATATACATGTGTTATATGTACACATATATATTTTCATGAAGATTTTCTCCATAAATTATTAGAACTCAAACAGGCATCCAAAAGGTGGTCTGTTGTTAGCTTCTTTTATATATTTACCTGAACCGGAGTCAGCTAAAGTCACTAAGACCCAGTATCCTCCCCTCAGAAAGAAACTGATGTTGTGGGCATTCAGGGCCTGCTTTATAGCTGCTATTCTCTGAAAATACAACAGAGAGAAAGTCAGATGTCTTGTGCTCTATTCCACTTTGAGACACTCAGTGTTTTAAAAAGGAAAACCTCTGGTTCTTTGTATGGTGAAAGCACTTGTCACTGATGAACTGAAATCTAAAAGAAATTCAATATTTAAAAATCAAGCAAAACTCCAGAAGACATAAAAGCTGAAAATATCAAAATTTTACAGCCAAATCTTTTTTTTTTTTTTTTTTTTTTGATTACCCAAGTCTTTATGTTTACCCAGTAAATGACGGACAACAAGTAATTTGCACACGCTATTGGGTTTACCTGGGTCATAATTCACACAATGCATAATCCATATTAAAAACTCCTCATTATTCTAAATTATCAGAAGAAAACCTGTGATGTCACTTTGGATTTGTTGCTATGAAAAGTAACTGCTATTTAATAATGAACTGCATGTCATAATTTACCTTACTGCCTTGCCTATCATAAAATGAATTCCATTTATAGCTAATTTTTAACAATACTCCACAGAAATATATACATTCATCCATGTGGAAGAAAAAAAATCAGTATTCCTCCCATTTGCCTCCAGTGGATAGAGCATAGTGAAATATGGTCTCTCATTTTTTTTATGGAGCAGAACCAATAAATATACCATCACATTCTAACCCCACATGACAAATTATCTGAATTATATCTTCTACTTGCTTGTGTCTTCAACATGGTCAATTTTCTAAAAGATCAAATCTAGTTTTTTACTCTACGCCTTATAATTTGGGACACAACTTCCCAGAGGATGCCAAATTAGAAATTTGCTTTATATCCATGAAACCTTCACAAGTAACTCCTTTATGACATTATCAATTATGGTGCTCATCTTTGAAAAGCTTTTGAAGTATAATTGATGAAAGTCCCTGTAGTCCCTCTCATATTATGGGCAGACACTATACAAAAGTTCAAATATCATCATTCTTTTAGAGAAATATCTAACTTCTGAAGCCATTCCACTGGGTTTATTACATTCTTTTATGTGGGAATGACTTAACATAAGGGTGAAGTGAGCATGGCTTCAGTTATTTCAAAAGACAATTAGAGCAGATAGCTCTTAAGTATTTATCTTGTCACCCAAAGCCTGAAAAGATAACAGATATGACAACTATACTGATTAGGAAGCTTTAAAGTGATGCTGCTATCAATGAACTAAAGTTTCTTCGTATCAATCCAGGTTCATTTGTGTGTCCATGGTGTGCAGTGCAAGGGGGACAACTACTTTAGGTTAATCTGACTTACAGACAGTAAATGAAATTTCTGAGCTCCATAACTTTTGACTCCTCATATTTTCCCTGCAGGTCCCTGAGCAACCCAACATATGCTGTGATTTTTGCTTAAGTGATTAAGAGTTGTTTGGTATTTAATTCCCCCCTACTGGGTTCCCACCTGACTCTATATGAACAACATATCCTCAGGTCAAAAATTTGAATCTCATGTGAATCCATCCAAAGGCTCTGGCTTATTTATTTCACTGATAGACTGATGGTTTTTTCAGTGCACATGGGGTTGTTTTTTTCTGCCCTGAGGTATTGAGCATGGTGCTGCCACCTCTCCAACTTCTTAAAAAAAAAAAAGCAGTCTTTGGAGCATCTCTCTAGACTTCCTAAGTTAAGGTTCTGAATTTGAATTTCCCATCTTCTCTTTCTACATCCTTTACAATGACAATTTTGAACATGTGAACACAATGGCTCCTGCATTATAAGAATGTAAAAGAACAAAAAATAATGACACCATTCAAACTCTTACGTCTTGGGTTCTGACTTTCACTTTTTCCTTAATTCACTGGGAATTTTCATGAAAATTAGTTTGTCTGGATAGAAATCTTCCTCAGAGCCCCTGCTTTCCAGATTTTAGTTTAATTGCAATTTAATTGAGTCTTTCAACTGGACTCATCCCACCTGACATTAGAAATGTAATAGATGTGCATAAATTAAACAGGCAAGTCTTCTCTGGAGTCAATAATTAGAATGGAATACCTAGGAAATTTCTGTGTTCTTAGAGCAGGTTAAATCACAGTCAGCTCTTATTGCTTCATGTATGTATTTGAAACAAAAAGGGCTCTTGTCAGAGTGGGACCAAATTCTGAATTTTCCAAAGGGCTCCTCCCTACTACACTGACAGCTTACTTATCATCTTTGTTATTGATGGCTACTTTTATGAGTAATGCTTCCTATTCTATATGGCAAACTTAATAAACAGCAGCACAACCCAACACTTCATTGAAAAGCACCAATAAAAAACTCCAGCAAGCAGGTGTTCTCTGTCTGAAATCTTTCTGAAATGATGTAATATTCCCAAATCTAAATGATTTTCAACTGAGAACAAAGGGGTTCTCTTTAAGGGAAGAAATTTTATATCTATGTCTATATTAAGGGTTTCTGGGACACCTCCTCCAAATGTGCAGAAAACATTCTGCATTGTTGAATCCTCACAAAAGTGTCACAACACTGATTTTGAGAACTGGCACGAGCAGCGTGACAAAGCACATCCTTCCACTGACTCATAATAAAAACCTTCAAGATTTTCTTCTAGTAATGGAAGAGAATCTAAGGAATCTTTAAACATTTGACAACATGAGTGTTTTCCTGTTGACTTAACAGAAGCTATTGCTTCTAAGTTTATTTACATAGAGTATATTTTCAGGATATTTCTTGAGTCACAATCAATTATGATATATCACGTTTTATAGAAATTTGTGCTATTCAAGTCTAAATCAACAAATTTATGTGCACATATCAATAGCTAAAGCAATGTCCATTAGCAATAATATGAAAACAGAAATTTAGGCAGCTGTCACAAGAACATCTGTACATATATACAACATTGTACTCTCTAAAACAATCGGTGTTGAGATGTGCCACTGGTGTACCTGACTTTTTATCACTGCACAGCACAGGCTGCTGTAACTGTTCCTGTCTCCCTTGTTCCTACTCCAGCCCCATGGGCCCAACCTGGTTCATCCTACCAATGTCAGAAATGTACACCTGTTCTCCAGATTATACAATTACTGCCCTCTTTCTGTGCTCCTCTAGTTCCAGAAAACCTTTGCAAGGTCTTACTGGAGAACTAAATACAAACCTGTGTGCTGCTACACTACTGTGATATCCCTATAGCCCCATTGAATGGAAGTTTTTCCCAATCACTTGCAGCATGTGGTTGCTCCTCTTTATGCTTTAAAGTAACTCACATGATGTTTCATACACGAAAATGAGAAAAACCTTGAGACAGCATTGATTTTAACCAGTGATACTCTTTAAGCTGCCTTGAAGCACATCACTAATATAGAAATGGAGATCTAAAGGGAACTAATATGCATAAGACTTTGCACTTAGGTAAAATGTTTGTACAACCAAAAAAATCTATCACCATTAGTTTCCTTAAATTATTAAACATGTCCATTCCACACAAGCTCAGAATAAGGAATTTCTTCTAGAAGCTTCACCTTGCTTCTTCAAAAAATGGAAAATTTCAAATAATTTTGAAGTGATAGTATTCCCCTGGCTGAAAGCCTTAGCTCATGAATGACTCTCTACAAAAAAACCCAACCTGATAAAATTAACTACTTCCTGCAACATGATCAGGAATTCAGACTCCCAGGAATTCTCACTGTGGTTACATGGGAGAACAGTAAGAGTTTCTGCCAAAAAAGAAGAAAACTTTGTGCACTCCCACCACAGTCTGTTCATTTGAAAGACAGACACCTTTTCCAGTACTTGCACAACTTCAATATACTCCTTTGGACCTTCCAAAGTATATCCCATGAACTCCAAAGACAATCTACTGGGTTTATGTTAATATGAAGAGCTTTATCTTACCTAGTTTTCCACATCTTTGGATACTAGGACCTTGTCTTAAACAGTTGTAAAATGCCCTTCAAAATTTAGGATACCTTACACTGAGTCTTTGTAACTGGCAGGACATGAACTGCAAGGTACAGGCACAGAGCTGGGATCTGTTTCTTCTTTATCACAGTAAAGGACAAATATAATAAATTATAAGTGCCAAACAATCTTCTGTTTTTCAACTGGCACAAGGTCTTTTACTATGGAGGAAACGTAGTTTGAAAACAACCAGGGAGAAACTAATATCTGATTTTCATTCCTGTGTTCACTATGTTTGTTTCTTACCAGTTGAAAAGGATATTTTCTTACAATGCCAGAAAATACTTGCTTGGTGCTTTTTAAACTATGGGTCATCTGCTAAGGTTCTGGGTTTGTTTGGACCTGAAATTTAATTTGTTTCTAAAAAGAGTACAGAGACTTTTTGCTCTACTGGATCTTCTCAGAATTACATCAATCATGGCTGTTTCAGTTTAAAAGACAGACCAATATTAAATATTCTTGACAAATACACTAACACCAGTAAGGAGTAGATTATGCTGCTCTGTACACTGTCAAACACAGCAAACATACCTGCTGTAGCATTGTAGTGTATCTTGTCAGGTGGGAGTGAGATCTTTATATAGATAGGGATTACCTCTTAATTTCATATAAAGACAATGAGAGTACAGCCACTTATTGCAAAACAGGATGGAGACTGTCCTAGGCAGATGAGCATTGCTCTGGTTACCTTATCACTAGTTATGCTCCTCTTCTTTTTCGGTTGATTTGCTGGTAGTAGCACGTGCAAGTCAGCAGCTGTGGGCAGACCAGGCTTCACAACGGTCATGAGAGTTTCTTCAGGTATACTGGTCTCCTGTGAAGACAACAAAGGCATCTGGAAAATTACAGGACAACGCACTTTGTGTTTTATATAAAATAAGAAACTCCATATATGGCTTCTAGACTTAATTGTTCAGATCCTTAATATTTAAAGGGGATTCCACTAGAAGGTGAAACATGAACAAAACCAAACATAAATACATGGAAATGTGAGTTGCTCTTTGAAGACTGGAAGAGCTAAGTGTTGTTATCACATTAAAGTAATTCAGTGGCATCAAGAAAAGAAGCAAAATGAAGAGGTTTTCAGGTTTTATCAAAACCCTGCAGTGGCTGAGAACTTTTAAGGTATCATAAAAAAAAAAACCAAACCAAAAAACAAAAACAAACAAACCAAGGGATTAAGGATCTTTTGTGAGACATTCAGACACAGTGTACACTTAGAAGAGCATATTCATTAGAGCTAACTTTAGCTTTGGTAGGTTACTTAGGAAGGTACTGTCAGAATGGACAGAGGGAAGTCTTGCAATGTGAGACTAAGAACACTGAGGGTCTCACTTCCTGAGATTGTAATGAATACCTTCATTCCCCTGCTGAAAGTCATTCCCTTTGTAAAATAGTTTGTGCAAATTTGGCTTTTAGTCCCAAATTTCTCCATGTTTTGTACAATGCAGCATCACAATTCTAATGACCACACCCTGGGCACTTTCCTTACCCTTCCTCGAACAGGTTCTGAAACTCTATTAAATTGTTCATATACTTTGGCAACTGTTTTAGTAATTATTAAAATGCAAGAGCTATTTTATAAGAGTAAAATATTTTTTGACTGACACTGGTTATGGAATGAGTTTAAGTTGATAAAAGCAAGAAATTAATTTGACATTTGATAAGAATCTCAAAAAAAAAAAAAAGGGGTAGGAAACTATATAAGGTCAAAAAGCTTAGAACCTGATTTGTACAATTGCCAATCCAGGAAAAGTGAAGTGATTTAAAATACAAACATTTTATAAACAATACCAACCTGTACCTCAGTGCTACTGTCCTCACAAAAGCCAGTGTGTGCACCCTCAGCTGCTGGCAGGGTGTGTACCTGAAGAGCACAGCTCTCGAGCTCAGAGTTTCTGTGAGGTGATTTAATGCCACACTAATAGTGCATAGCTTCGTATTTGATTTAACGTATAGGATCCAGCCATTCCCAAACCACATTTCTTTTGTGAACGTGCTCTAAAGAACCAGAGGTACAAACTGTGTGCCTATGTATTAGACATAATTTCCGAAGTTACAGAACCAGCATAGCAAATTCATTCTTTCTGCTTTGTTTTTACAAAGATTATGTTTTTTAAATTACACATTGCTTAGCTTCTAAATCTATCACATTTAAGCTACTTAACTCTTCCTGCTTTGGAGTCAGCAGTATTTGCTAATATGTCTATCCCTAATCCCAGAGAGCAATATTTAGCATTAATTGTCAATTCGACTGCGTTAGACCTAAGCTGTCTATGTTACAATATCATCGTCTACAGCTTGCACTTAAAAGTGACACTAGGCTCAAACTTGCTTGAAATGTGGCTCATGAGGTTCACCTTATTATTTTGCTCTGCCTCCATTTCTAAATACCTTCTAAATGAGAAGGTATGAAGTTAACCTTCAAGCTTTACGACTGGCGAGGGAACATTTTACGACCAATCTGAAAGAGCACCTTTGCAAGAAGTCGCGTCACTACCCGCCCTATGTCTTCCCTCCACTCCGGTATGTCGGGGTTGTACATGTCCAGGTGCTTAGTAAACTTCAGAGGAAGAACATGAAAATGATCTAGAAAAACAAAAAGAAACAGCAAGAAATAAACTAGATTGCAAAAGGGGTTTGGTAGAACTAAAAGCTAAAAATCTCTATTTAGAACTTTTTGCTGTGCAACACTGCAGTATCTAGGTCCCCCACTGCTCTCTGTTTCTTTCTGTATTTTCATCAACATCATCAAGTTTGTGCCAAAAGACTAAAAAAGGAGGAAGAAAAAGGAGGAAGAAAAAAAAATAAACAAAGCAGATCTACATACATATTTTGGGGTCATAATGCTCCCAATAATTTTCCCTTAGGTCAATAAGGGAGTATTACACAGAAGTGGTTGGTTTCTTTCATTTGAAATGAGAATGTACCAATGGATTTTATTCTCACTGGATTATAAGAATGTGAGTGTTTGTCCACTGCATGTTTCTGTTTTCCATATAAACTTAACACTTTACTTCATGAATTAGATACAAAATAAGAACAGATTATACGACAAAGGCTATCTACTGCCCTCTTTGCAAAAAAAAAAAAAAAAAAAAACAAAAGTACACCCACAAAATTTTTCTGGATTTGTCAAAAATATCTGAAATACTAGAAATGGGTTGGTCCTCAGAAAGTAGTCTCTAAAACCTTCCCTTTCTATCTACAGGCTCCTTTGATGAAAACCTGGGGAACTGAATGCAAAGCAGAGGTAGAGAACCTCTGGAATGCAGAAGACAAACCTGCCTCCCCCCAATATTTCCAACACAATAATATTTTAATGTGGCTTGCTTTTTCAGAAGTTTATTTATGTTCCTGACAGCCAGTACTTTCATGCTCTTGATATCAGTATTTGCAAAAGGAGCACTGGAATGACAAAGCCATTGTTGTAGTCACACTAAGAGTGTTATACTGCTGAAGACTTCTAAAAAAGCTGATGCATTTATAAGTGGTAGCATAAATGTTATACTCATTTATCTCAGAAAAGGAGAAGGTTCATAAAAGCTCCATTTAGCATAAGTGGTGTTTTTACCATTATTTTAAATTAATAAGTATACTAAAGGCAAAAACAACAGAATCTTCTTCAGACAATAGAGATGTATCACATCTTGTATTGCATGATATTCAAAGGCTTTTAGCTCTGCATTGAAATAAAAGCTTTTATACTTATCACAATTCCCACATGTGGCAGCACAAATACAAATGCAAATAATTTGCCAGCACTACATTTTCCACAGTATAATATGCCTTGTCACCACATTATAAAACACAAAACAGCCACACCAGGGCACAGTGTGGAACAAGAGCTGAAGGGTTATTTAATAATTACAGCAGAGCTATATTTGATTCAAAATCTCAGATAAATATCAAGGTAACAGTGACATGTTGTGATAAAAGACAATTATTTGACATTTTTTTCAATGCTGAGAGCATACACACAACTAATTATTCTTTTTTTTTCAGAGGTGTTTAGACTACTTTACTGAGAAATTCTGGGAAACTTTCTAGTCACAGGCCAAAATAGTACTGGAACACTTTACATATAGCATTTGGAAACCACAGTAACATTTAAAACAAGTAAAGGAAACAAAATGTTTGAGATAAGCCTCCCATATGATCCCACTGTTCAGCTTTGAGGAGTTACTTAGTGACAGTTCATGCCTCTAATTTTAAGAATTAAATCTGGCATTAGATATAATTTTACAGTAGGTTCAGTTGTGCCAGGGCTGGTTTTAGAGGTCCAATAATGAATACATATTAAACAAAAAAATGAAAAAGACTAATGTCTCACCAAAAACGTGGACAATTTTTGAGTCCTGAAGCATAGAGCTCCCACAGGAAACTTGCACTGTAACTCTGACATCACCTGTCTCAGCAAACTTTGTCACCAGAAAACTCTCCAGTGTAAGCAGTGGCTTTAAAAAAAACAAAGAATAGTTGAAAACAGAATTTCAGCAAGAACCATGAGAACAGTGCCTGAAGAACCTGTTGTTAAAAATGTCACCAAAATTTTTTCACATCAATTTTAAATGTATCAATGTTTCATCAAATTGATCAATTACAATTTTCAATACAGAATTTTTCTTCCTAAAAGGATCCTTTATAAACAGAATAGTAGCCAGATGAGAAAAACATTTCTTTTAGAGTAATGGGTTGCATATTAGGTTTTCAGTCAGATTCCACTGAAATTAATGGAGTCTGAGGGAGACTCAACAATCTCTACAAGATAATATAAAGCAAGTCATTTGCCTCAAAGAACGTAGGCTATATCAGGGTCAAAAGGATTAATGCTGTCAACTTAGAGAACCAGCCCACAGTAACCTCTAAGGTGGAGCTGAGATACTCTGTTCCCTGACCACTTCCTTATGAATTACAAAACCCTTCACAAGACCTGCAGTGCCTGTTCCACCAAGGCAAAGTCAATAATGATGAACAGATAGAGGCTGAGATTATGGCACACAGCACATTCACAAGAAAGTTCACTGCACTTATTTGAAGCATTCCTCTGTCACACTCAGTCTGCCTCATAAAGAAAATATTTTGCTTATCTGCTATTGAAAGGATTACCTTAGGAGAAATTAACCCAGCTACACAATAAACATTTTTAATGCTCTAGGACATGTTTACATAGACTTTGAACCCCAAATGAAAAACACTTGATTGTTTGACTGCTCTCAGTGTTTTGATATCCTTTAAGATACCCCATTTATTTTTGATATGACATTATTTTAGACTCACAGAAAATATTTATCAGTACTATAAAAATACACACACACACACACATATATATATATATCTGTATGGCACTTTAATTTATATCACTCATGTTACTAGCTTGGAAGTGCATAATTCCAAGTTTTGTCATTCACCAGTTATGACCCCAAATCCACCCTCCTCTTCACGTTGTTTTTTTTTCCATAGGTAATGAGGTAGAATAAATTGTGGTTCCCCCACATACAAAGAAAACAGTTTAGAAATTGAAAGAAAGGGACAACCCTTATTGGAAAAAAATTTAAAATAAACTCAGTCAAAACCATTTGTGTACCTGAAGACTGTTTCCTATCCACCAGTAGAAAACTGTCAAATTAGGGTTCCTAGGCAGTATGATGGCTGTCAGGTTCACCTCCTGGTTTCTCCCAATGACTGGAACCACTTCTAAATTTAAAGCCTGGAGTGGAGCTGGACAAAGTTCCAAAAATATCACTGAACAAGAATCCAACAATTTATTAACACCTCCTTCCCCAAACTCCTCTCACCTGGTCACCATAAGGTCCTGAATTTATGTTTCCCTCCCTTCCTTCCTCTTTTACATCCATGTTGAAAGCTATGGACATAATTGGAAAGACCTCATTTCAACCAAAAAACATCCCCCAGATCAGCCCAAAACCCCCTCAAACAAAATCTTAAAGCAATTTGACAGATCTACAAAATGCACCACTCTCATGCCCATTCTTTTCATTCATGTCCAATTCTAGAGCACATAAGCAAATACTCCAGTTAAAAAGTGGAAACGGCAATCTCAGCTTTTTTTTTTTTTTAACTTAGTAACAAAAGATCAAATGAATAGAAATCTAACAAATCTCAAATTGCTATGGGAAAAGCAGAAAACTGAAAAAAATTGCAGCTGACTACTCATTTTCATTATAAATTATCAACTGTTAGGCTCACATCACACAAAAAAATCTCATTAATGCATGCTTTAAAATAGATGTGTACATCAGGGGAGTATTTATTTGCAAATCAAAATAGATAACCTCTGTACTCCAAAAATGTGCCTTAGAGTAAGTTTATTCCTTTCTGAACTACCAAAGCCATAAACATTATTATTTGTTTAAAAGAAATGCATCATTACAAGTTTTATCTGCTTCTAAGTGTTGTGATTATTAGTGTTGTGCTGTTTCACAGTACAATAACTGTGTTGAAAGAAAAACTTTCCCTCAGAGGTTTCCCAGTATATCTTTATCAGAATGTCTGAAGGTAAAAGCTTTTCAGCAGTACAATGTGATAACTAGAATTTTTTAACTTCTTCACCTGCACCAACTACCCAGGATGCGAAACCACTGTATAGCCCAACACTCATTCACTGCACAGAATGAATACTAACCCTAACTAATACTACATTTTTGATCCACTTTAAATATCCTTTAACTTATTCAAAGGTTTTTAATCTCAGTGCAAACTTAAAGGTGATTAACACCTTTCCAAAGTATTTCTCTTATTCTGTATCAGAAATTGAGTCGTTGCCTGTTCACTTTTAATTCACTTTGACTAAACTGACTGAACTTCTGAGAACAAGTTGTCCAACCAGCTTTTCCACCTCACTTCCCCTGGTCTGTGTGCTGCTTCATCCAAATGTAAGGCTTTACTTTCACTCTGCATTTTCTCCAGTAACACTTTAACCACCTATGTGAATTCAAGACATGGGTGCTTTAACAAATTTTTTCAGTAGCTTCCAGAGGAGTAAAAATGCTTCTCCTGTTGCCAGTGTCGTGAAGAAAATTCAGAAATTAATTAAATTTGTTCCTCCTAGAAACAGATTTTCCTTCTGGAAGGATCTGCGAAACATTTTTGCTTTTGCCATAAATTTGTGTTTTCACAGAGGAAACTGATCACTTTGAGATATGGCTTTGTTCCTGAAGAAGATTATTTTCTTTCCCAAAATTTTTAGAGGCCAAGTTGTTTGGTACTTGAATGACAACTGTTATTTCAAGTTTGCTGTTTCTATTTATTAAAGAGCTGAGAATAATTACTGTAAATTCTTCTGCTTGCCTGTGTCACAATTCCATAATGCATTTGAACAAGCTTCATAGCACCCTTAAGTGTGTACAGCTAAGACTGAAGTTGGCTTGCAGCATTTCTATTTAACTAAGTTAAAATTTCAATACAGTTTCTGAAGTTCCATACTATAAAGGCCATGGTTTCACAAAAAATAAAATGTATTCACCCTATATGTTAATGTATGTAGCTCTTCTTCAGTTTTATTTATTCTGAGTTCTTGGGCCTCTACAGTTGCCTACTCAAAATTATGGTATAATATTGCTCTAATTTCTCTGGCAGTTCATTAAAAAGTTGTAGATTGTTTAATCTGGATCAGAAAGCACGATTTCGATGACAGGCAAAAATTCTTGAAATTGTCCTGCATTACAGAGTATCCCATAGCAACCTGGCAGAAGTGAAAAATATTTCCTCTACCATTGGCCTCTGAAAAAAATTCCCTGGGAATAATACATCAGTTGGAGACTGCTGACTCCTGAAAGCAGGATTCTACAGAGATTCCTACTTTCATGGTATTCCACAGTGAAAAATGTCCCTTAATGGCTGTTAGTGTTTCAGTAAAATGTAGAAATTGCAGTTTAACTAGTGCCAACTAATTTCTTCAAATCTTGTAATTTACCTAAAAAAACTAAAGAGAGCAAATCACATGGAAAGCATTTACTCAAGCAGGCTGTGTAACACACTTCCATGAGTCTTCTAGTCCCCCTGCAGCACCCATGGGCAGGCCAAGGAAGGGATCACATCTGCCTCAGTGCCCTGCTGCCTCTGCACTTCAGCACCAAAGTCTCTTTAATGCACCAATCATTTACTTGTGTAAAATAACTCTGATTTCTGCAGTTTTAAAATCTGCTGTATAAAAGAAAATCAACATCTTTTAGTTTTACAGTTTATCCTAACATAGGCCATATTAAAAGCACACTTTGAGAAAGTCTTCTGCTTTCCATGAGGGCTTGCAACTTCTTGTCGTTCTCTGAAGGGTTAGAAATTATTCTTGGCAGGAAGGATGTCACACAGAGCTTTTTTCCTTTTATTGCCTTGTACAGATTTACAATTTCTCTGCCTACTCTACTCCTCAGCACCTAGAAGCTTCTAAAAAGTAACAGTGAAGCCCTAAGTAATTTATCTGAGCTCTCTGAAGTTGTTAAATGATTTAAAAAACAAACATAAGAAACAGATAATGAAATTGAGGTGTAAAAATTGATTCTGATTCTTTCTGCTTGATATCAACAGGAGATTGGTCTTTAGCATGAATGTGTTTGGTTTCATCTGCTAATCAAAGCAGAACCAGAAACTCTGAACTCAAGGATGCTGACTAGCAAAATACATAAATATCAGCAGTCACTAGATGAGCTGACATAAAGCATGCTGATCTGTGCACAACCTGGTATATGGCTCCAGTGATTTCCATTGCTTTGGGATTAAGATGGAAGACACATCACTCACAACAGAGGGAAACAGACACCTGGAGAATGCAAGATGAGTATCTTTTCCTTTGATGTTATTCGTTTCTGAATTTTTGACGCATTTGAAAACAGGCAATAGCTGTCTTGAATCTCAAAGGAAGAGGAAGAACCAGTTTCACTTTTGAGTTTTCCTCTTCATTTCAGTTATGAGATGACTGAGGTACATTAAGTTTGCAATGGTGCATCATATTCCCTGGGCCATGCTATTTTTTATTTTATATGTTTGATTGGGGCTTTTTGGTCTTAATTAAGGAGAGGAAGAGAATTATAAGTCAAGTCATACTGCCTGCAAACATGAAGTTATATCCAAGCACCATTTAAAACTCTGTGAGAATTAACTACCTAAAATTTAGATTTAGAACCACTGAGATTTTGACTATTTTTTAAAATCATACAAGCACTCATATGTTTCCCAACACATCTGTTAACTTACTTTACACTGCACCTAGAAGCTTTAAAAAGACATAGCCTGAAGTATTAAATTTTAGCTGCTAAGGCTGACAATGGGTGTTGAATCAGGAAGATGGATAAAGGCCGAAATTTGTACTGAGGTATGCTTGTTATTTGAAAGATTAATAAACCATCCTCCTGCTAAATCCAAACAAAACTAATTCTGAACTCCTACTGCATTAGGCTTAAAAACCTCTGTATTAACAACACACAACACTGCAAAGCTGCACGAGGATATTGAAAAAATATGTTATTTCCTAATTGTGATGAGTAATTTTCTTTCCTACTTCATAGCTGACATGAGGTAAGAAAGGTGAAAGCAAGAAAACCAAAGAGCTGATTTACAGTTGACTTGGACGAACATCACAGCCTCGTCATGCCCAGCCACATTTTCAGCCTTCACCGACACGCGGTAAATCCCAGGATTCTCGTAGCGGTGACGGATGGGCTCGCCAGTCATCGTAAGGTTCACATATATCGCCTTAAAGCCATCTCCAAGATCTACCTGGTATTTGGTACTCAATACATCACCCTAAAAGGAAAATACATCAAAAATAGTTTAAATGGCCAGAACCAAAATAGACAGGACACATGTTTATAACTTTGTACGGAGTCACAACAGCATTTTCAGCCCCAGCCAGACATCCTGACCCAGTCGCAACAGGTGCAGTAAAACCACTACAGCCGTGGCAGTGACGTTGGAGCAACAGGTGCTGGGTGCACTAATAGATATAATGCCAAGTATACACAGCAAGGTGCTACCTTAAAGTTAGATACCCTAGACCACTAACCAAGTTGAATGGCACAGAAGTCACCACTCTTCCCTTAATGCAGCTGGACATTATGTAACATAATATTGCAAGGCAGCCCCAAGTTCAAAGGTGAGGCTCATGTGATGGTAAGCAACTGAAGATTGCTATTTCAGCAATTTACTACTCATCCTACAATCTTCCAGCCTTTGCAATTCTAAAATAAAATTTATTGGCTTAGACACTCTTCACAGCGCCTTCCAGGCACACCTTCTGAGTGTAAATCATGTGGCCTTTAAGACCCAGGCTAGGATCCTCACACGGAGTTGTAGAGTGTTACACTGAGCTACCAGCATGCCAAGAACTAACATGCTCTTATGCAAAATTAGATGCATGCTTAATGAAGCAGATCACTGAGCTGAGTTTGGAAAATGGTTTAAAATTCCAGCCAAATAATTCTGTCATGTCAAACATCTCGTGGAATTTATAATTCATCACACTTCTGCTCAGTGCTCCTTTAAATGACACTGTGGTCTTCATTGGTCTTCATTCAGGCCTGAAGTACCACAAGACCTATACCATTGTCAGAGGACAAACATGCCCATCGCTTGTGCTGCCATGGTGTGGCTGCTCAAGAAAGAAATCAGCCCTGTGCCACACGGACTAGCTATTTGGACGCAGTCAAAGGAAAATGTGTTTTAGCTGTGAGCAGCAGCACTTTCTCAATACTACTGGCAGCACTGCTTCCTTGATCTCCAGCAGTGTGGATGTCCCTGCTTGCTTGCCAGAGCACATGGCCATCACAGCCATGCAATTCAGACAGGCCACAGGGCCAGGCTTTGTAGAAAAGCCTCTTTGTTGTTAAAACAGAAGTATTGATTTTAAAAACTTCATTGCCTCAAGGAAAGGAATGTATACACCCATATGCTGGTCAAGCAATATGAAAGACTATCAAAGCAGAAGAGGATTGACACTAAAGTATTCAAATATCACTCAATTTCTCCAAAAGCCACTCTTTCAAATTGTTTTATTTCAAAATTTAAATCTAAAAGGCAGCACTACTGTAATTATTTTCACAATGTCAACAATCAGTGACTACAATAATCTCTCCAGGAAACTGGTGAATTACCCAGAGCTGGACACTTTTAAGATTCAGCAGGACAGATGCTGGGCATCTTATCTAGCCTGTGCTTTTGCCAAGAGAGGTTGGACCAGAGGATCCTTGAGGTCCTTTCCAACCCGTCAGTCTACATTTCCATGATTATTTGAAAATCAAAGTAGGTATCCTGCCTAGAACTTATGTACCCTGCCATTACAAAAGGAAGGAAAACATACTATTATTCCCTCCTTTTACCATTTTGCAGTGTGGATGATTTTCTTCCATGTTTTATCATATGAAAGCACATTGCTCATAATGTAAAAAATACCCATAATAAGGGACCTGTAGGATTATCAAATACCTAAAAACTATATTTCAAGACACATAAAGGACTGTGAAAGCCTCTTCACAGTGAATAGGTTTTTTTTTTTTCCAAATAAAACCTTTCTTTTGACAACACAAGAGTAGAATTTAGCAGAGGAGATAATGCGTTATTAAAGTTTAAAGCAAAAGAGAGTAATGTGTTAGTAAGTGGAATCTCTTTAGATGACAGTAACTTGCATACAGTTCTTGTACACTCTTTCTTATGCTAACATGCATATTTTTTCCAGGTGAGACAGAAACTAGCATTGAAAGACAGTAGGGGAAGGTTCTCTTAATGTTTTAATCTGATAGTTTTCCCACTGTAAAGATGAGAAGGCTGTCTTCAAAACACCAAAGTATTTCTAGTTCCTGACCAGTAACAACAGAGAGAATGGAGAGATAACAGAACAGTGACAGAGGGAAAAGGCAGCTAAATCTACAAGGAACTGAGGCTTCCACTTCCATAAAAAATAGGACATTGTCATGACATTATTTATTCATATCTTCAGCCAACAGCATTTGGGGAAAATTATGATCATGATGATGTATTTATTTACTATTACTATTATTATTTCTAAGGACAGTGGAAAACTGCCCAAATGTATCAGAGGCCTGCTTCCTTTACTCCCTGATGTCTGGTATTCCTGCACCCAATAACATGCATTCACAGAAACAAGTAATTTAATTCTGTTCATCAGAGAAAGTGGTATGTTTTGGTTCGTTGTAGCAGAGCTGTTTCTTAAACTCAGTAATTGTTATGAATTCTCATTAGATTTTGTCCTAGAGATTAAGTCCTAAGCAATGCTCAGGACATTTGAGTTTAAATATTATTCTTAGCCATAGAGGGCACCAAACTGCTACATTTCTTCTAAATCTGTCTTCCTCTTTGATGTATGGAGCAAAGACTTCACCAAAAAACACAGCACAGGATTCTCTTCAAGACCCCTTACTTCTGAAGATTTGTGAATAATTTTAAATGTTTTTCATATTGCCACAGAGATTCATGAACGCTTCAGTAGGAAAAAAGTCAAACTGCCAATCAAAATCATTAGAGTCCAAATTGTAACCAAATGGTCTAGGCTTACAGTAAACATTTCCAAACAAACTCTAAAAAGGGAAGGCAGCAGAACTTGCCACACAAACTTTTGGGGCACAGCACGCACTGGGATACAGAGCCTGCGAAGTATTAAGCAGCCCAGTATTCTGCACGTAACCTTCTTGTTTCTATTACAGAAATAAATCCCAAGTGCTTGATTTATACAGCACAGGTTTGCCAAAATGTGTGAACTTTCTTCAAGTTCTTGCAAACCAGTGGGGTTAGCCAGGATGTACAATACTTCAGTAACCTGAGCAGAGCAGTTATAGCCAAATGCTAAAAAACAAGCTTAAGAAAACAAACCCAAGGCAAACAATTCCTCCAAAAGCTACTCACTGCTGTTGGTCAGGGCCTTAGGGTATTGTCTGTCAATAAACAGAAAAAAACTTGTATCTTTGGCAACACAACTAATGTGCAATCAATATTTTTATGCTGTACTCTTTGCTGATTTCTGTAAGGTTTTGCCTCATTCCTTTCTGTAAGGCTGATTCTCAAAAATACTTAAACCCAAATATTAAATGTTCTCTGCATTTCTGTTCTTCTCTGATACAGCAGTTGAAATTTTCAGTCCAAGAAGACTTTGGTAATCCAGTTGCTCTGACTTTCCTAGAAGCCAATGCTTTTTCTGCTGAGGAGACAAATCCTCTTCTGCGGGTAGAATGTGGAGGTTCACTGAGTTTCCTGGCTAGTCTTACTCACTTGAAAGCAAGTTTCAGTATTTAGAAAGCTATTAATCTTTGTCTCAAGCAAACTAATCTTCATTCAGCAGCAAAGCAGTTAGGAATGAAACTAACCCTAAAATCAGTGATTCAACTTCCACGTGGCCAATGTTCATTACTACCTGCTCTTGTCGGACAATGAAGGTGATGTCTTCCCCAGGCCTAACAGCCAGACTTTCTTCTCTGATGCTGATCTGAAGTCCCTTGGGAGCAATCAATGGACACATATGGTGTGCTAAGTTCTGCTGCAGGTCTACTCCACCTTCACATACATTAGAAACAACTTTCCTGTACCTGCAAAAATAGTAAGCAGTGGACACAGTGAATTGCAGCAAAGGCACCAAATGCCTCTGTGATTGTGGCTACTGCATTTTCCTTGGGTTCACAAACAGACAAGATTGCAAATGATCAAAGCCAACTCACAATGCAAGTACTTTGACTGGGGACTTTGCCTTTACTAGGGGAAATCTGATGAAGAAATGGTGTGGAGAATGATGAGAATTTCATTTGCATGCCTTGGAAGAGTCTGTGTTTTCCAACTCAGAAACATGCCTGACTAGCCCTCCAGGAGCTAGACAGTCTGCTGTCTTCTCTGCCGTCCCCTTTTCTAGCATTCAAGTCTTCAGTGCTCTAGAGGTCTTGGTTCAAACCCCAAAGATAAAGAAGCAATTAGACCAAACAGCTTCTGCATTAACCCACAACTAATTGCTTAACTGATGCTTTCAAATCTATTCATTTTTTAAAACACTTAATGCATTTGTTTAATATAACAAAGTAAAAGAGTGGAAGGACTAACACTTTCACAGTGCTAATAATGAAATAGCTGGATGTGTACAGTAATTGTTTACAAATCACTTTCACACAGGTATGTTCCTTTTAAACATCCTTTAAAATCAGAGTCATATTTCAGTTTTTGAATTCCCATTTTGTATAAGTATCTATATATAATACTTATATCACAGCTGTCAGCCACAACCCAAAAGGCAGCATTTTCCTCAGTAAGGTAAATATACACAGGGACTGTGATTCTACTGCCAGATTGGATGTTTCAGCTTTTGGTTCTCATCTCCACAACTGACTGTGATGGTGTTATGATAAGCCAGAATAGATGCCAGCTGCAAGTTATTCTCAGCACAGACGTCAGACTACATTGTAATGTATATTCTATGCAGTATTGTTTATAGTTACTAAAGCTTTCCTTTGATTCTGAGTGTCCCATATGGTCAGGAAAAGAATCTATTCTCCACAGAACTCCTTATCCTTATGGAAGTGAGAAACGTGCAAATTCTGTGAGATGTTGCCAGTTCCTCAGAGTAATTCATTGGATCCAAACTCAAAATTAGTCTGAACCCAAGCAATGAGCTAAAAGAAAAGAATCTGAATTAACATCCCTATCAGAAGTGTAATATTAGATACAAAATATTACCAAAAAAAAAAAAATCTGAAAAGACAGCTCCCCCTCTTCTCAAATGGATTAGGTTTTGAATCACTGTGGACACGCAAAGTAATATTTTTCTTTCATTAGTCTGTAGGAAGCTTCTGCTCACACACTAAGAATCAGAACTTTCCATTTCCCAGTTTTTACAGTTTGTCTGATTTGCATTTCATAGAATTATAGACTGGTTTGGGTTGGATGGGACCTTAAAAATCATCTAGTTCCAATCCCCCTGTCATGGACAGGGACTTCTTCCACTAGACCAGGTTTCTCAAAGCCCCATCCAAACTGGCCTTGAACACTTCCAGGAATGGGGAATCCACGGCTTCTCTGGGCAACCTGTGCCAGTGTCTCACCACTGTCATAGCAAAGAATTTTTTCCTAATATCTCATCTAAACCTTCCCTCCTTCAGTTTAAGGACATTCCTCCTTGTCCCATCACTGTGTTCCCTTGTGAAAAGTCCCTCTCCAGCTCTCTTGTAGACTTCATTTAAGTACTCAAATGCGAATTTCTTTCAAACTACTTTTGAGGCTGCTCATTGAAATATTCTCCCCCTCTCTGGAAACTTCATCAAGCCACGGAACTGCAAAATCAGCTTACCCAGTGCTGCTGGTGTATGCCTGCCCCAGCACACAGTCTTCAGGAGGTGCTTCTGGGTTAAACCAAAAGTCAGCAAAGCATTTGCTTGACTCGGACTTCAGAGGTGCAGAGCGCTCAAACCCATAATCACTGAAAAACATCAACACCAAATGTGTTACTATTGCCACTTCACTCTGCAGCCCAGTTTGGGGTGAATGAGACTACATTTTTAAAAGTCAATATATTTTTTGAGTGTTATTCTACCAGATGAACATACAAGTTGACGAAGCCAATTCTGTTCTAATTTCAATGGGAGTTTTGTACACTTGGGGGGAAAACTGGTTGCAATTACTTTGTCAATTCTGCAAAATTGCCTCCCTTGGTAGCTTAGATTTTTTAAAGATTTCCTTTGGCACTCAGACCAAACTTTTTTTTTTTTTTTTTTTTTTTTCCTTTAAGCAGAAAGGGTTTGCTTGCCTTTAAAACTAATTCAATGGTCATTTTTCAAGTCTTGATCAATAGAGAAAAACACAAGGATTTGTTCAGTCAGGTGAAACAAATACATGGCAATGTTTTTAAAGAAATGTAAATGCAAAAGAAACCCGTTATTCAATTACAGATTGCCTATTTGCTTATATATGGCTATGTAGGAACAAGGGCAAAAGGAGGAAAATAAACCCAAAGTAACTATTTCTTAGCAATAAGTCAAAAGGCCCACAGACGGACTCACCATAAGAAATCAGTGTGCACACATTCACAAACTTTGGACTTGAGAGCTGACGTGAAACTTTTCCCTTTAATGCACCATGATGAGATCTTCCTCTTTCGAAAGCTTCTCTGCTGGCCCATGATGCAACGATCGCCCTGAATGGCAAAGCACTGGATTTATTGCAATGGAACCTCCACCACACAGGCCTGGTGCTGTCCCAAGAACAGCTGGTCTTGCTGCCAAGACCACAAACTTTATCAACTCTCTGATACTCAGATATATAGGTATAGGAAGCCCTCATATCCACTGCTCTCCACTAACAGGTCATTACAGAGTTGTAATGTAGGCTATATTTCCAGGACACGAATCTGAAGATGCACATGAAAATTCAAGTGCAATTTATGTTTCAGGTGTGCCCAACCTGTGTAAAAAGCTCTGAATGGCCATTTAAAAATTTCATCTGGCTGCAGATAGCCTAATTTCTCTAAATTATCATATCTCATGTCGGTTGTCCACCTGAAGCACCATGCAAACACAGCATGAACTCTCTCCATACACACACCACTGGTAATTGGGCAGCTGCAAGTACTCTGTCAAAGTCACTTTAGTAGTTTCTAATTCCTGAAAGACATTTCAATGCCAATATCCCAAGATACTATTACTCTTCAGGCTCAGATCTGCATAACATTCTTTGTAAGCACACAGCAGTCCCAAACAAGAGGTGTAAAATTAGGCATGGGAACTAGCAAATGAGAGCTGGAGTAACATTGAGTCATATGCAAAAAATAAACTAACCCTGCTGGAAGAAGCAGAACATAGGAAACAGAATGATTATGAATAAATATGATGTATTCCATTTAATAATTAAAAAAACCCCACATCATATTGGTCTCTTTAATCAGGACATTGTACAGAGAATTTAGCTTCCCAAAAGTGGATTTGGCCAGAGCATCAGGATTAGACAGCCTTAGTGCATTAATGCAGAAAAGGTATTACCCAAAACAACTGGACTCCATTATGTGATTGGTCCACTGAGATCCTAAATTACTTCTGGAATGGACTTTACTTATGGCAATTTATATATGAGTACGGTATGTGGTCAGGAAGTTGGCAGAACACGACTGCATGTTGAAATTGTTTCAATCAATATTATACGCTTCAGTTTATGGAACATGCTTCCCAATCCAGAAGGACCACCTATTATTATGGCAGCCCCCCAGATATACTTCCACCCTGTTTTGTGACACAGATCACACAACCAAAGGGAACACAAAATACTCTCCCACTTTAAATTCTTGTGAAATCAGCATAAGGAGACTAAGCTGGGGATGCAGCATCCAAATTCAATTTGGAAATGTTTTCTCAGCACACAGCTCTATATGAATCTGAAAGCTATGGAAAAGTTTTGTCAATTAACATAAAACCATGAGTACCTGTAGATTTGTTAGATCCCAAGACTCATAGTCTTCATCAGTGCATTCCCTGGGGAAGGATGGTCTGAAGTCCACCTTCACCAGTTCCCAGTCCGAACGGTAGCTGATATGTCCAAAGACTCTAAACAAAAGACCAAAAGTAAACTCTTACTGCAAAGAAATACCATACATCTGAGATTCAAAATTTCAGTCCTATCTTTTCCTTTCCATAGTCATAGTTCTCTGCTAAAAGATCCCAGGTTAATTTTTCTTGCACTTTTATTCCTCTTTTATGTGCAATGAGTCAAGTGAGAAAACATTTGTCAATTGCATGAAACTTTACAGTGAAGAGACATAACTCATATATTAAAGACTTTTTTTTTCCTAGCAAACTGTCTTAATATTTCACTGGAAATGATATCTCCTTATTTGTAATCAAGAGTTTTTGTCTATTATCTTGCTATGTGAAACAGACAGAGCTCTCAGCTTTTGACAGGAAGCTCAGCTCCTGGAGCAGAATGCAGAATCACCAGAGTCAGTTTCCAGCTCTGTCACTCATTCCTTATGACTTGCAATTTCTTCAGTTGTTTTTGTGGTGGGACTTTGTGTTAATTTCTACAGTCTTCAGATAGCAATGTGCAATTGTTAAACTCACTGCATTATTATGATACTGTATTAATTTCTAAGGAATACACTACATCTACACATTGTGCTGGAGAACTCAAAGTCTATTCTTTATTTCAGACAGTTCAGTGTATAACAAAAACCAGCCACAAACTGTAAAGTTTTTGTTGAGGGAAAAAAGACAAAAAAAAGGGAAATCTAATTGCTTTAAAAACCAAGCTGCAGTTTCAAAGCAGCCAACATTTTCTAAGTCAGAATCTTTATTTCCAAAACAAAATGGGTGAGTATGACATCCAGCAACAAATTAGAAAGGATAAAGACTCTATTTGGGCAAAAGTAAAATGTATTTGTGGTTTGTATCAGGCTTATATGACTTACTTGCCAAAGAATTTAAGGTTAATTCTGAAGCCAACAATTTCTGTGCAGTTGACACTGCACAGAGTTCATATTCCAAGCTTTAGTATCATTCTCCAAAGTAATTAGTTCCTTTTGTTTTGCCTTCAGTTTTGTTCAAATCCAGACACAGCAGGAATAGTACAGTTTTACTAAAAGCTTTCTGCTTTGCCCAGACATTTCTCATGTCCTGAATACCAGGTTCAGAGTGGAACTGGGGTAGATCAGAAGTGGTTGATTCTCTTCAGCACAGAGGCAACACCATCACACTAAGAATCTTCCCTGGTAAATGGCTTAGAGCTCTAAAACCCACCAAAGAGGCTGAAAAATAGTTCACAGAGACTAAAGATGTACAGTGATTTCCCCCTTTCCTTTCTGGTGTCTTTGCTTCTCCTCCACAACAGAGAGATTTAGTTATCAATAGGTTATTGCCCACACTGCTCACATTATAAGGACTGAACAACCCATGCTCACAGGAAACCACACCAGCAGCAGTGGACTTAATTAAACAGAAACACATGCATTTATTTTTTATGTCTTACTCTTTTCTTGTAAGGCTCTGAGATTAAAGGACTTGGATCATCTAATTCCTTTCCTTCCAAAGGTACCCATAGCTCAGAAGTAAAAGCAACACACACAAACTAAAAAACGTGGCTCAATCCACTGGCTGTATGTGCACATAGGTGTGTGGTCCCACTTCTCTCATTGAGCCTCGGGGTTTGGTTTCTTTTTCTGGTTCAGCTGGATCCTGAGAGCTGCTGTCACCATATAATCTTATTCTCTGGTAGTTACATACTCAATAAAGTCACTGCTTAGGTGGTCTCTTGCTTTTTCCACACTGCCTGTTTCAATATGACTGGGGTTGCTGACAGACATGAAGCGTCTTTTACATGCACAATACCTGTATCTCTTTTCTAAAGTCTTTGTTTCTCCATACAAGGTACTAACATAAGGCAGACTTCACCATGTGTTTATGCAACTACCTAGCTCAGTGAATGCTTCTCTGGACATCACAAAACTTTACAAATTTACTACATTTCTTTTATTAACTCATTTATGAAAAAATATATTCAAGTGCAAGTAGCCAAGTCCTGTTAGAGTTTCACTCCTGCCTCAAGAAAAGTATTTTCTACAGAACAAATGAAATTTTCTCCATTCATGTTAGCTGTCTCAGGCAGATTAGTCAAGGAAAGAAAAAGAAAGGAGATGGTGTTTTGAGTTCAAGGTAGAGCAGAAAAATGACATTCTCCTGAAAACATAATCTCTGAACTATTATTAATGATCTTTGAAACCTCATGAGGGTGATTCCAAATAACTATGGCAAGGGAAACATTTTGTTTATATATATAAATATGCACACACAGCCACACAAACACATTTATGTATGTATATATAACCAGAGATATAGATACAGCAAAATAGAGCTCAGAGAGTTAAGAGAATTAATTTCGATATCCACAAAGATACCAAACAAATTACTGAGCTATCCACTTCTAAGCACCTTGGAGATAATTAAAATGATAACAAACAGCTAGTACAGATTTATCAAAACCAAATCATGTCAAACTAATGTAATTTTCTCCTTTTACAGGGTAACTGGCTTAGTGGATAATGGAAAGGAAAAAAATCTAGCATATTTTGACCTTTGTTAAAATTATTACACATTTCTAGCTGTAACATTGTCTCAAAGTAAAAAAGAAAACAGTAGTACAGATAAAATCACTGTAAAGAGGAATGTGAAAACATATTGAATTAGAAGAATCCATTTTCAAGAGGTAGTTATCAAATAAAGAATATTTTGAGATGTGTATCACAAAGATATGATGGCTCCACAGTCAATATTTTCATTAACACTTGTGGTCAAATAAGAAAGACAAAATATTTTGCAGATAATGCATAAGGCAGGTAGCGGACAGTGACCGATGGAAGCAATGTTCAGAAATCAATATGACAAAATATTCCAAAACCAAGTGCAAAAAGTACTCCTCGGGGAAAAAAAAAAAAAAAAAA
>VXAC01014637.1:925515-1070355 GCA_013399225.1 Rhipidura dahli
AAAAAAAAACCAAACCCACAACAAAGGTGGAAAACCAAAATGGAAAATAACTTTGAGATATCAACTAAAAGACTTGGGGAATTCTGTGGAATTAGAACAAGCATGCACTGTTGCTGCAAAATAAGAAAGACTAATACTAGGTTGTATTTAGAACTGGAAAAAGAAGACATGGAGGTAATAATTTTGATAAACTTGACACTGGTGAAGCGTCTGGAAGAATATTGTGTCTAATTTTGGCTGTTACATGCATATTTACAGACCCAATAAAAATGAATTTGATGAAGGGCAAAATGACTCATAAGCTGCTTAGAAAGTGTAACCAATGAAGAAAGATTGAAAGAATTGGGTTTTTTGCTGGAAAAGATAAAGCTCAGAAGTACAACAAAATGTTTTCAAAGTCTTGTTGTAAAGAGCTGTCTTCAAAGGGACCTGGAGGAAGGACAAGAAAGAGGAAGAACCAGGATAAACTTAAAAGATACAGCCACACTATTCTCTAATTCCTTCTCCTCAGGACTGGTGAGTCTGCATGTGAAGTACTGGGTCCAATTCTGCACTCCCCTGTACAAGAGAGAAATGAAAAGACTGGAGGGAGTCCAACAAAAGGCTGTGAAGGTGATGAAAGGGCTGGAGTACCTCTCGGGAGAGGAGAGGTTGAGAGAAGTGGGACTGTTCAGCCCCAAGATGAGAAGGCTCAGGGGGAACTCTCAATGTCTGTAAATAGCTGAAGGGAAGGTACAAAGAAGATTCTTTGCTAGGGCTGGAGCCAGGTCTTCAGTGGTGCCCAGTGACAGGACCAGACTCAAAATGAAACAGAGGAGGTTTTCTCTGAACATCAGGAATCAACATTTCTGCTGTGAGGGTGCATTCATACAGGTGCCCAGAGAGGTTGTGAGGTTGTGTTCTACCCTTGGAAATATTCAAAAGCCATCTGGGAACAGCTCTGTGAAATTGGCTCTGGGTGGGTCAGCATAAGCGAAGGGGTTTGACCAGATCACCTACAGAGGTCACTTCTGACCTCAACAATTTTATCATTCTAGAATTCTACAAAAATAATGATAAAAGATACTGAAGTTGTTTATTCTCCCTCACTAGAGTGACAAATTAGAAAATATTAGGATTATAGATAGAGATTAGATAAATATTGCCCAGCTCCACACCCTATAATGACATAAAAGTATAGAAATTACTCTAGAAATGATGCAAAATCTACTAGGATAATATGGAAGCTAGGTACAAACCATATGTGCATATAGCAAAGTCACTGCTTCAAGGGGTGAAATGTAACATTCTCTTCTGTGGATTTTTAGCAGAAGAACCAAAATTACTTTTCTGCATGTTGGTCCAGTCTCTTGAAAAAAAAAAATAAACCAACAAAAAGCCCTCAAAATCTCATTTCTATTATTGCAGTTCTGATTCAACAGGCCAAAGACCATGTTCTCATAGAGCACAGTAATGACACCAGTGATCCCAACGTTCTCTGGCTTAACTAAAATCCCAAAGATTCAAGAAAATGTCCCAGTACAGTCACAAACCCCATTAAAAATATAGCCACAAAGCTTTGTAATTCCTAGGGTAAATTTCCCAAGAAATCCAGCACCCACATGCACCCACTTTAGCAAAATGTTTGAAAAAAAAACTTAATGATAATTGAAGCTGTTGCTGCAGTAGCACATGTTGCAGACACCTCAGATGAGCACATTTATATGTACTGCTAAAGATCACTAGAATAAAAAAGGTATTTTTTCATAGTAACAAAGGCATGTATTAAGTAGGTTTCAATGGATTAGACAAAAATATGGGCTACAATAAAGCAATACATAGCAGCAATCACAATATAATTGCTCAGGTGCAAAATATATAACATATGATGAATAAAATCATATGAATGAAAAAACTGGAATGGTGCAGCAAGTGTAACTGATGACTAGAAGTTATATATCAAGATAATAATTCATAAGCTACTAAAACCTTCCTCTTGATTAACTATATTTCATTAGAAAGCCATCAAATCAACTCTGTCGAAACTATAAAAGATGATGCTGTGATAAATAATTTTTGGAAGAAATTCCAATTACCTTGGAAATTAATTTACTTTTATTTGCAAGAATTTAGGATCCATAATTTTAAATTCAGTGTTTCAGTTGCCATAACAACTTTGTAGATTTGCTCCTAGTCCATTTATGAGCACATAATTTTTTAATTTGATTGCATCATTTGATAGATAAGACAGTTTAATGCAGTTTTTAAGCTAACTCATTTAAACTATTTGCTGGAGGATTGCTGGTTATTTCTGCTCCTGATAAAGCTCATAATCAGGCAGAGTTAATTTAACAGAAATTATATGCAATGATAATCTCTTCCAGTAAATTCAGTTCAATAGACAAGAGCACCTATTCAATAGATACTCCTTGCTCAGATGAGCAGTAATAGCTGTGTCATCTCCTGTCTGTGTATTTTGCTTTACTCATGAATACCTGAGAACACTCAAAAACCTGAGCATGGTAGGAGTGGTCCTGCAGTATTTTCCCACCAAGGTCACAAAGGTCACATGAGGAATTTATTCCAATGTTTAATGTAACAACTAAAACTGTGCAAGCTTTGCAGCTGTACTGAGTACCAGTGATGACAGTTGTACGATGCACAGTTACTTTTGTTTGAAATCAGAAGCCTCTTTCATTCTAGACTCACTGCCTTAAAGTCTTCAGTGTGCTGCACTGGCTTTTGCTCTCCTCTATATGAGTTTGCCATCAACTGTGATGTTCAAAACAGGACACTGTAGCAGACTCTGCACAGTGCTGTACTGCCCTGTTGGCACATTCTGCTAACTTCATATGCCACTTAGGGGTGGAGCAGAGCCTCTAGTTTTTTTGAAAGTGACTTCAAAAATATAGAGCTACCAACAGTAAAACCTAGGATTTGAATCAGGGTCAACTGAGGGCCCCATGTAGAGGTGATATGGGCAATCTCAAGGGCTCTCTCTTGGATAATATGTCTAAATTCCTCTGGACAGCACCTAAGGAAAGCTGCTCAAGCATGTACCTGAAATTCTTTGCAGATCTAAACCTCAATAGCTAACAGTGAGTATATGATCAAGCTGGGAAAGGAAATCATACTGTCAGAGATGCTAGTTAATTATTTTAACAATTCTTTCTGTCTCCTGTTCTTTTAAATGGAAGCAGTCACAGAGCTTTGTCAAAAAATGATATTTATACCTTGTTCCATATGAGGCCTCCTTTCCCATAGTAAATCACATTAGAAGGAAATACTATGATGAGTGAACTTATTGTACTGTTAAATTATTTTTAACTCTCAAACCTCCCTGCTAATTTTTATAATACAATTGCAATTTAAAATTAAATATTCAATTTACCTTACAGTTCACTAGATATCAAAGGCCATTTACATTAAAAACCATCATCTTTCTCTGTTGTCTTCTACATAAAAGCATTAGTTAGAAGTCTCGTCAATTTATGGTGAGTTCAAAGAGCTGAATCCTTTGCTTCACATAGACCTTCACTACAAATCATGACAATATCCCTGAAAACCAAATAAATGTGACAATCTTTTTTTTGTTCTGCCTGTTGTAGTTCATATTATTACAGTGGCTTTGAACATACAGAAAGACACAGGCCAAAATCTGTGCAGAAATTACCCAGCTGAAGAGTAAAAAGATGAGATCATGGCATGGAAGGAAGTACTTCAGTGTAGCCACTGCCAACAGGTAGTGTTCTCTTTAACTCACAGGAATAATGTTATTAATGAAAGATTTTCCAAGGGGATATGGGTTGGCAAAGACAGTTAGCCATGACTATGTACTACAG
This sequence comes from Rhipidura dahli, assembly GCA_013399225.1. Lineage (NCBI taxonomy): Eukaryota > Metazoa > Chordata > Aves > Passeriformes > Rhipiduridae > Rhipidura > Rhipidura dahli. The sequence goes on from VXAC01014637.1 coordinate 929,337, forward strand.
TGATATGTAAAGCTTACTGTTTTCAAAAGAGAAAATGACAAGTGAATCTCTATTAGATGCACTTTCCTTCCAATAGTTGTCTTTGCTCCCTTTACACCATTGTAAAATCAACAAAAACCTAGATAAGTCAGAGGGTTCCTTCTGGTAAAATGGATTAAAGTAATGTGAGATTCAAACTGCAGTCTGTTACACATCAGGATTATAATTCAGCATATTTTTCTAATTCCCTGAAAGAACATAACAGAGGTCACATTTCAGTGGCCTTCCTAAATTGCAACTACAGAAATGATGAATGCTTCCATGTGCAGAAGTAGACACCTGCCTTCATAAAGCAACTGCACATAAAAAGTGCTTGTATGTGCAGGAGATCATGTGCAAATATGCTGAGACATTTATGATTTAAATGCCTTAAACTACAAACACATGCATATATTTAATGCACTAAAGAGAAGAGTAGGGTTTCTTGGTTGGGCTGGGTCTTTTGATTTTGTTTTTTTTTGGTTTGTTTTTGGGGTTTTTTGGATCTTTTTGGTTTGGTTTTTTTTTTTTTTATTTTTTTTTTTTGGCTGCCAAAGTGAAAAATGGAGGGAGGAAACAATTTAGTTGAAATTGAACCAAAATATGTTTTTTCATTGTTTCCTGCTCCCATAAGCTAATAATTGCCATTCATTCTTTAATGCCAAAACATCTTGGTTTTAGCTCTTTTGGGGAAAAAGAACGGAAATGAATGCTTAGGTTCTGAGAAGTGCTAGGGAGGAGCAGAATGAGGGTGTTTCCTCTTTATCCAGAAGTTCAGTGGCTCCATGGTATTTGTGAATCACATCCAACATTTTTTCCCATCTATTTGATAAATTCCTATCCAAGAACAACATTTTAACATGCATGCTGTTTGGAAAACATTGCAAATTTAGTGCCTAGCCTGATGTCTTATGCAGAAGTAAATACAAGGTGGACAGTGAACAGAATTGTTTAAAAAGAAACATAGGACACTGTAGAGGATAGATTTTAAATCATTCAACTCTTTATTGTCATCCTAAGTAAATATTGAATTAACCTAGGACACTTGCAAAACTTCATAATTCTTTAGCTAATACTCTCTTTCCTACTCACATACTTAAAAAGCATGTCTCTTTTGTCACAATTGGAAATTCTTCATTAAGCCTTCACTTAGCAGAGCTAAAGTTAATAGTCTGTGTTACCTAAATTGTGGCTCCTTCATTTTGAGAGATTTATATAGCAAAATATAGTTTATGACCCCAAACAAAAGGAAATAAAGTGTTTAAGAATTTCAGTTGTTGGCTAAGTTTGTAATGCTTATTTATTTGAAAAAGAAACTAAAGTGAAGCATAGTTAAAGCACCAAAGCTTCAGGCACTCACTCTATGATAAGGGCTCAAAATGACACAAAGTCTATTCTGAATGAAAAAGTCACATCACTCTTTTTTCTGTCTTCTCCTCCTGTAAATGGACAGGGTGATAACAGATTCTTACAGACCATGGATTCCTAACCTTTCAGTTCCTCTTATCCAATCATATTAATAGATCTGTCCTAAAAATGTATTAAATATGGACTTAAGAGAGACACTGAAAGCCTCCTGTTCCTGTGCTTCTGACTACAATATGAAACTGTAAGAAAAGCAATTTGAAAAATAAACTTCACCCACCAAACTTCTTTTGAGCACAGGGAGGGACCAGGGCAGTACCAGGTCTTGACTCCAAGGTCACACACTGGCAGTGACATTGCAATGCTTTCACTTGCTCTGCTAACATCTGTGTCCACAGAGATGTCAGCAAAAGTATCACATGTGCTACTGTAATGTGTACATCTGGATTGGCTGATTTTTAAATTAGATTGGAATAGAAGAAGCAGTTTGCTTTTCCAACGCTTTTTTCACCCCGTTTCTTCCACCTAATCTCAGACATGTTCCTTCTCAGGCAGAGAGCAGAACAACCATTTTATAACTGAGCAATGATTCTCACACAAGACATTAACTAGCTGTGAAGAAAACCTTGAATTTGCCTTCAGAAATCAGCTATTCTCCTACATAATGAGGTTTTATCTAACTTTTATAAGTGTTGCAGTAAGAGAAAGTCAGTAGAGAGGAATTCAAAACACAGAGAAGTACCTCCACCTAATAAGATATTCAAAGAGAAGAGGAAAAGGAGTGTGACACAATAAGCTCCACAAAGTACATGTAATGTTGACTGTTACTGATGTTGTTAAAGGTGAGATTGACATTCCTAGCAGAATCACCAGTTACAAAAATCTAAATGGCTCTACCTAATATTTAACACCAGTTAATATTCACCTGGTTTTGAGTAAGTTTAAATTAGACTATCTTCCTGTTCCCATTATCACCCAGGAACCCAAAAGGAACCCAACAATGGGCATTCAAGACAGCAAAACATGTATGCAGGAGTTCTGCAGTTTGGAGATGTCATAAAGTTCCCAGCAGCATCCAAAGTTGTTATTCTATGAGACATTACAAAAAAATAGCCCTCTGGAAAAAATACAATTACCCACAAGGAAGATTTTGATTCTTCCCGACATAAATGAAAGCAGGCCTTTTATGTAACCTCTTATTGGCCTTTTAAAAGGGGCTATGATCTGTGGTACCACGGTTATTGTGCCTACTGGGTTTACACTGTAATCTAAATAACCTGGTTTGGGAAGCACTCCCAGAAGCTGAAATGTGATTTAGAAGCAATTTTAACAGGTTTGAAACTTCTATTACATTAACTATTTCCTCTGAAGAGGAACATCAATATTTCAGACACACAACAATTCCTTTTTTTTTTTTTTTTGCACTGACTTAGGCCATTAGTCAATCCAGCCTTAGCAAATAATTTTTCCCAAATATTGTTAAGTATAACACCAGGTTGCAGTAACTTTTGTTCTTACAGAATTTAGTATAAAATAAAACCTACTAGTCCATACACTATTTTGATGAAAATATATTACTTGAGAAATTTCTTACCAAGCCTTACTTATTCATTTAGCAATAAATACTGGATATGAACTCCTCATTAAGAAGTTGATTTTTACACAGATCAAGTTTCCTAAAATTTATGAATATTTTATTGTTTATCTTTCCTAAACTCCTAACTAGGTCTCTTTAGAAATGGAATTTTTATACAGAATGAGTTTCCTAAAGTTTTTGAATACCACTAAAACTCTTAAAAATCTTAACTAGGTCTTTTGCAGAGCACAATAGAATAAAATATATTTTCCTTGGCATTTGTGTACATATCTTGAGTACTGCAGGGGACTTCGATGAATGATTTAGATTAATATTGACTGACAGATGATAACTGAGTTCTATGACAACTTTTGACAAGTCAACATTTAGTTTTCCTCTGTTTTGGAGAAAAAACAACACTTGCTGAAATGAAGACTTGAGGCAACCAGGTTCCCATTTTTCTGTTTCTTCAGTAAAGCTTACTAGACCACTTCATTTGGGAACAGAAAACAGTCCTGAGTGACATTCCTCAGGGGTCAGTATAGGGACTAGTGCTGTTTAACACCTTTGTCAGTGACATGGACAGTGGGATCAAGTGGTCCCTCAGAAAATCTGCCAATGACACCAAACGGTGTGGTGTGGCTGACAGCTGGAGGGAAGGGACACCATCAGAGGGACCTCAACAGGCTTGAGAGGTGGGTCTGTGTGAACTTCATGAACTTCAACAAGGCCAAGTGCAAGGTTCTAAACCTGGTTTGGGTCAATCCCAAGCACAAATACAGGCTGGGTGGAAGAATGAGTTTAAAACAGCCCTGAGGAGAAGCACCGTTATTTCATGAGAGAAAGCATGTTATGTTTCATGAGGAGAAGCATGTTATTTCATTGACAAGAAAGCCAACACGAGCCAGTAGTGTGTGCTCACAGCTCAGAAAGCCAAAAGTGTCCTGGCTGCATCCAAAGCACCGTGGGCAGCAGGGCAAGGGAGGGGATCCTGCCTCTCTGTCCACTCTCATGAGACCCCACCCACAGTGCTGCATCCACCTGTGGGGCCCTCAGAGTAAGAAGGATGTGGATGTGGAGGTGTTGGAGCAAATCCAGAGGAGTGAAGATGATCAGAGGGCTGGAGCACCTCTGCTATGAAGACAGGCTGAGAGAGGTGAGGTTGTTCAGCCTGGAGACTCCAGGGAGACCTTACAGCACCTTCCAGTACCTGAAAGGTACAGGAGACATGAGAAGGGATTTTTTCCAAGGGCATGCAGTGACAGGACAATGGGAAATGACCTTAAGCTGAAGCTAGGTTGGGATTAGATTTACAGGAAAAATTCTTTACTGTGGGGGTGGTGAGACGCCGGCACAGGTTGCCCAGAGAAGCTGTGGATGCCCCATCCCTGAAAGTGTTCAAGGCCAGGTTGGATGGGGCTTTGAGCAACTCGGTCTAGTAGAAGGTGTCCCTGTCCATGAGAGAGGGGTTGGAACTAGATGGTCATTAAGATTCCTTCCAACCCAAACCATTCTGTGATTTTATGACTCTGTGATTTTGGATAAATTATGACAGAGCTGGAATTTAAATGCAAGTCACTTAAAAGTCAGGTGAATATCCCAGACACCATGCTGGAGAATGAGAAGTCTCTCTTACAGACAGACTGACTTCAGTGGAACAAGAATTTTACTGTAACAGTCACTTTCAGTACACTTTCAGTACTCTTCTGTGACTTTATTCTAGAAGCTTTAAATTAAATACTGTCTGTTCCTCAATTTTGCTGCACATTTTTCGGTTATCACCTTCCCACTTCAGAATTATGCTGTCCTAATTTATGCAGATTTTGACATTGCACTCTTTATTCAAAGTCTTTATTCAAACACACTCCATACCAAAGGAAGAAAATCAAATTGCTGTACTAGTAAAAATATCAGACTAGGTCCTTGGCAATGGATTTGGGAATTACTTAAGGTGAAAAACGCTAGTAATTTATTTCCACTACAATACACAAGCTCATCTTACCATGTTCTACTTGGAAGAAAATTTTATCTAATAGAATTGAAAAGATGGCAGAGTTGATTTCTGTTTTTTTTCCAGGGAATGTGTCTTACTCAAAAGCATCCAATCACTCTAGATTAAGTCAAGCACAACTTAGTACAAGAATAAGTTTTCAGAAAAAATTAACTAAGCCAGAGAGAACAAGAAAAGGTCTTGACATAAAGTCAGACAGAGCACCACTGGGCAGACAACATCACCCTGAAGTCAAAAGCAGCAGGAGAGACAAGGAAGCTGATAGAATGGCAACAACAAAACACACTGCAGGTTTATTCTTTTCATTATCATTATCTATTAATCCAATAGGAAATTTGCACGTCTTCAGGTGCAATCTGTGATATTAAGGGTTTGATACCCTCCATGCTCAGTAGAACTAGCCAAAAAGTAAGATCCTACAAGTCTGGCAATACATACTCAGGTCAGACTCTTGCTGTGCCTTTAGCAAGTCACATGATGCCTTTGTTGTCAATTTGGGCTCATGTACCAAATCTAGCTACAGTTCTATATATTTCAGATGGACGATTTTAAAAAGGCATCATGTTTTACAAGAGCTCTTTAGCCCATTCAGGCAGATATTCAAACACATCTTCACATAATCACGGTTTTTAATGATACTTACTAAGAAAAAACCCCAAGCCTAGTGCATATAGTCATCACACATCATTTTATCTGCCAGTAAGTACATCTTGGGATAAGCTTTTGATCCATCTACTTTTACTGAAATCAATGGAAATCCCTCATTCAGAGGCATAAGTGTCTCCATGTGGCATCTATTATATCATAAATAAACCTGTATTTGAGAGAAGTGGAAGATGATGGGATAATACTGTTTTTCTCAGGTCATAGATGTATAATGGAGGATAAATGGGGCAGTAGAGAAAGAGAGAAATAACCAACAGACCAAATCCACTCCTGCACAGCACAGTGTTATGAACCTGGCTTTTAAGTACATTGGGAAAGATTTCTGTTTTGCTGAGGATCCTTTATACATTGTGCTGTTAATTTATTTTTCCCTGGGGAAAATGCTACTGGTACATGTCAAAACCAGCTCTATTTGTAACTCCTGGGAGAAAAAGCTTGTCATGAGCTCACTGGGTTCTAATATGAAGGATCAGGCAAACTGTTGCAATAGGAGCACATGCAACAACCTGCATGCACTGCTGTGAGTGCATTCCCCTTTCCAGCTGCAGGCAGCACATGCCTTTCTCCCTGACTGGACAGGTGACTGTTACTCTCAGACACTTCTAAAATTCTAGAATTTATCCCAGAGATGGAGCAAAATGTGCAGCTCAGATCCAGATGTCCCTGGTCCTTTGGAAAAAGACAGATAAACAGGTGCTTGAGTTGCAGAATTTGGTTATTTTTAACTCTATTCACAGCATCTGCCTCTGTCACTGCACAGAATAAAACCAAATATTTGCTAGCACAGTGCCTGGTTACACCAAGTACTGCAGTGCTATTTACTAAGACAACATTATAGTTATTTGCTCTGTGAAGACAATAGATGCTTAACATTTTTGATGTTTGACTAAAAATCTGTAGAAAACAAAAAACCCCCAAGAGGAAATAGCTATTTTTTCCCCCTATATCTTTCAGATTTGTACTGCAGTCCTATTCTTCCACTCTCCCTGGTGGTAACTTTGCAAGATTTCATATGAGCATACTACTTCTTTACAATCTTAAATATTGCTGCCAGATAATTTCAAAGACAGGTTACATACCAGGGAGGTTCAGACATTAGTGTAAATGTCTGTGTGACTGTGACAAGCAAAAGCCACTGACTCAAGGACTGTCTCAAACATGTGCAGCTGAAAATCTGTGCAAGTGCATAAACAGAGAGAGCCCTGAAAACAGAGGTGAAACTAAAACCTTACGTCATGACCAGTGTCTCATCTCCAGGTTCACTAAGTAATCCATCTACAAAGACAGAAGTGCTGGTAAAATTATGTGTGCTCCAGGTCTGGCCTTCATCTATGCTGAACCTGTAAAAAAGCAGAAATGGCTTTCATTTACAATTATGCTATACAAAAAGAATGCACTTCTAAAAATCCCCTCACTACTAAAGCTTAGGATTTTTGATCACAACATACAGTATGCCCAGACAGTGCAGGATATTAATGTGATCTTCTTCTCAGCAACTTATCCAGGGATTCACATTTTTATGAGACGTGTAATAAATTTTCCACAACAATAAAATTTCTCAGGCCGATTAAAAACTGAGCTCTGTCAACAAACTATCTTGCTACCTTGAGTTTTAAAAAGCAAGTTAATTCACATTTCATTCTTTCTAGTAGTCTCTAAGCTATAGACCTGTCAAGCAGAGGCCAGTGAAACATGAGAGGCCACCTGTGAAAACACAGGAGGTGCAGTAACTCCAGGCACCAAGACGATGATAGCTGTTCATGGCTGCTACCATCCAGTCAAACATTTGCAAAACGTACTGATGAATCAGCAAAACATATTTCAAAACATATTTCAAATGTGCATCCAAAATTTATGAGTCAAAGTCTCTTTTCTTCTGCACATTTCCTCCAGGTCCTTTGGATGGTAGGTTAACAATGACTTTCATTCCAAAGAACCAGGTACAGAGCCTAGTTCCTACTCGTGTATACAACACAATTCTGCAAAAATGAACCAATTCACAAGTGATAAAGATGCCTTGCAGTATTTTATGCTGAAGATAATAGTTCTGTGTGCCATTACACAAGGTTACTGTGTTTTGCTACACTATCATGCAGTCTAAAATTTGATATTTTATAACAAAATGCTTGGCAACAAACTTCTCCTTCCAAAAGAGCTGAGAAGGCCCTTTGCTGCATTGTCCACCATATGACAGGATCTATGCAGACTGCAGTTAATTTGTGCATGAATATCTCAGATGAGCTGTGATACTGGCACACCAAATTACGTGGCACATAAGTGCATCTAAGTCCTTTACCTGTTGGCTCCCAAACTCTACATTAGAATGCTCTTGCCAGAGAAACTCAGGGCTATTCTCCAATTTCCCTGTGGCCCTTGGAGAGGACAGAGACTTATTACAGTATCAATGAATTCCCCTGAATGCACAAGTAAGCCACATGTGCAGCACAGGCTGAGCATCACTAACATGTACTGCTGGTGCCACCCAGGAGCAGAAAACAATCATGCTGAACACAGCTTGTACTGTAGAGTTCCAGAACAGTCTCAAGCAAAAAAATACCTACACTGAAGCAAGAAAATTTTATTATTATTAATGTATTATGCCTCAGTACCTTCAGCACGGTGAAGTAATCTTAAACTAAACATCCACCTGCATTTTGTTGACTTAATGAATGTTAAATAAAGATGACTCCACCTGTGATTCACACATGATCACATCGAAATGCTTATCTTAAATTCTGAACTTTGCCTGAGGTCTTGAATACACAACAGCTCTACTCTAATTGACTGTAGGATTACTTGAGTATTTTCAGAGGGATGGAGGTGTCTTTGATAGCCACAATAACTCCACCATGGTCCAGGTACAAGATGTGGTGCTCTTCTTCAAAGACCTACAAGTCAGACAAAGAAAGGCCAGCTAAGCAAAAGTACAAAACAGCTGAAATAAAATGAACAAGCAAACAAGAATTAAGAGACTTATGTTTTATAATGTCCACACTTCAAACTGAAAAGGACATAAAAGTCAGGTTAACTCTTATATTTCTCCCAGCTGTAAAAGAAAAGAAAGTTAAGCAGGTGAATCAGAAAACGTTCAGGTTCAAATCACAGTCAGATTAAACTGCCTAAGGTGATTTTAGCCCAAGCTTGTATTTCTCATAGTATGCATTCTGCATTCCTCCCTGTTATATATCACCAAGTGACCCATCACCTTACTTTGGTGATTGCCAAATTCTGTGTATCCTGCAGAATAAAATGCTTTGTAGTTTAATTCTAAAAGTACTGCTGGGTGTGACTTTCTCGTGTATTCTCCAGAACCTACAGAATGTGAAATAAGTGCTGCAAGGATGTTTTCCTCATTTCCAGTGTCAGTGAGTTTAAGTTAAAATATTATGTGAGGTACCATAGAGACCACTCTGAATCTGGAACCAAAATACATGTACTGTTGATTTAATGGTATAAAGGATTAAAAACTTCCTAAATTATTTTAATTCCTTTGCTAGAGGTCATTGGCAGTACTAAAATAAAAGTATAGGTAGATGTCTTTCCTGTTTTACATCTCAAATCTGTTTTAAGGCAGAATTTACTCATTTTATTAACCTGTCAAAGTTCATTTAACAAAAAAGCAAGTGATACATGAGAATTATCACACACACTTAGCATTTGTAGATAAACATAGTCTACTATATGCTTTGACAAAGCAAAGGTGAAAACCATAAAGGTTAGCTTTATTTTGCCTTGTGAATGAAAAAATACTGACAATACTATATTATTTTCTTTTTTTGGCAAAACTAAATGCTACATTTAGAGGATTTCTCAGCAAGACAGAACCAGTGCTGGGGTGAAAGGATCTTACAGCACACTCATCATTATTTCAAAAATAGGTAGCATTTAATTTGAGAACTCAGACTTCCTCTCATCTATTAAGAACATATTTTATGGGAATCCTAGGGCTTCAAGTGTCTGATCAGTTTTTCAGTGTTGCCAATTTACAGGCAAAGCCCTGACATGAGGCATTTATAGTCCTATCTACTTATTCACCCAGCTGTGTATTTTAGAAGAGAATTCAGTAAAGGACAGACATTAATTTTAGATGCACTTCAAATGGATAAGATCAACTGGAGACAGATAAGCAAGCAGAGTTTTGGTCCTGCTCTAAACTTGGTTTGAACTTTCCCTCAAGCCAAAATGCAACAGTATTCCCTGGGACACCAAGCCTCCCAAAGCTTCATCACCATGCTGAAGAAAAAGGAAGCTAATATCTGTGCCACTTTAAAAAAAATTAACCCTTCCCAGAAAAGAACCATGGCAGTTCCTCATGTACTATTTTAACACCCTGCTTTAGCACACTATAAAGCACAGAGGACATATTACGGGCAAATTAATGGTGTTGTTACATCACACTCTTCTTGTATACACTTCAAACTTTTTATAAACAAAATGTATGATAGCTATATTTAAAAAATTCTTCATCTTCAATACATTGAAAAAAGTTAGCAATTTCATGCCAATTCATCACAAGAGTAAATATTTATCTCCACTTTCGGGAAACAAAGCCAAGGCAAACAGTTTGTAAAGGATCGAGAGAAAGGTGCTCTCAGTGTGAGAGATGAAGTTCAGACACAAGAAGATGAGATATGTGAGTCCACAACAGGCCACAAATTCTAATATACATCCACTAACTAAAGCAGGCAATAAAACTATTCTGATTCTTACTAGCAGCCAGTCACTACTGAACAAGATTTTTATAACTTATTTCTGTATTTTTAAAGCACTTTTTGTGCTTTATAATCACAAAGCCAGCTTCTATTCTATCCTCTTCCTTCTGCTGAGAATGCTTTTTTCCCTATGTCTGTCCCAACAACTTTAGCAGCTATTTCAGGTCAGAATAGCCATTGGAAGAAACTGGGACAGCTCCATGAAATCAGTGAGAGCATGTTTAAGTGATCCTAGAGAAATATATGCCATAAAACTTGCTTTGCAATAGAGAAGTTCAAAAAATAAACAAAATTTCCTGAGATTCCTTTTTCCTTTCATCAGGCGATATCCACTACTAAATTCAAATCTAGAAACAGAAGCTTTTCTACACAGGATGAGCCAGTTGGACCTTCTCAGGGTTGAAAGGCTGAAATTACATCCTTTTTTGTTGTGCTTAGAAGTGTTACCATCTATCTCCTAAGATGCCTGCAGGGAGACATGTATTCTTGCTTAACCAAAGGTTTTCCAAGTTGCTTTGATACACAAGGATTTGACACAGATAAATAATATTCCAACAAAAAAAGCACCAGACTAAAGCTCCAGAGATCCAGAGACTTAATTCTTAGACATCCAAAAGGCTTTCTGTGTAACCTCATTAGTTTAACAGCATTTTGTTGCTGCAAAACAACAAACTGCTACTTTGGTATCAGATCAAAAGTGAAAGGTTTATTGTTGCTGACATTTTCCTTTTATTTATGCCATTTCTTTTGAAAGCCAGACCTTTTTCTTACTCTCTTTGCTGTATTTCAAATACAGCGTTGTAACAGATGCTGTTGAAATAGCAGAGGCAACCAAAACAGTGAACAGAAATCAGTATTAAAAAAAAAAATATATATATATAAAACCTCATATGTATACACAAGGTAATCCTTAGCACTTAACAGATATCCTAATAGTTCATGTTCATTAACACATTTTAGGATGTTTTCCTGGTGTAAAAGAGAAATCATCCAAATAAACATGAGTTCACCTTAAGCTACATCTTCATGGTCCACTCAGCACATAAGTTAACATCTGGACTTAATGATCTTGAGGGTCTTTTCCAACCTAAATGATTCTAAGCACAGCTCATGATGATGCCATGGTGAGATCCCCTTCTACAGTCAGTTCATGGCATGGATGTTTAAGTTACTTGCCAATCAATTCCTAAACTATTTACAGTGCAATGTTGTAGAGCACATAGCTGCAAATTTTAATATTTTTCTTAAGAAAAGAGTGATGGTTTCAAGATATATCAACAATCAGTTCAGCTGTGCAACAGAAAGGCCGAAGAACAACTGGAACCAACCCAGGCAGTACTGTGGTTACTTATAACCACAATCCTTGTTTATACTTTTTTTGTGAGCTGGCATAGGCAGGGCACAGGAACAACCACAAAACCACAGATGAAATGCAATAATAAATTTATTTTCATTACCTGGCCAACCAGGGGAGCCCTGAAGCAGCACCTGGGCAGAGACACACAAGTGGGGATGAGGACACTGCAGAGCTCAGTCCACGCTGGAGGATCACCCAGCCTGCTGTTTTCAGCTGTATTTCAGGGGTTTGCACAAGTGTAATTTACCACTCTACTTTGGTCTTTGCTGAAGGAGGGCAGGGGTCTCAAGCATGTTTGATACTGTGCCTCTATCACAGGACTATGTTATCTAAACACAGATGTTTGACTTGTCCAACACAGAAGGCCTAACAACTACTAGGGTGATACAAGTGGGTTTTGACATCTAAGCTGCACTTCACTTGACTGTGTTTTCAATCCTCCTTACCAACCTTCTGTTATTTTCCCAAACATTTCCATTTATCACCAGAATTTACTTAATTTCACAAAACTGTCATTTAGGCATTCATTTCTACCTATGAACACTGCCTCTGTTTATAGGTGAGTTTTCCTGAACCCTTATATGACCAAATCAAATGCAACCTATGGAAATAGGGGTTCAGTTGAAATAAATAATAGAATCACTGAGCTTGGAAAAGACTTCTAGGACCATTGAGTCCAACCATGAACCCCGAGCACTGCCAAGTCTGTCACTTAACCATGGTCCCAAGAGCCATAGTAACACATTATCTGAACACTTCTGGGCATGGCAACTCAACCACTTCCCTGGGCAGCCTGTTCCAATGGCTGACCATACTTTCTGTGTTTTTCCTAATATCCAATCTAAACCTTCCCTTTTGCAACTTCAGCCTGTTTCCTCTTGTTCTGTCACTTGTTACCTGGGACATGAGACTGAACCCCACCTGTCTACCCCCCAGCCTCTTTTCAGGCAATTGTAAAGAGCAATAGGGACCCTCACAAGCCTTACAATCATTTAAGTATATACAGCTGGTTAAGAAATTGTGGAAAAAAAAATGATCAGCAGATTGTTGTTAAAGTGAGAATGGATTGCAGACTCAGGCCCCAGTTAAGAATCAGAAACTGTCATGCTAATGTAAAGAAATCTTCCAAAATGGGGTGCCAGTAATGTCAAGACATCAAGGGCAGTCATTTGATTATGTTAAGTACCAATAAAGATTGTAACTTTGCATTCAGTCTTATTATGTTTCAGGAGGGGAATGTCATATTAGACAGTGCAATCAATGAGCAAAAAAAAGGAAAAAAGAAACACTTTAAAAATTTGGTTCATTAGGAAAATCAGTGAGTTTCAGTTTGCTGTTTCCAAGGGGAAAATCCCTATAGTCTGTGTAGACCGGATAATCACCTTCCAACATCTAAAAAGTTATTCAAAGTTGACAGGAAACCACTCCTCTTGAAAGGTAAGAAGAAAACTTGTAGAATTTGAGAAACTTCAAGAACAGGAGCAAAAGGAACAGTCAGCTTATGTCAAATATTCAGAAAAATCTATGAAGAATGGTGAAGCACCAAGAAGCCAGAATCTCCTATAGGGAAGGATTAGCAAATAGTTCTGGGAAACCTCCTGTAGAGATGTTCCTTGCGTGTTTGATGCTGTCTCAGAGCACGCCATCAAATTACAGGATCTTTGACCTTCCCCACAGTCTTATAATCCTTTGAACCAGTACTGGTATTATTTCAAGAAAGGTTTAATTAATTTCTTGCAGTACATTTTCTCCTAAGTCTCTTACATTTTCTGCATTCTCTGTCTCCATACACAAGCACAGACTGCTCCTTTTCTCCTCTGTAAACAGCTCTGCAACAACATGTGAGCATGTGAGAAAGCTGCCAGGCCCTCATTAATGGCAACCACAAAGTCTCCAAGGCAGAGACTTACACAAAGAGTTGTGCCAAAGCATGGGATTTCACCAGCTCACAAGACCTGCAGTTTACCGAATTATCTAAATTCCTTTATCACCTGACTGAAGCCACCTCTTTTGTTGTATGAACTCCAGCAGAGAAAGGAAATGTGCTGCTGTCCTCTGGAAGAATTGTTTGGTCATGAACAGTGAGGCCATAAAATACATAAAACAATCTACAGCTTCCTTCTGATCACAAATATTAGAATTGAGTAATCTCTTTCAAAGGCTTCATAGCAGTTTTAATTAAAATAAAGCTAGCAACGTTGCTTGCCATTTTGACTGTCACAAAGAGGGCTCAGTTTGTGGTTGATTTTACAGCATAATTAGGCATGTTAGGGTCAAGTTTCAACACATATCATTTACCTGAGTGTCTCTACAAATAAAGAGCATTGAAAATATGAACTTGATCTCATCCACTCCTTTCTTCTTATTTTTCACTCCAGAAAAACTATAAAACTTTGGCAAATGCTGACAATAAATTATGAGAGGCCTCTAAGAAGTATTAAACAACACAGTACCCACTGTAAATCCTGGAAGGCTTTTGCCTCTTAAACATCTATGTATTGTATACTAGATTTTAAGCAGGTATCTGGTATAAAATTTTATCTTTTAAACATCAAAGAACATTATCATTACAAAAACAACCCATTTCTTTTTAAAGTACTCTGTGGAGTACTAACGGCACCCTACGATAGCAATACAAGAAACTGTTTGCATTTTTCTCTTTTAATCTCAAATTCCCCAAGCTCAGTAACAATACTGAGAACGTTTTCACACTTAATGGTTCTCAGAAAATAACAAAATTTGATTTCAGCTGAACACAACACTGCTATTTGAACTGAAATTAATTTTTTTTTTTTTTGAAAACACTTTGATCCTCTGAGGGTGCTTTTTGTTATCCTGGATATGTATTATAAGTAGAATCTATATGATACGGTGTATTGTTGATGTATACATATATAAAGCAAGAAAATATCCCTGTGCTGAGTATTGGGTTTGCACGGCAAGGTTTTGGTACCACGTTAGGCTACAGGGGTGGCTTCTTTGAGACACTTCTAGAGAAGCTGTCCCTCATTGGACAGCCAACACCAGCCAGCTTCAAGATGGACACACCCCTGGTCAAGGTAGAGTCAATCAGTGACAGCAGCAGCACCTTTGGGATCATGTATTTAAGAAGTGCACAACAGCAACTGCAGCAGGAGTGAAGAGCTGAGATTATGAGAGAGACACAGCCCTGCAGACACCAAGGTCAGTGCAGGAGGAGGGGCAGGAGGTGCTCCAGGTGCCCGAGCAGAGATTCCCCTACAGCCCCTGGTGCAGCCCCTGGTGAGGCAGCTGTGCCCCTGCAGCCCATGGAGGTCTGGGATGGAGCAGAGACCCACCTGCAGCCCCTGGAGGTCTGGGATGGAGCAGAGACCCACCTGCAGCCCCTGGAGGACCCCACGCCGGAGCAGGGGGATGCCTGAAGGAGGCTGCAACCCCAGAGGGAGCTGATGCTGGAGCAGGTTTGCTGACAGGAGTTATGGGCCCACGGGGGACCCATGCTGGAGCAGACTGTTCCTGATGGGCTGCAGCCCATGGGAAGCACCCACTCTGCAGAACTCATGGAGAACTACAGCCCGTGGAAAGGACTCATGTTGGAGAAGTTGATTGAAAGCTGTCTCCTTTGGGAGGGACACTGAAGCAGGGAAAGAGTGTGAGGAGTCCTCCCCTTGAGGAGGAAAGAGCAGCAGAGACAACATGTGGTGAACGGACTGCAGACCCCATTCCACAACCCCCTGTGTGACTCAGGGTGAGGAGGTAGAGAATTAGTGAGTAGATTTAGGCCCAGGAGGAAGGGAGTGGTAGGGAGAACACGTTTTGGCTGATTTCGCACTGTCCTAGTCTGTTATTGATTGGCAATCAAATTAATCTCCCCCAAGTGAGGTCTGTTTTGCCTGTGATGGTAGCTGGTGACCAATTTCTCCCTGTTATTATCTCAACCCAAGAACTCTTTGTTATATTCTCTCTCCCCTGTCCAGCTGAGGAGGGCAGTGACAGAGAGAGATTGGTGGGCACCTGGCATCAAGCCAGGGCAAACCCACTACACTGAGACAGAGCAGGTTAGGAAACAATACATAATAAAGGTGAAATGCTTAGACTGACACTAGTCAGTGGAAGAAAAAGACATCCAAAATTCAAATAGCATTACAACATCATTGTTCTCTTTTTAATATTATGGTATTTCTAGACCCTGAATTTATTAAATCATGCTAAAAGACTTTAAAATGTTTATTATTTTTTGAAAATCTTTTTTCACTTTCTCAGTTTCAATGAAGAAAAAAGTTTATGTTTAAATAACAATTTTCAGACTATGAAGCAGAAGAATTTTTGCTTTTGTATCTAAGCCATGTCTTTTATCTTGGAATGTTTGTACTGCAAGATCTAGCCCAAGTCCACTTCATCATTAGCATAGGAAGATTACTTAAATTATTAAAAACCTAAACAGACACTATGTTTTTTGCATAAGATACTTATAAGATCTTTAAAGAGACCAAAATATTTGAACTTCAGCAGAACGTGACAACCTGATCAATTTGAGTCTTTGCAAATCACCTTCTTAATCTCTCAGTTTCCAAGCAAACTGGAGATGATAATACCACCTCCTTCAAAAGAGGATCTAAAGATTAGTTAAGCGTTATATAAATCATCACATTTGGTACATTAAAATTATTTCCAGGTTCCTTTGATGATTTATGCTTCCTACCTGACGCCACGTGTTCCCACAGTCAGATGTTATGTACATCTCTTCTTTATATTCAACCAGCTGGGACCCCAGGTTACCTGTCACAAAAGAGGAGAAAACAAGGGTTGCATCCTCATGAGCAAGAGAGATTGGATCTAATCCTGATGCCAGTCTGAGTAAGAAGTTTCAAGGTCAGAGCAAGAACTAAACTCAGATGAACAGGTTTACTTAATTTCTGGTAGAACAAGAAAAATCCTATTACAACATATATTTGTACATTTGTACAATTTCCTTTCCACTGCTAGGTTGTCAATAGGTGGAAGCAATGAGGCTTGATCCTATTACTGAAATGCAGAAGTCAAACCAACATTTTAGTTTTGTTGCTGCCTGCTGAAAAATTATTATAAAACAACATGTATTTAAGATGCAAGTGTGAAATATGCATAAACTCAGAAGCTTTAACCTTAACCTTAATCACATTCTGTAAAGTTATTCACACTGAACTCAAACTGTTAAATGAAATATTTTATCTTTAAGACTTGATTAAGTGGTAGCTAGATCTAGATTCTGGTGAAATATGCAACATGAAAAAAGGGGGCAGGGCTTCTGAAAAAGAGTGTAAAAACAAAAGAATGGAAAGCAAATTGTTTGATTTACCTAAATATTGACTAGGAAGCGACTGAATATTTTGACAAAAAGTATCGAGGAAAATTCAGATTCCTGCAAAACTAGCAGAAGTGTTAAGCTTGGGGAAGATGACAGCAGATGCAGCCCCCAGTAGAGATCTCCATCTTTTAACATGCAGTATTACAAATAGCAAATTATTAAACCACCAGGAAGTTTACAGTGTTCTAGGGGAGAATCAATCATGGCACAATATTCTGTCTAAATTATATCCTCCAGGGGATTTTGACTCAAATATATACTTTCCAAGTTTTTACAGTAGAAATAAGATGAAAATTATCAGATCCTCTTAAGCAGAAGAGACGATGAAAGAAAACACTTGAGATTAGGATAGCACTATGAAATTTCACTTGTGTATTATATAAATAGCTGGGTTTTAACCACTAAACCAGATGTGTTTATACAGAGTGTGCTTACCAGTTCTGAAAGGTTCCCAAGAGGAATGACAGGGCCCAGTGCCCAAAATACCCACTCTATTTAGACCATCAGGGTTGCATGTGCTCCACTCTTTAATAGGATAACTCTACATCATTTAACCCGAAATACATGCTGGACAGGATTGGCATATTTATATTGAATCAGGGAATTTATACGAGTCAGTTAATTCCTTTCAATTGCAACTAACATTTCAGAAGATGCCACTTCCCGTTCTTGGGTTTTTCTTGTGTTTTCTTCTTTCACAATGCACACTCTCATTTATCAGATAATTCAGCACAGATTTAGTTGGTCATAGAATCACAGAATATGTCAAGTTGGAAGGCACCCATCAGGATAAGTCCAACTCCTGGCCTTGCACAGGACACCCGAAGAACCACACCATGTGCCTGAGAGCATTTTCCAAATACTTGTTGAACTCAGGCAGGCTTGGTGCTGTGACCCCTTCCTTGGGGAGCCTGTTCCAAAGCTCAATCACCCTCTGAGTGAAAAACCTTTTCCTGAAATCTAATCTACACCTTCAATGAATATTATTCAATGAGATAGTTCCAAAAGGAAAGCTTCACAGACTAATTGTTATATTTTCTCCCCAAATACAGCTTTAAGACTAATCTGATCACTAGAAAGAGATATGAATGAGAAATCACCCCCTCAAGGCTCCAGGAAGGCAAGGAAGATTTGATTCAGGGCTTGTACAAAATACATTTCTTTTGCTATTCTTACATTCCTCCGTTATAGTTTTCTCTGGTATATCATCTGCAAATGGGCATATTCTTGTGCTTCTGCAGCTAATCACAGAATGTTTTCTATGGGACAGCTGAGAACAGAAATATTTATTTGCTTGCTAGAATCTAACATACTGCTGTCAGTCTACACCCTTCCCTACACAGATAGCTTTAAAAAATGCAGTGCTAGTTTTGCTCCTGGATAAATGCTGTTCTACCTCTTTTCACCACTTACCAAAATCTACTTGCATGAATAGATCTTTATTTTGAGCATTGCTAAGGATCTGCCCTTTTAAGAATTTAGTGGTAAATTGCCTTGCTAATGGAAAATTAGTCTGTAAACTAAACAGCATCTACTTGTGCTTCATTTAAAGGCCTTTTCTATCCAGCTGATATGGTAATGATATTAGCAACAGTACTGCAATTGCACTGCATTAAAAGACAGACATGACTTCTCCCACTTCCGATTTTACCTTTACTGTCTTTTCTTCTTAAAAGAGCAAAAGGAGTTGATGGGCTCAGTCAAAATTCCAGAGGCTTGTCATCCTGCCTAAACCACAACTGATGCCAGCAGGAACAGAATCTGGGACACTGCTTTGGGAAAAAGGACTTCAGTGATGTTTGACCTTTGAAAATTGCCCATCCATGGGCCAAGGGTGGAAGCCCAGAAGTGGTGCATGTAGGACCTGCTGATGGTTGATTCAATGCTTAATTGTGTCATTAAAAAAAGACTTTATGTAACACACAATTATATGATATAATTTCACAAAATTTGTAAAATCAAGTCTTCAAGCAGACGAAAAAAAGTAAACACCTTTCTGTAAGGAAGGATTAAATTTTTCAGTGCAGTTGGAGTTTGCTCTGTGGGTACTGCAGACCATGGTTGGCTGAAAAAGTGCTTGGGTGGATTCACAAAGAAAAAGGAGGTGAGGCCAAAAGAAGGAAAGGGGATACAGGCAGGCTCCTGCAAAGTGCAGTGGGAAACACCATGCAGCCAAATCTGAGAGGTGACAGGTGGGTGGAAATTTCCACAGGAACACATAGGGATGCATGACGAGTTTTATAAGCCACAGATAAGCCACTCTGAAAGCTGCTAGCTTGAAAAAGGAGAACTGAAATAAAACAAAGTCCTTCAAAGATCTAAGTGAACAACACCCACAACTCCCCACACTTTTATTAGCAAACCTTTCTATTTAACGTGTCACACAAGAGTTATAGTTTTCTTGAGTTAAAAAGTTACATTGTTTCAATTTTATTTTTCAATAGGTTAATAAAAAATAACTTCGAAGATTTGGAGCATTTTGTTCTTTTTGAGATTTAAAATGAAGTGCATAATATTAGGCTCTAGCTACCTTGCAGTGTGTTGTGTTAGTGGATAAGCCAGCTAATGAAACACAGTGCACATAATGGCACCCATAACCCCCTTTACGACAGCTCCAACTCGCATCAAATGAAATGCAAAAGAAATCCTGACATTAATAACACTGCAAACAAGCAACTGCAAAGCCACAGCAGCACTCAAAGTGGAACTGAGACATTCTGAACCTTGTGATGACGTATATGAGGAGAAGTATAAAACTTATTTGTGGTAACTGTGGTGGTCAATAACATGTGAGCACAACTGGCACTGTGATCAAGTGACACAAGGTGAGAAAGAAACAATTATGCTCAGCCCAAGACTGGAAGCCATCAATATTTAACTACCATTTCCATCCTGTCCTGATGTGTTTGGACTGGACTACACTCCCCAAATATTAGTGTGCTATTTTCCTGATGGGCCACACCAAAATCTGTGCTTCTTATTACAGCAGTAAATAGCCACAGTAACTCCTCAGGTGTGCCACTACAACACAGAAACTTTTCTACCATTTTAGTGGCTCTGTGTAAGATCTCAAAATCCATCTGGGGGAACAAGTAAATGTTATGTAATACACTGAAGGCAACTCAGGTTCATACTGAAAAAGTTACTGCAACTGGAAGGGGAAATCAGCTGCAGGCATGTGCTGGTTTGGGCTGTGGCAGTTAAATTTCTCCACAGCAATTGGTACAGGGCTGTGTTTTGGACTTGTACTGAAAAGGGTGTTGATGATAATGCAAGGATGTTTTCATTACTGCTGGGCAGTGCTTACACAGAGTCAAGGCCTTTTCTGCTCTTCATCCCACCCCACCAGAGAGGAGGCTGAGGGTGCACAAGGAAGTGGAAATGGGCACAGCTGAGACAGCTGAGCCCAGCTGACCTGGGGAAATTCCAGGCCATACATCATCATGCTCAACAAAAACCTGGGGGAGAGGCTGGTGCAGGGCCATTGCTCAAGGACAGGATGGGCACCAGGTTGAGTTGAGCAACTATTTTAGTTTGCATCACTTCTCTTTCTTGGGATTTCTCTCCCTTTGTCCTTTTCCTTTTCATTACAATTTATTATTATTATTTTATTTCAGTAATTAAGCTGTTCTTATGTCAATCCATGAGCTTCTTCACCTTAACCCTCCCCATTCCCTTTCCCCCATCATCCTGGATGGGAAGTGAACAAGCAGCTGTGTAGTGCTTAGTTGATGGCTGGACTTAAATCATGCCAAGGCTACATTAGTCAGAGCTAAAAATGGTACACAACTTGTACCATTTATGGTACAAATCTAACATGACTTTTGATGTAAATACCCTGAAGACTCCTCTGACATATGACTCTTTGCCACCCAGTTTCATGAAGTTTTGTTTGTAATACAAAAGTTTCTCAAGTTTGTCTTACAATATTTTATATTCTTTTGGTAGCTAAATGACTCTCATGTGTATGTCTTCTCCAAACCAATGCCTGGGGGACCATATACACCTGAATTGTCCTTAAGTACTCCCCCAAAGCTTTTTGTCACCAATATTGCCAGGATATTGTGCTAGATGGACTCTCAGCCTGAGTCAGTGTGGCTCTGCTGTTAGGTTCTGACACTGCTTCTCTTCGGGAAGCAAAAGGAAACATTTTTGGTCTGAATTTTTGAGGTTTTGTTTAAGTCATTTTTCATTTCTGTTACTTGCATTCTTAGAAACATTTTCAAACTGTTTTGGGATACACAAAATCCTCTTTTGCTTTTTCACTTGTCCTGAGTAAAGGCTGATTTTAAGTAACCGCATAAAATCACACGTTCCATCCTTACAGGGGTGGCTGTACCAAAAACTACAATCCAGAGGCACTAACTACTGTTCAGCATAGTTCTCCAGGCTGTCTGTATCTCTGCACATGACAGTTTAGTAAAAGAAAGCAATGTATTTCAGTGATGTCTGGTGAGCAGCCAAGTTCTCGTGAAAGGTGGTAAAGCTGTGAGAAACACAGCTCTCAATACAGATCTCAAGAGTCAGGCCTTTTGGTAGGTTCTTACTGGGTCACAACAAATATGGAAGATCACTTCATTAAAATTTGCCATCAATTTATGTGTTTTAAGTGCTACTTATTGCTGTGTTTACCCATATTTTTGTATGTGGCTTTGGACACGTTTAGAGTAAGAAGAAATAATCCCCATATGGAAATCTTAGATAATCCTAATATGGAAAATCTTTTCCAGTCATTTAAATTTAGCATACAGGCACACACCTATTCCAAAAAGAGAGAAGTGCCTTGCCTGGATTACTGGTAATTAATACAGTTGTAACATGTCTTCAGGCCATGCACAATAAGTTAAAATGTCATGGTTTAGAAGCTTGTAGTCACAGTGTAGAACAAACATACATATTTAAATTTGTATTTAAATCTCCCTGACATGCAGTTTTTGACTGGCAAGGGGGAGATGTGTTCAGATGAGGGAGTGGGGAACTGGAATTGAGGAACATGAGAAAAATTTAAAGGAATTGCAGGATGTTCACTCCAAAATGTACTGGGAAATGTTCAATCATCTCCCTGTTCCCTTATCCTTTTTTATAGAGGCATCCTATTATGCTACTTCTGTGAAAAATGATAGACATTCATCATAATGTATGCAATAATATTTGGCCCTGATATGACTAAAAGTAAACAGAACTTTTCCAGCGCTTCCTCAATTTGTGTGAACGTGCAGAATTTACTGCTTGCTTGACTTGCCATCTGGATTGGAAGCTAAGCAGGCAATTATTGTAAACTAGCACCTGAAAAAGCTACACTTCTCTAAACATTTTTCATAGAAAAGTCCTTAGCAAGTTTATAGTAAAAATTTACACATCAATTGACACATATTTCATAGCTGATGCTGTGAGAAATAGAAGTTGTTGCCAAGATTAAAATGCACAAAAATCAAATGTAAATGCAAAATCCTATTGCATTTCTTAAAGAGAGCAAAGTAGTTATTTAAAATACCATTTTCGTATGCAGCTATAAAATTTAATATTCTGTCTGAACAATTTCTATACAGACATAAGCTAAAAATATGCATTCCTGAGATCTATTTATGCAACTTTAACAGAGTGGGATTTTTATTTGTAAATACAAGTTTTAAATGATGCAATTTTACCATCCTATTACTGCATTTTCACAATTTTCTAGGTATTAATGCTGTTCACAATTTAATTATTCCTTTTGTTAAATTAAAACAATGTTCAGTAGTCTCTGATCACTGATTTTTGCAGCATTTTCCATATCAAAACTGTACTTAAGTCACAGAATAGCTTTTCCATTGCCACAAGCAGCTGTCTTGTATAAGCTTCCTAGAAAGAAGCCAAAATCCACATTAAAGGGATTTTTTTTTGCTTTTTGATCAATAGGGTTCTTATTCTTAGAAATCATATTTCCAGTTCCTATCCACTTGTTTGCATCCCTTGTTTCCACCCTGTGGTTACACTTTCAGAAAAAAAAAAATCATATTCTTTATTGTCTTTATTTTTTTAGCTAATGGGGGTTTTCTTGTAAATATTCTCTATTTCCATCAACTGCCAAGAAGGCTTTCTTAGCACCTGCTCACTGGCCCTGAAAATTGATTATCAGAATTGTACACAGTCTTATTAGTAATGTCACTGTACAGCATTTTGCCAGAGCATTAATATTTCCCTCTCCCTGTTGGCAATTATTTACCTATTTCACCCTCAGAATAATTTTGCTTTTTACAGCACAAGGCACTGATGGTTCCTAGACATGCTGTGATCAGCTGACATTCATGAATCCTTATCACCTTCAGTCATTTCCAGAAGATGTGCTCACCCTAAATCTAACAGTAAAATTCCAATAGTGTCTGATGTGGCCCAAATAATCTGATTCCTGTATGTACTAAGAACCTAATACTTATGTTGATTTGTGTAGGATTATCAAGTTCAAGGATCAGGCCAAAGGAAATTCAAGCTCACCCTATGTAAAGTATTTCTGATAAGAAGTGTAACTTTACAAGGGTATCAGGTTTGCCAGATAAGACTGAACATATGCACTGAATCCAGGTGACCTGGGTATTCAAATAATGTAAATTCAAGTCAAAATCAGGGTTGACTCAGGTCATCTGTTGGCAAGGGGATGCAGTTGCTCTACAAGATTTTTAAGGCTCCAAACCAGTTTCCTTTGCTCTGTTTTCAGCTACATGACCTTCTACCAAAAAAAAGGACACACTGCACTGCTCTTGGGCACATTTCTCTCACTTTCACACCATCCCTCCCAGATTTTTAGGTAGCTAAAAGCAAGGTGGGTTGTGACTGAGCAAAGGTGCCTTCTACCATTCCCATTACATTATTGGTTGCTCCACAAGCAAGTCAAATTTAACATAAGAGTTCAGCTCTTCATGATATCTGGATGTTATCAAAACCACCCCCTCCTGACCATGCTGAGGTGAGCTGCTGACAGGTTCTCTACCTGGCAGAGTAAGACAATGTCACAGTGATAAAATGTCACCCCAATCTAGAGAGGAATTAAGGGCAAAATAATCTTCTACAACCTGCTCTCCCTAATGTCATCTCAGGAAAAACATCTACAAACCCCATTTAAAAGGAAAGAACACAACATCTCAACAGATATTTATTCAACACAGCAGATTGTAGTGCAAAGAGAAAGAAAAATGAAATAGGAATAATGGACTAATTAAATCTCACTGCTTAATTTGTTGCTGGAAGCCATTTAGGCATGATATGACAAAGCTAAAATTAAGAACCTACATTTGGAGTGCTTTTATGTAAAAAGAAGACATTTGAAACGGAAGATATTTTTTGAAACATTTGAATTCATAAAGTTTGACCTGAAGACATATTAGACATCTATCTACAAGGGCACTGCATAAATTCTTAATCTCATTTGTATCAAAAAAAACATAGCAGCACTTCTCCAGGTAGGTTTGTCTCTAGTAAAATACTTTAAACTCTCTTTGCACTACAGAGAAGCTTGGAGTCTCCAGTTATACTGAAGATTGCCAGTACTGGCAGCTGTCATTCTCTTTAAACACCAAATATTCTCACCTTGACATTCTCAGGAAACTTACAGCTTAATAAGATGTTTGTCAGAGACTAGTGTAAGATAAAGTAGTAGAAGCCATTATTCATTAAAAACGGATATACTTCTATGAAAAGAGAAGCACACGTGTGCATTTCACCTAAACATTACCCATAACATAAGAATAAAAAAATGCAATTTTAAAGGGCTGTTAAAATAGTTTACATTCAGAAAATTTTGAAACAAAGAAACAGAAGATTAAATTAAATGAATAGATGGATCCCAAAGTTACAAAGCAAAATTGAGTTATGTGAATATTTTTCCTGATGAGTGCTCAACACTGCAAGGGAATTTCCTTTATTAAATTCAACTTCATAGTGACACAGCTCCATATGTGTGTTACAATGGAGAAGCCACAATCAGCATTGTTCCCAACATAGACACACATTTGCCTCTTACAATTCATCTCTCTTTAGACAGAAAGGAATTATTAAAAATTCCAAGAGTCATTATCTGTATCCAGGCTTAAAGAACAAGACCACTGTTTCCCCAATTTTGCTGAGTTATTTGTGATGCTGGGAGGCCTATACATCACTTCCAGAGAAAAAGGATGCAGGACATGTTCCTCAGCCACCATCACACCTCCACACCACACTAATGGGGAAGGAGGAACTGCATAGCACAAAAAACCATGGTGTATCCAGGTGACAGATACAGATCTGCCTAAGACACAACCCCAGGCCTTCAATTAACTTATATTGAATTGTTTGATCAAAAGATTCCATAAAGGATTATTCTGCAGGAATGTTTTGGCAATGTTTGTAGCATGGTATTCTAACAATTCCTAATACTAGATCCACAAAGAACACCTTACCTGCCCCCATGATGAGCCCTGGTGCAGTGTCCTTGGTGTGCACTGTGCCTGACACGTAGGGATTGTCTGCCCACCGGAGATGGAGGTGAAGGTAACAATCAGGCTTGTGGGGGAAGGAGAAGAGAGCAGGTTTTAAAAATCACTGCTACCAGTTATGGTCCCACAATAATGAAAGCCCAGACAGGGAGCAGCTTCAGCAATGTATGTCTTCAGAAAGAAAAAAAATGGCTGTTTCCTATGGAACCAAATTCCAGTCTGAAGTATGAGTCTTCACTTTCTAACAAGAATCTCTGGTGATGACTGCAGAGTGTGCCACTGTCTCAACAAAAGGATTTCCAGACTCAAAGAACTCAGCATTATTATATAAAACCCCCTTCTGGCAGAATAATTGCTTAAAAATGTTAACTAACAGCAACCAGTATTGCATGTTTGTTGGTCCCAGTAAACGGTAAAATTATGATTAAAAAAACCTGTTTGGACTTAAATGTCTTTTTTAGTAAAAATGTGGTATGAAAAATAGCATAATTATAATAGGACACATCATTTCTCCTTGCTAAACAACTTACTGCTTCTTGCCCTTTGTGCAGAGGCACTCAAAGGTCATATTGCTCCCAGCAATGTGACCAGGAGCTTCACCAGGAGCTGCCAGCAACCCCAGGAGCTGCTGCCACTGTGATCGTTCCACCCATCTCAGATTGATCTGCACCAGGCCCTGCAGGCTGGAGCCTTGCAGTAAAGTCTTGAACTTTTCCAAGGGGAACCAGCAGCTCCAGCCCTCCACCTCTGTTATGTGAAGAGGGAGTAAAGCTCTGGCAGTGGCAGAGCTAAAAGCATATATTTTGCCCACCAATGCAGAACTTTGAGTCCCTAGGAGCAGAGAGTCAGTGAGAAAAATAGCAGGTTTCAGTAAAGCTCTGCAAATAATAAAATACTATGGATACTTGGGGCATCTAAACAAACAGAAATAATATCACCTCACAAAAATAAAGGAATTTTTTATGCAAGTTACTGTGATATTTATTTTCAAGCAACTGTCAGGTTCCCTTTAACAGGGAACTGAGGGTTAACTTGGTTTAATATGAAACAAAAGTACGCAAGATGGAAAGAGAAAAATTATGGGTGGTCTCTATTTGACTCATGATGTGCCCCATATATCCAGACACAAATGACTGTCATGCCAGTCAATAGTCCAGACACAAATGACTGTTGTCATGACTATTCTGAACTGGGTTGTGTGATTGACACAGAAGAAATGTGTCCTCTTTGTGTCAAAGTGATCTCCAATATGAAATGCAGTGCAACAGAAAACCCTGACTACTCACTCTACACGATGACTGGACTAATAGCCTGTGAAACCACAGCTCATGCAATGCAAGTAGATTTTCATGCTAGTCTGGCTGGTAAAATCAGCACAGAGCTCTCAGGCTGTTGGAAGTACTGCACATCCTACCATACAGATAGGTTTTGCACACTTTAGGGTGAGGATGCACCAAAAAGAGCCACTTACAGGTTTGCAGTTGGTTGGTTTCCCATTCATATCAGTGTCTGGAGGGTTTAGAAAATCCCAGTCACGGCCTTTGTTGTAGGTTATCAGGGTTGTGACCTTCCCATCAATTTTCTGGTTGGCCAAAAAGACTCCTTTTACACCTCTGACCTGAAGCATAGAGAAGAAAAGTTAATATCCACATATTTTTTTCAACAAGGATTATCCCTGATTAGCTACTCTTTTGTGGCTCTGAACTGTGTATCTCAGGTAGCTTCTCCTGGAAACTGAAAGGAAAGTGGATGATACTTTTAAAAAGATATGACAAAGGCAAAAAGATAAGAGGAAAGGGAGAAAGGGGGAAGGCGAGGACAATTACAAAGTGATTTTTATTTCTAAATGTATTTTAAAAGGATATGCAGCTCTGTCCATGTCAGAAGACTAACCAAATTGCATGTTTAATATAGCAAAACACAGTAGTTTTTATAGCAAAATATAAAAATTATGATGGCCTGGCCTTATCATAAAAATTACAGCTCTGCATTTTCTATAAATATGGACATCTTTAAAATGCTATTCCACAAATAATGTAAGCAATTTTTAAAAACCATCTAACTTACGCATTGAAGTTCTGTGCCCATATCATGTAAATATCACACAAATAGGTTACAATAACACAATATAGTATCATGTCCTTTAAAATAACACTGAATTGGGAAGCACATTTGTCCTTTGCAGGAACTAAATGCAGGCAGATCATCTGAGGAAGAAACATTGAGGGCTGAATCACCCTCTCAAGCATCTGAAATGCTTCCACACTACAGTTAGCCACCCTTCACGTGTTTGAACTCTGGAGAAAAAATAATTTACAAAAAATCCTCTTCTCTTGGGCTATTATTTTATTTCAAAAAAATCTGTATTAGAAAATTATTACAAGTCAAAGTGTTAAAGTTAATTGGTATAATTTTAGAAGCAACCTGACAGTAATTGTACCTTAATATGTTTAGTTCTAGCCCTAACATTTATGTTATTAACATATTAACATGTATTCCACACAAGGGCATGAGATCAGATCTTCTATTAAAAGCGAAGGTTGCCTTAACAGTGCTCTTGTTTCCCTTGCCATTATTTATGAGACTTCCTGAATTTCTGGAAAATTCTGGACAACATACATAAACTGATACACATTTCCAGCACAGTATAGCTTGCTCATTTCCTTGGGTGCTGACACTCAACAAAACTGAACCATTCATTACAAACAAATGCACAGGACAGACAGCTCTTTCAATTATCAGGAGTATTTGCCTCCTGATAACATGATGCATTTCTGAACTTTTATTTTTCATTTGAAATATTTACTGTTCTCTTCTTTTTCCAACTGCCAGTTACTAACTCCATTTAACATTCATGTAGCAAAAGTCTGCATTGAAGGTAAAAAGAAGGCATCCCTACCAGCAGGCTACAGATTGGATACTCACTGTTTATAATCATGGGAAGGAACTGACCCAAATCAACAGAGAATAAGAATGTTTTTTGGGTTGTGGTAACAGCCTAGAACTTTGAAATATATTTCTGTTTATATTAAAAAAATTCTGTGTAGACATTTAAATACCTGGCTCTCTCACGATCTCCTTCTTTTTTAAATCCTATGCATATCTGGCTGGGCTACTTATCCAGGATGCTAAAAGCTCAGAACCACCTCCAAGTCAAACATACCATAAAAGTCAACTACTTTGCAGTGCAGGTGAGAAAAGGAAAAGATAGGAAGAAATGATGAACCTGCTTTTTTAACTTTCAAAGCATTTTAATACTTATGGGGCTTTTTTACATATTCTACCTTTGAGAGACAGCTCAGCCATGAAAAGTCTGGCACTTCAAATATTTACGTGGGCAGGCAGACTTAGGGTAAAATTTCTGTGTATGTCTTTCTTCCAGTGAACACAATATTAAATATTTAAACAATAATTAGATCAGGGACTGCAACTGAGGTTTCCCTCTTCATTTGTGGATGCAAAACCAGTCCTGCATCATGAATGTTTTTGTTTCTCCTCTCTTCCCCCCTCCCACCTTCCTGTTTAATGAATATTTAATCATTCCATATATAATAATCAAATGGTAGTCAGGATAAAACTTTTCTCCATTCCCATTCCCATCTCTAATCTAAGCAAGCTCTAATGTCACTTCTTCTCTCTAGAATATGGGACATAAGTATTTGAATCTATCAAACATTGAAAGGTTATGAAAACATTTCTTCCAGTGTCTCAGTTAACTTCTCTCACTGCTACTTTAAAAGATAAAAGCCAACCAGCACTTCACAGCAGTTGTATTTTGAATGAAAGGCATAAACCCTGCTTGAAATAATAAATAGGTTTCAGGCATCTATCTTCAGAGCAAGTTCAGAAATACCATGTTCAGAGTGGTGCATTAGCCTAAAACCTAATAACTAATACAAAATTATGGTGTGCAACAAATGGCATCTTTCAAACATCCCACCCCTGCTGCAGCATTTTCCATTTCATTTTCCCGTGGCCTATTCAAATACACACCTGACTCTGTAAATACTGGAAATGAAGTGTGTCAAATCTACCTTCTGGATTAGACTGTGATGCCAAGGCACCCAAATTCTTCTGTACATTCTACTTCTTGGCTTAGTTCCCTAATCTAAAATTGCAAGATAAGTATCTTTCTATCAAGAAGGGAAAAGATTCACATTAATAATAAGTTGTTATGGAAAAGAAGACATTTCAGCATTGTGCAGTGCTCAGTTACTCTGATGAACAGTCCAGCAGCCACTGAAGGCAGCTGAACACAAGTAAATTCAAAGCTTTCTGTTGATTTTCTTTGAACTTCTAGCTTAGTTCTCAGAGTACCTATTTTCTTAAACAGTTCAGAGGATAGTTGTTCCCCAGCACTCTTAGAAAAGCACTTTGTACCTTATAAACTTATTTTCTGAGATTTTCTGCTGTGGCTTATTAATTGCTAATTGTTACATTTCTGATTTTCCATCCCAACCATATTCTGTTTAGTTGGTAGCAAGAAGCACAGTTCAGATGGCCCCACAGTGTTTCTTAGCAGCACTGAAATGCAGAAATTACTGCTATATAATACATGTTTGTGACTGAAATTTAAATATCTACAATTTTTTGTTTGGGGAAAAAAGGCATGAAGAAAGTGTACTGCAACTTGTGTAGCTATTTTCTACATAAGAAGCCACAGCAGGAACCAGTGTAGAAGGATTACATTAGTATGCCCATTCTGCAAACATGCCTATGTTGAATTTGTGACTCCTTCACACTGGCAGCACTTGATACAATTTCAAGGACATGCTCCTTGTCACATAATTCAAGGGCACGCTCCTTTTGGACAGTCATTTAGTACTTAATCTTTTTTTTTTCTTCCCTTCTTTAAACAAGTATTTGGAAATTATTCCCTTTGATGTGTGCAACATGAGAAGAAATACAATGCAAAAAAAGATAAAGCATGTAAAAGAAAATGAATGCAGACAGACAGACACCTTTTAAAGATTTTATAGCAGATGTAGAAGTAAAAGATGAAGTGGAGTTAGCAGAGGATAACAAAGATGAACAGTACAAATTTGAAGCAGAATGATACACTGGGGCAAAAGAGAAATTTTCCACCCCTGAGGACTCTCTGTGCTGCACTGAAGGTTCCCCTTCCCAAAATGGGATACTTGCATTAAAAAGCCCAAAAAAACCCCCCAGATTAGACTGAAAAAAAAAGCCATCCTTGAGGCCTGCAATATGTGTTTTATGTATTGGCAATTTTACACCGAGTAAACAACCCTCCCATTATGAGCACTTGATCCCATTCTAGTGAACAAGATGAACACTAATTATTGATCATGCAAGCTATCTGCAAGCTGTCAGCGCTCTCCTATAAAGCAACTCAATTTCAAAAATAGCTTTAAAAAATTTAATTGTATGGCTCCATGTGTATTGTCTTTATCATGTGTACATTTCCTTTTTAATGTAACCCTACGAATGGATCTAGGACACAATAAACTAGGATTGCATTATCTAATATGCCCTCAGTAACATTGGGAAATTATGAAACAATCAGGGTAACTGAATAAAGTTAATAATTCTTGTAGACGAAAGGATAGCCAGGGGTAGCCTCTCTGAACAACCTAGCTGAAATTACATGCTACAGGTGATGCAAGAAAGTAGAGATTGCACCTGACTGCCTTTTAGTTTTGTATCCAACAGGGGTGACCAAGAGTAAAATGCTACAAACTAATGCTGTCAATAAATCACCCTGTGGGAATGTGTCTACACACAATGTGTAGCTTCACTCATTAGGAAGCCTCTTTTCTAAAAAGGTAGAGTCTAGAAAATAATCACTGGTAATGAGAGACCTTTCTGTTTTACTAGAGCCATTCAGTAAGAAAAAGCTAAAGAAAGATGGAGGAGATAAGGAGGAAGAAAACACTATCATTTCCCACCACCAAGAAGAGTCTAATTACAGCCATTTAACAGCTCTGTCACTGTGTGCCTTGTATCCAGAATTACTACAAACCTTTGCCAAAGAAGTCTGGTGCACCTTTGAAATTTTAGGTTTTTTTTTTAAATTAACACCAGGCAAATTACAGTGTAACAGGACAAACTGAGTCAGACTGAAGCTCTGTCAATTTAATGTTCTGATAATGGCCAGGAAGAGCAGGACCAGAGCAAGTGTATACCTTATTCCATTGAAATTCATTACATTGAAATTCCATTCCCTAAACAGGAATGGAATTGATAACAGTCTGTGATACTCTTCCAAAACACTATAGTCTTTTATTTTGCCAAGTGCACTGATGTTAAAACACAAAATAGATTTGTTTACAGGAGAGTTGGTGTCACAAAAAATGCTGCTGGCACAAGACCCAGACTGAAAGCAAGTGGATTTGCTGTCCAATATCTAATTTTGTTAGCTCTTTGCCCTTCAGAGCTGACACAACCCAGCACAAGGCCTGCAGGATTACTATTTAAAACCCTGCTGGCTAAAAGATGTCCTGCTCTTAAGTCAGGAAATGCACCACTGAGTCACCTAGAAGAAAAAGCTGTGCATAGACAGCTGCATAACCTCCTACTTCAATAACAAATTGTGTTGCCAGCTTCACTTTTTAACATCTTAAAAAAAACCTTAGCAAGTTTTGGATTTTCATATCTATAGAACCCCATCCCAAGAATCTAGTAGGAGTACACAACACACTAGTAGGGCAAGAGGGAAACATGGAAGTAGTAACAATGTGCTATAAATAAGACAGAAATGCTAGACTTTTTGCACTAAATATAACAATGAAAATACATTAATTTAAAATTAATTATACCCATAATCAAAAAAACCCTCCACACAGACTACACACAATGGCAAAGATAAAGATCTACCTCCAGAATATCTATCAGGACATTCTCTTCTGGCTGCTTTGTGCTCCGGACATTCTCCAGCAAGATGGAGTAGTAAACACCTTGTGGGTCAGACTGGTACAGGTTGTATGTGTCTGTCTGGTACCACTCCTGGACAGCCACAAACACCTGGTTTTCATCTGTACTGATTATCTGCAAATCCTGTATGAAAATAAGATACAAAATGATATTTTTTTTCATAATTTCTATTTTACAAATATTAAGTTGGTCAGGAGATTTTAATACTGGGGGGAGGGGAAACATCTGAATGTTTAATAACAATAATCTCCCAATATAATACTAATCAGCATGCTGTATCCCACTGCTCCAAGGTGGTTTCTCACTGCCTTCTGACTGCAGTGCAAACCAGCTTAGTGAAGAAAAAAATCCTGAATGTGCAATAGCTGGAATCTGTTTGACTTTAGCAGGAAATGACTTCTTGAAAGGAAAAAAGGGGAAAGGAAAAAAAAAGAAGTGACTGATTTTTCAAGATCTGGATAAGAGTCAGTGGAAGACTGAAACAACATTTAAAAAGCTAATCTAAAAAATAATCTTCAAGTAATAGAGAAATGAAATTTCGGTAAAAAATAGCATAGCACAATGAGAATCAGATATAATTTACAGCATTTTACACAGGAATTAGTACCTATCATGCACACAGCTCATGTGTATTATAGTAGATTATATTAATTTGTCTATCCATGCCTACAGAACCACTTAAATATCCAACAGTAATAACATGAGAGTAAACATTCTGCATTCATTTCCCAAGAATTTCAGGCATGGATATTGCTACAGCTTGCTTTCAGTTTTCCCAGCTTCTTCACTCCAAATGTCTCAGGAAAAAAAAAAAAATGCACAGCTGGGGAAAATAATTTAACACTAATATTAAACAGAAGAAATAAATCAGGAAGTAGCAACACTGAACTAAGCTTAGGAAACAGAATAAAGGGACATGAGTTTGCAATAGGATATGGCAGCACAAAGGCATGTTGGGGCTATGTAAGAAAGGACATCAAGTCACGGAGACTGAAAGCCTGTAAACTCTTCATGACCTTGGTACTTAACTGGGATACTGTACCCAGTTCTGGTCACCTTATTACTGAAAAAATGCTAAGGCATTACAGTGAATATAAAATAAAGCTACCAGAACATCAAGAAAATGTGAATTTGGGGTGAATTGGCTTTAAAAAAAAAAATAAAAAAAAAAAATAAATCAAGAAAACAACTTTGTAGAACTCAAGGAGACAAATAAACCAAATTCATAAGAATCCAGTAAAAACTGAAGAAAGTGTGAGTAACAAAGCAACACTGAGTGTTGCACATCATGGCAGTCACACTTCAGGCAATATGCACGATGAAAATGAGGCACTTAGATTAAAAAAAAACATGAATAGAAGTAAAATAATGCAATGGAAAGATTTTTAATATGAACAGAGGTGGGTTATTAAATACTAATAGTTTAGTTAAAGTATTTTTCCACATGTGACACATCTCAACACAAAAGAATCTAAGTTCCCTATCCATGACAGCTCAATGCTGTTTTCAAAGACTTTCATGTAAACTATGTAGTAAAGAAGATTTTTGTTTAGCATCCCATGAATAGTTCTCTTTTTTTTGGTACTGAAAAATTACTCCAAAGCAGAGACTCTGACAGAATTGTCAGCAAAACATAGCAACTGATCACAATAGGTTCTTTTAAAAGCCTCTTTAATGTACAGAACGTCTCATCTCCTGCCTTAAATCAAGGCAACATGAGGATTGGTAGCCCACATTATACCACATGGAAAGCTCCCATGACTATCTGAGAACAAGGATGGAAGTGAAGCAGAGTCAAAAAGAATTAAAAAAACAATTCTTTTATGTGAAAACTTCTAGAAAACCCTTTATCTCCTGTGAAGCCAGGAGCTTTCTGCAAAATTATCGTCTACATTATTACAGTAAAACATTTCTACAGTGCCATAGACAAATGCAAAACTGCAGAGAATGTTGACTAGGCACTTTCTGCGCCTCAGTTCTTTCCCACTCCATGTTTCCCATGGTGAGGTGGCAGTGGTTGCATTGTGGCCCTTGGTGGCAGAGGTGAGAGCTGGGGGACGGGCTCACCTCTGGGTCTCCCATCTCAGGATGGGGCAGGAGCAGCTGAGCCACAAGAAGCAACATGCAAAGAGCCAAAAACGTGCAGTGCACAAGGACAGGGGGATTAATTTTGGGCAGACTGTAGGGGTCAGGTGAAGGAAAGGGGTTGGACAGAAAAGGTTTACCCAGCAAAGAAGAGTTCACTTTTCTCTTGGCAGTAAATGTTACTAATAAAGATGTTTGTCTGCTCAGATTGCTGGTTGCCAACTTTGCTGAGGCAAAAGCTTAACAGATCCTGGTCTTAGCAAGTGAAATTGCCCTTGCACTGCCTTGAACTTTGTTCCTTCCTTTCAAAATTTATGCTTTCAGATTTCCAGTTCAGCCTTACAGCTATTTTCCTTTCACAGTGATTTCTTTTCCCTCAAGAAACAAAGCAGTCCTTCAGTTATACTACCTTGCAACAGTCCTGTGCAGCATTTCCTGCCCAGGAATCACAGTCTGTGGCTGCTTTCCCTGCGTTCTGTTATAATCCTCTGAGAAAAGTAATTGACAATGTGAGGAAAACTGCAAATTTCATGCCCAATTCTTCAACTTGTCTTTCAAAATCCTGGATGACACAAACTGCTGGAAATCTAGTTAAAACAAAGGTAAATTGTCATGTCACTCTTGTACTATTCTGATACTGAAAGGTGAATTTAAAAAGAAGAAATTGATTGACAGATACTGAGGACGGGTTGTCAGGGTGCCAAGACCATCCCTTCATCCCAGCTACCCACACCTCAAGAGGTGAGAAGCACATGGAAAGGGGGCACCACCAAATATTGCTAGACAGAACCTACTGTCACCTAAGAGTTAACTGGAAAGGATATCTGAGAAAAAATAAACCTTGATGGAGGGAATGCAAGTTTTTATTGCTTTATCTAATTCATGGACACAGATACAACCTTAGGCTATAACCTCAGCAGATCCTATAAGGAAAGCTATTCTTTTATGATTTCATGCTTGGACTACTGCAATTGCCTTCTTGCTGGACCTCCTGCTTTCTCTCTCTCCACATTCTGCAGGCTATTCATCTCTGATCTTCTCATTTTTCTGTAATTATGCTATTCACACACAATCTATTCAAATTCATTTATAAAGACCTTCTTTACTGATGTTAGAGGTCTTCAGGGTTTGGAACATTCCTTACTGTCTCTATTCAGATTTTTGGTATCTCCAGGCTGCATTTTCATATACATTCAGTACTTAAGATCTTGTGGTTTTCTGTCACCTCCATGCTGAAATGAGATGCCATGCCCTTCCAGATGTCCCAAGGCAGAATTGTTTTCCCAATTTGCTGTAGCAACCATGCTGTTTCCTCTGTGGCATCCTCATTTCTCCACAGACATCCCTTGTCTCATCTCTACCACTTTACTTTTGCCCTCTCAAGACTGCCATGCCTACCCTATGTCTTGCTGACCCACATATCCATGCTCTTGCCATTTTCACTTCCTTCTTTCTTTGTTTTTGCAAATCTCACCAGTGTCAGTTGGTATCAGGTTGTGATTCCCAAATACCAGTATTCTCCCTTTACCTCCTCTTCTTATGCTGTAAGCTTTTGCACAGTTCTGAGGTTCTACAAGCTGCATTATCCAAAACTCTTTTTTAACCTCTAAGCTCCCATGAGATTTTTCTGTTTTGTTTAAGGTGCTTCTTGTGCAATGCATTTTGCAAATTCCTTTGTCACCATGTTTCCTTCATCCTTCCCTCTTCACTAGGAATACCACTCTAATCACAGAAATCTGCATATTTATCACTAAAAATCTGTGAAACTACTCCTAGGTGCAAGGCAGTGAACCAGCCCATGGAATTGGAATTAAGGACAGCTGGAGATCTGTTGAATTAGTATTATTTTTCTGAAAAAAGTGCTAAATGAATCCTGATCAAAGACTTCATATTAAAATTTGGCATATTAATTTAGACATATAGTGACAGGTCAAGCCACTCCTGCTCTCCCAGGGACTTGTAAACTGCTATGTTTGTACTACATCAGTAGCAGGAAACATAATTAACAAACAAATAACACAAAGGCAGTGTCAAAGTTATACTGAAAATAATTAGGCATGTGCAGAAGGCCAACTTGTACCAACAGATGAGCACCACTTCAAACAAACTTCGTATCACATGGACAGACATGGTCTGTTAAATAAATGAGACTGAGGGTGTGTGTACACAAGGCACTGAAAGAACTGAGGATGGTCAGCCATGACCTGGAGCACAGGCATCTAAGAACTCCTCCAGCAAGCACAGAGACACAATCAAATATTTATTCTTGAAAACACTCACGCTGCTTAAGAATTATTTCTTTACTTCTAACACAGAGATAACATCATGATCAGCCTTTCCACAATTACCTGCTTTTAATGTAGTCAAGTCTGTTACCATATAAAGTTGAATGAACACCCAGTCAAAAGTCAGCCCAAAAAGCCCAAAGCTATTAAGCAGAGTTAGGATATGGGGGAGTTGTGGATAGCAGGAAAGAAGGGAAAAGGTTTAAAGGAAAAAGGGAAGAGAAATGCACTGTTTTCATTGTATACAGTCACATACCATCTACTTTCAGTAAATGACCAGTCTATAAATTTGTGAATAATGTATAGAATTTTATATTCAAGAAATTCTCAGTATGGTTTACTATATTAACAACTGTGATAAGAAGCTCTATGGCACGAATAAGTACAGTTACAGCCTGAAGACAGAAAGATATAAAAGATGACAAAGATTGTACAGCCAGCCAGTGCTCCTCTGTCTAAAATGTGCTAGTGACATAGAAAATATCAT
The DNA here is from genome assembly GCA_013399225.1 of Rhipidura dahli. Taxonomy (NCBI): domain Eukaryota; kingdom Metazoa; phylum Chordata; class Aves; order Passeriformes; family Rhipiduridae; genus Rhipidura; species Rhipidura dahli. The sequence continues at coordinate 966,566 of VXAC01014637.1, forward strand.
TAAGTGAAAATACTGTAGGCCAGTGTAATGCTACAGAGGCAGGATTGTGGTGCTTCAGTCAAAAAGGCAAATAAAAGAGAACCTCAGAATTCTTGAGGTTTAAATCCTGTAATTTTTAGGAAGATGTCAGAATTCTGCCCCTTTGCAATCTTAATGCTGTGGTTGAGCAAAGTGTTAACATGAAATAAGCAATGTATTAAACAGAGAACAGTGAGGAGTAAATGTATCAGCAGCAGAACAGATGTAAGCGCTCAAGGTTGTGTCGTCTCAGTCTTGACCTCCAGATGTACCACATTTATACCCCTGTAATCTCTCAAGCACAATCAAGGTAACTGGATGGCAAATATCCCAGAGATAATCCTCCTAATCTTCCTTGCCTGGCCAGGTAAAAAAGTTCAGGGAGAGAAATCAATAACAAGTTGCACTGTGAAGAAAAGAACAGTTCCTTGATTTCTGCTCAGATGGATTTGTACAAGCAGCAAGTCAGGAAGCTGCTATAGTTCAGGTTCACTGGCTACTGCACTGACACTGCCTGGGAAAGGAATCCTTTCCTGCACCAAATGATACTGCCACCTGCATTTCTACTTTGTCCCCTTTTTTTATTTGCTCAACAGCCATTCCAGTGGACTTGCAGAAGAATGGAGCTGCAGCTAGAAACTGCTCTCCTGCCTGGCACAGGGGAACAACCTCAGCCAAAGCCTCCCAGGGTGGTGAGGGTGCAGGGGCTTCCCAAGTGGAACAAAAATTATTGGGAGATGCAGAACCCTGCTAAATGAGCTGCCATAGACTCAGTAGTCTGCAGTCCAACCACCAGGCAGCCAAACCCTCTAAGAGAACATTGCTGACAAAAGGGCTGCAGGAATCTTCTACCATTTCTGCTGTCAATGGATAGGCCCATTCAAGGATAGTCTTATATCTGTTACTGAATGATACAGACAAATTCAGAATAAGTCTATGGTTAAAACAGTGATGTGTATTCAGACTGAGGCAAGGAAGAAAGTGGGCCTGCTTTGAGGTGACTAGGTGATAATCAAATAAAAAGGATAGATGGCTCTGATAAAAGGCACCTATAGGAGATACATATTACCATGAATAAACTAGAGACTTCAACCTATTTCTAAGGCAATAGGATTTTTTCTTTTGTTTTTGTTCACTCTTCCCCTATACTTCCATTTATGTTGGTTACCTGAAAAATTTTACATTATTGACTATTTCACAAGATTGAAAATACACACAGAGATCGAAAAAGATGAAAGAAGCTTTTTCCACACCATATCTTTTCAGAAATAAACTTTCTGAATTGTAGCAGGATACAACAGACAACAGAGCTCCTGCATAATTAAGATTTTGTAGGTGGCATGAATGGATGCAGAATCAATTAATGCCTTGTATCAGTTCTTAAAATGAGATCATTATCAATGGAGCTTATTTAAGAGAGATGGGAAGAGGACTCAGAATAATTAAATTATTCCAAAATGCAATAGTAAAATTACCATAATTTGTAGCATTTTCATTTGCTTGGTCAACAATTTTGTTAACAAATTTTTTTGCTTAAGCTCTCAGAATGAACAAGTTCCTAGTTTTATTGTTACCCACATTAGAGCATGACTCAAATAACTGAATAAGGACCAGAGCCAATGTACTCCTCCCTCTCTCCCTCTCCATACTGCACTTCTCAAGGCAAGGGCATTGACAGCTGCAATACAATTGTGCTGACAGTCTGGATGGGCCTTCAGCCTGTGCCCCTGGGCAGACTTGCTCTCCCAGCAGGGGCAGCTGAACCTCTGCCCCAGGCTGAAAGCAGCCCCAGGGGGATTGCTGGCTCCCCCTGGAACACTCCTGAATGCCTAACCAGCCAAGTCGACACACAAATGCAGTTCTGCTGCTCTTGGCTTGATTTTGGTATTCGCTTCCTACAAGTTCCTAACTTCTGATCTAGTTTTAGCAGCACAGAACAAGCAATCTTGGCAAAATGGAATATAGTATAAAACAAGTTCATTTTTAAAACAACAGTTTGAAAATTCCTCTTCTGTTTTGGGGAGCATACAAGCAGCCTTTGATAGGGTCTCACCAGCCTTTGCTACCACCCCTCCTGGCAGAAGCCAGCACTTGTCAAATGCAGGAGACAGCTGTGTAATTCCATGCAGTGTCAGGATCAAACACAGTATTAAAAAAAGAAATAGAAATCTCTCAACAGCACAGGAAAAAGGTTAAAAAAATTATCTGAATTCTGATGGCCCCCAATGGCTCTGCTGTCTGTACACACACAGAGCTGTGGTGTGTTACAAAAAGGTGACCTCAGTGGCACTGTAGAGCTGGAGCCCAGCAACTTTACAGAGGAAAAGCTTGGCTGGAAGCTGCCTTTAGCAGCCTTTCATTCACAAGTAAGGAGGACTGTAGGTATGTCCAAAGACACGACATTGTTTTCTAGGTTTGTCTTTGGGATATATTTGGACAAACACAAATGCAAATGACACCAATATAAAAAAACTGAATAACTTTTTTGCAGATTTCCAACCTTTTCATTTTGAAAGGAGAATGAGCCATCAAAAACTTTTTCTAAATATTCAGTCTGAAACTGCTCATTCTGTCTCCATATGCAAAATCATCATGAAAAGCATTTATGCAGCAAAAGAATAACATCTGAAGCTGTTCCCTTAGGCAAGGGCTGCATTTTGGCACAGCTCTCTTAACATTTTTAGACACATCCTTGACCAGTCTATAGGATCTTCTGACTTAGCTACAGTTTTACTTCTCTGTATGCAATCACTACTCAAAAATTCTGTCCAGAGACCACTTGGAAAGAGATTTTCTTTGACACCTCATTTCATGCCTTTGAGAAAAATTAAATATAGCCTATTACAGTCATGTTTCATCTCCTGGTTAGGAAGAATCTAATACTTAAAGCCTTCTGAAACTCAGTTTTTTCAAAAGCTATTGGTTTTAGTCTATTTAAAAAAAAAATCCTTTGTAAATTTATGCATTCTGTTTATCTCCTACTGCTATAAAAGAAGCAACTCCACAGTCACATGTTCTAGATGTACTTTTAATGTGCCAGTGTCCTTGCTGATATCCTGCTTCTTTGCTAAGTTCTATCAGTAATTTGCTCACATGAGTCTTTGCCCTTCTGTTCAAATTGGACTGAACGATCCATTTCCACGGCACTTGGATGATTCTCACCGAAATACAACACTGTGAAAAATTTCAGAGCTGTGTTCATATTTACTTCAGTATCTAAAATTTCTGCTGTAATGTGAAGGTACTAAATCCCTTTCAAAAAATGTATCTTTCTCAGAAAAGATTATAATAATTCATATTCACCACTATTCTAATGTTCTAAAGCTATGTCTGGCTTCCAGGCCGTCCTAGTGAAATTTTGAACTCTGTTTTGTGCAGATACCAAGGACATGTCTCCTGGAAGCATTGCCAAATTGCAGAAGAGATACCATTTACTTCATTCCACTTGTTAGGTATTGCCTGAACTAGGAAAAGCACAACAACATCCCTTTCAAAAGGACATAGTCACCCTATTCCTAGGTAGCTATTGACTCCATCCAAACTGGAACCTATAACTTCTAATTTATTTCTTCAGTCAAGCCTGGAGTAATCCACTTAGCATAAAAAAAAAAAAAAAGAAAAATAAACAAAACCTGTATTTTCCAAGGAAAAGAATTGAGCACATGTGCAGTAATATTTCAAACAGTCCAGACTCCACATGACAGAAATACCAGGGAACTGTGACTAAATCTTTCTGAATTTGTCAGAAACTCCTTGTTTACACTCTGCTTCCCCGACTTGCTCCTTAATTGCTTTCTTGTGTCCCAGTGCAGGGCTCAATGGGCTGCAGTCCCTTGAGGTGTCTATATTTGGAATATTTTAAGATTCAAAACTGGATATTCTCCTGCTGTTTTCCTGACTACAATTTCCCCAAGAAAGCATAAAGGCTACCTTGAAGTCTTAAAAAACATGCAATAATTTTTGTATACCTGTGTTTGACTATACATATCTTGAGAAGATAGATAGATAGATAGATAGATAGATAGATAGATAGACAGACAGATAGACAGACAGACAGACAGCTATTTCTGTAGTGCTACTAGAAGCATATCCAGGTTTCAGATTCTTGTTCAACTAATGCCTGAGGATTTGATCTGAGATTCTGTTTACATGTTGTACATCTAAAATGAGTCTGCAGACCACCATTTATACTGACATAAAAAAGAAGAAATCTAAGATGAAAAATCCTGATATTAGCATGTTTGCTTTATAACAATAACAGCACAAATAAATTGTAGTCTAATGTCCTTCATTAGATGAGAAATGAATTAAAGCAGTGCAATTCAAGGCAGGCTAAGAAAACAAGGTCTCTGCTAAGTAAGTGATAGAATCACAGAGAATCACATGAAAAAGCAGGAACCTCATGAGACCTCCAGATCAGCCTCCTGCTGGGAGCTGGGAGAGCTGTAAGGCCAGAGCTGGTTACTGAAGGTTTTATCCAGCTGGGCCTTTCAAACTTCCAAGTTATTTTTCTTCAGGACTGCAGAAGTATTCTAACTGTAAATTTAGGAAATACACTGCGTGCAGCACAAAAAAATTCATCTGCATCAGTTAGACCATGTTTAAATATCTGTGCTCAATTGCTGACTTGCTATGGAAATATAGAAACCTTATCACTAGGAAGATATGGTAGACTGAAGGAACCTCTCACCAAATCTTGCAATTTCATTGAGTAATCAAACTCCATACTGGGATTCTCTAATGAAATAGAGCACCATCAAGTAGCAAAATTCTCTTATATTAGTATTCATGCTTATACCAGAAAGCACCATGTGGAATTAAAAGGTAACTGATTATTGACAGAACACTTGATCTGTATCATTAAACTGCCATTGGGTGTGCAGCACTGCCTCATGGAAGCAAAGCTCAAAAACCATTGCAGCAACTGATGACAAATAAGCTGTTGTCCCCCCTCCCCGTGGTTTATGAGTACAACATTAATAAAATATAAATAAAATAGTAGGGTAAGAATACACCTCAAGTGGGATTCAAAAATCCTTATAAGGAGAAATTGCGAACTCAGGATAACGAAGTTTAAAGGAGAGCAGAACAAAACTAGTTTAGGTAGAGAGAGAAGATGAAAAATGCAAAAAAAGAAAGAAAACCATGTACACTTACTTTTGGCAATGCATATTTTGGCAGCTTCATTTGCACAAAGCCATTTCGACGGTAAGACACGTAATACTTGGTCCGATTTGCGGATGTTGTCTGTGCAAAGGAAAAACAGAACCCTGTGACAGCTTATGTTAAATCTAAATAACACAAGATGGAAGACTGCTCTGCTTTTTACCTGTAACTGAAATACATAGTCATTACTTTTAATGCAACATTCCAAAGTACTAAAAGGAATATTCCAAATAAACGCCAGTGAAAATACTCCACTCACAACCTCCCCTGGATTTGCTAATCAGAAATGTAACACCAACATGCCTGCATATAAATTGAGATAATTCCAACTAAGCCTTTGAGCACCACCAAATGATATCTGTAAATAAAAATTAGCCTTTGGTAAATAATATTTCACTTTTCTTAACATTCAGACTCATCTTCTTTCTTTGACTTGAGAAATCCATTTAAAAACCTACCCCAATCCCACTATTTTTCTCCTAAATTTTTGTGCTTAAAAAGGGAACCTGATTTGAAAGACAGCCTATCCTGGAGCATGAAAACTTGATTTGGCTAGGTAAAAATAAAGTTGATGCATTACAGCAGGTCCATCTGAATATTTTAAAGGTAACAAAGTACTTAATACAGTATGCATTTTTTTATGCTGTAAAGAACGTGATGCCTTTAGGAATGTGATTTGTTAAATGATGATTGATCAAACCAAAAATCTCACCATTTGTTTAACTAGTGCTAAATGGCAGTCTTACCCATCTGCTCACAGGCTTTTTTTAAATGCATGTTTTAACATCATTCATTTCAAATAACTGGAGATGATGCAAGGCAGAGGAGAATTGGAGTTGAAGCACCTAGTCATGTCAAGCCTCACTGGCATTAAAGGTTGGTCTGTGCTTCAGAACAGTTGAAACTTTAATCCTCCTATTAAAATCACCTCTGAAACTGTCTGACTGTCAGTGCAAACTGGGAAAAAAATGAGTATTAGAAAGTTTCTGATCCTTCTGGATATATACATACTAAAGAAATGTGGCTGAGATCTTCTTCTAAGATGGCAAAAATCTCCAGTAATACAGATATGGCTAACTGCAAACCAATTTAGCAATAAGATAAACATTACATACCATGGTTTACTGCAGAAAAGTCCAAAAGAAAAACACTAGAGATGTTTCCCCTTTATGTGGAACACATGAACCTCTCATCTACTGGCACTGACATGTCTCAGATCTACAGAGACAGAATTACCAAAGGCATCATTAGGTAGCAACTGCCTGTTACTAAGGTGTACAATTCCACCTTACACTTCCATTTTGGATCTGCTCATTTCTGTAATAAAGGGGAATAACAGCTCAGGATGCAGTTGTACAAGACATCCAGCAAAGCAAAATGCTTCACAAGGAAGCAGCCAGTGTTTTGCTGAGCACAGAAGTCTGGAAGTTGACATGGTGAGAAGCAGTTCTCAGCATCTACACTCCATGAAATGGATTTTAAACTGTGCCTGGGGGGAGACACAGAAGAGAATAGCTTTGAGCAAAATGAGTGCCATGAGTGCTAGATCTGATCTGAAAAATGCTTACTTTTTTTTTTTTTTTGGTTGGGGGGGGGTTTTTGGGGTTTTTTGGTTGGTTGGTTGGTTATGTTTTTTATTCTTTTGGTTGAGGTTTTGGGGTTTTTTTCTTTTTTTGTTTTTTTAGAGTTAATTCTTCTAAGCCATGCGGGTCCTTGAAACCACTACACCAAACAAGAGGAGAACAGATCCTTTGTGTCTCTACTAATTTATAGGTCCTTGTGGAAGAAACAAGCCCAAGGGGAGAAAGTTGGAAAGGAACCAATCTGATGCACACTGAGGCAGTGGTGGGGAGGCATATCCATTGCCACGATATAGCTTTCCTGCAAAAGTCAATAAATAGATAAGTCTTGCAGCAAACAAATCCCATCAAAGTAAGGGAAAAATGATAGCCAAGCACTAAGGAAAGCACAAGCAACTTCCCCAGTAAAATCTAATACAACAAAGAGGACATAACCACTCCTTGAGAATTTTGCAGCTCTGACAGATTCAAACCACAACCAGTGCCAAGCATACAAAACAATACTTACAAGTGTGTCTGAGCTGTACTGGTGCCATATGACTGACAAAGTTCCAGCCCATATTTCTGCAGGCAGGTCTTGTAGTTAGGAAAACAACCCAATGTAATTTGGACCACCATGAGCTGTAGATGTGGCGCTTGGGGACATGGTTTAGCGATGTACTTGGCAGTGTTAGGTTTATGGCTGGGCTTGATTTTAAGGGTCTTTTCCAACCTAAGTCATTCTATGATTCCATACTAATTTCCTCCAAGCTCCCCAGCTATGGCCATTTCACCCTTTTGCTTCCTAAGCAAAGCCAGGTTAGTAGTTCTTTCCTGGCGAAAGCTCTTCAGAGGAGAACCCATATGAAGAAGCTGTGCAACTACTCTGTCAGTGCCTGGCCTTGGATGCTTTTCTCAGGGAAACTTTTTGTGGAAAGGACCCAGAAGAGTTTGTAATCACAAGAACACAAGGCTTGTATTTCGCCTAACACACAAGAGTATTTATGAAAAGTAACACAATCCACTTGAAAATTTTCATATAGTTAAAGGGCAACTGGTTGCACGAACTAAAGATGCCTTTTTTTCTTTTATTTCCTTTTGTTTGGACTGATAAAGGTATGTTTCTTCCCATGTAAAAAAATCATAAATCATCATTCATTAATTCCTCCCTGCTCCTTACAGTGCTGCTGCACTATTTAGAACTTTATTTTTGAATTTGAAAATGAGCTGTCTCTCCCAAAAATGGCAGTACCTGAAGAAATATGTAGTCATCCTGCACAGTCAGGGAATCCCGGTCAGTGCTGCCAGCAAACGGGACTGTCATTGTCTTATCAGAACAATTTTGAATCTGGCAAGTGATGTAGCGATAACCTGAGGGAAGAAAGACAGAAACATATGACAGGGCTATCAAGGGAAAAAAGAAGCAAGCAGTATTAAATGCTATTCATGTAGGAAAAATGCTGCCTTTGCCAGGTGAGTTAGTTGCAGAATTATTATATTAAAGTCTCATACGAGACTTTTTCAATCTCCAGTGTACTGAGAATATATTAAATGCTTGCAGTTCAGATCATTCCCTGGAGGCAGCCTGTTATTATCCAAATTTTGCTGGTCCAGAGAGATTAGGGGTTAGATGAATGAGCCATTCATGGGTGGGGATAATAGAAGGAGCCTCTTTTCTCACTTAACCTATGCACAGAGCTCAATTATTCACTTGGAGAAATGGCAGCCTGACACAACACAACTGAAATCAATAGATCAACCACAGTATAAAATTGTGATGAATGAGAAAAGAATCAGACCCCGTTTAATAGACAGCGTGCAGAATTTTAAAGCCTATTTTCAAAGCTCTGTAAGACTGTTCAGACACACTATTAGCACACTATTAGAACTGGTCTGTTGGGGCAGGATTTCTATATTCAGAGTTAATATATTGCTGAAAAAGCCTGGACTGATTTATAATAAAAGAGGGCTATGGCCTTTCTCTTCCTCTCCAGTTAGCAAGGACTGTCCTCTCTCCCTGGCTTCTTAGAACAGCACCACTGCATCTTTGATACAACCTGCTCTTATCAGAGAGACCAGAGCCAACAATCATTATCTTATACCAGCTGTGGCTCAAAGACCTTCCCCAAACTCTTGTACAGCTCACCCTCCATCACAAGCTTCTGAGCACAAAGTACTTGAGTGACTTTCCCAAGCACAGTGAGGAAAATGTTATTTACACAATCTTGTGCCCAGTTCACTGATGCTACCCATGCTCCAGGTAGAGCATGAGAGAGCAAATAATGTACCCCCATGTCCTTCATTACTTTTGCAGTATGATGGGAAATGCATCCCACATTTTATGACTTTTAATTAGAGAAGGACAAAGCAGTATACTGGATATGATCATTTGCTTTAAAATCTGGATCTGTTTAAGAAGCAGTTATAGTTAATCCAAATTCTCCTGCCTATGTCCAACGCATGACCACAAGGACATCTGGTGCAGCAATGGACCATCTAAAGTCCTGCAGGTGTTCACAATTCACATTACAAAAACGACAGTTCTTCATCAGATGGGTAGGGCAAAGATGCTGTCTCCACTAAAATCAATGGTTATCCATGTACTGACCATAATTACATGAAGTCAGTTTGTTGAGAAACTAGCCAGGAGATATTTCATGAGAGTTTTTCGTTTTCTGCTTTTTCTGTAAAATAATAAAATAAAAAAAACCCCACACCACCCACAAAAAGAATCCTAGAAAAGAAAACAAAAAATCCAGCAAAACCAAGCCAAACAAAAAAAGCCAACCAACAAAACCCCAACAACCAAACAGCAAACCATACCTCCTCCAAAAAACATACCCCAAACCAAAACCAATCAAAAAAAACCCCCCACCCCAAATCCTCCAGCAACAAAAAAACCCTTTGCATTCAGGTCATGAAGAATCTTCTTACATTGTTTCTAACAAAGCAGCTGATGGAGCTGTCACCATTTCTCATAAATCTCATTGCTAAAAGATTTAGACTTATTTTTATCCAGCTTTTAACATGGTAACTTTGATTTTTTAATAGGGCTGAAATGAAGAAAAGCTATGGGAGCAGGGCAAGTCAAACTGTGCATTCTTTATGATTCACTTTTAAGACTGCACAGGAACTTAGATGATCTGATTCAAGGAATTAAATTATCTTTCAAGAGTATGATTGGTAACAAGAAACTATACAAGCTTTTGGAATCACAGTGACTCTTTAAGCACATTCTGACTACTAATCTGCCTTTCCATTTATTTTGCTTTTGAAGTTTCAAAGTATAGTGGATACTGTAACAAGAGGAAATCTGAGAGATGGTGGTGAGTGCACTAGACCTGAAACATGCAATGATTCACATTAACAGACCCTTAGCCAGCACTAACACAGCACTGCCAGTTTTATTTGCAAATCAGGAAAAACTGTTCCGTGTTTAAATGTCAGGATAAATTGCACTATTAATGGACATTACCAACAGGGCATAGCATCTTGATCTCAATTCATCTTAAAGTGAAAAACAAGTAGATTTTAAATTACACTATATTTTTATATAACAGGACAGTTCTGCTGACGACAAATAAACAGAAAGAATCTGACTTGCACACTTTTTCTTCTGACTAGTTTTAAAAACAGTCCAAAAAGTACCTCTAAAGCAAAGAGAAATGACTATATACTAGGGTATCAATTGATAACATTTTCATTTGCATACCTCCACTGGGGTCCTGGATTTCCATATGAACTAAATCAAGGTCTCCGTCAACTCCAGCAACAGCCCTGAGAACAAAATATAATCAAGTTATGTAGAGCCAGCTACAGAATAGTAATTATGTGGATGGAAGAAAAGAGAGGATTTCATACTAACTGGCTTAAGAATTCTATCTGGGAATAAAATAAACCCCATTTATAATGTCCTATTACTAACATCTATAAGGAAATTATTTTTTCTCTACTTTACATTACGTTTTTCTTAAATTTGTTTAGAATCTCTTCTACTAAAGTATGCATACAAATAGAATCAATTAAAAAAAGAATAGAAACAGGCATGAAATTGGAAAAAACCCTTCATATTCATAAATTGATATATATACATGCAGAGAAATGCACGCACTCACATGCACTGGCAAGCTCTATAGCATCTTTTTACAATTATGTTAAACATTTGAGACTACAAGGCAGATTTAATGCTAAAAAAGGGTTAGATTCCTTTCTTATTAGAAATAACTTAAACTTGACACATGGTTTCCATAACAAATTGATATATCTTTGGTTAGCATATTCAAGAGAAGAGTAGTTTCTGCTTTGACAAAGAAAGTGAAGAATAATTTTGATAAAAATATCCTGAGAAGCAAATTCAGTCAGAGTTGATCAAGGTACAGTTTAACTTTGTAAAGGTGTAATGGGAATACAGGATGATTTTCTCCTAATAGCTCTCATGTAAAATATGCTCAGCCAAAAGATGAGTTTCCTACCCTCAGGGCTTCCATCCCAGCCTGGGAATGGCAGCCCCAGCTGTGCTTTTTTCTGTCCCTTCTGTTGTCATTAGTCAGGCACATTGTGCAGGGAAAGCTTTGAGCTGGCAGTTGTGCTGTCACAAGGTGAAGCCCAATCCTGCCCCACTCCCACAGACACATCTTTTCTCAAGGCCCTTCACTGGCAGGGCAAAAGTCCATCGAGCCAGCAAATGTGAGGTGAAGACACAAAAAGGAGATACACTGAGTGATAAAGTGCAGCTGGCTGCAGATATTAAAAAGGCCCATTAAGATACTTAAGAGAAAATGATCATTTTGATACAATTATTAACAATCAAATGCAATAAAGCTATACTTTGGATTGAAATTACATCATTGTTTAATGATTTTAGTAGCAGTGATTTATGAGGAGTGGTTAAAACTCACACTCAGTAATTGGTGGCTCTTTGGGAATGCAGGCCAGGGGGAACAAACTGGATGATTTCCACTGCTGCATAACAACCAGAAATAATCACATATGCTGGTTTTCCCTAATAAGATAAATGATCAGTCCAAATGATCTGAGGAAGGGGAGGGGGAGGGATGAATCCCTTCCAAGCCATAAGATGTCAGAGAAACTTATAGTGGGATTTTCTTTTTTTTTTTAGCAAATGCAGGGAAAAATCTTGTGTTTATTAAGAATTTGGTCTCTCAAACACAAACTATTTTAGCATTTTGAAGGCTATACATTAGGTTAGAGAAGATTTTAGATCCACTGAGCTCTAGTGAGAATATATATATCAGCAGAGGTAAGGGATCTGTGAATTTTTACTGCATGTGCTGTTATCTATGTTTCTAGATAGCCACAACACAAAATCAAACCTGCTATAACTCTGTAGTCAGCAATTTGAGGGAAGAAAATGTTTGCTGAATACTTTACTTTTAATGTTAGACCTCAGGCAGCTGAACCAAAGGAACTTTTGGGTTGAATTTTCTGAGGCTGAACCTGACGTGCTAATAAGCATCAATAATGCAAAGAAAGTTTTTGGGTACATCTGAAATTACCTCTTGTATCTATAATTTATCACACCTGATTTCAGAAGCCCAGTTTGAGGTATTTGTCAATATCTTTACTTTCTCATCTTTCTTTCAACAGCTCAGAATTACAATGACCTCACTTCTACCATGCTTCTCCTAACAGTGGCAGCTGACACATGTAGACTCCAATCTTGTTTCCAGTGTAATTTTTAAGTGCAAGAAGATGTAACAGGTCTGTTTAATGAACACTGCAGAATGAAACTTTCTTACCCAGCCTAATTTTCTTCTTTAGACTTTTATTAATTATAATTACTCAATTAATTATAAATTAAGCAGAATATTTCAAAAATGTAATTTATGTTTTCGTTACTTTAATTGTACTGATGAACTGTAACAGCAGACACTATTTACTCAATGAAGATGTCACACCCTCAAAGTCTACTTTTGAATGCCAGCTACAGAGCAGTTTCTGAATTCCAAAGTCCCTTTACCCAACTTTACACACACTTAGGAATAGTCCTTTCTTCTTTTATTGAAAAAAGACCAAATCTCTTGCAGCTGCTAAGAAAATCTCCAGAAGAGAATATAAATAATATAGAGAATTTGAAGCAACTCCCTGAAGAATAAACTAATCTCATTTCAGTGGACTCCTCAGCCAACAGTACTTAAAAGATAATACTGTTATTTAACTTGTGCTTAAATCGTGAACCAGAGAAAAGTTGTGTGATACTGCAGGCTGAACACAGACCAGAGGCCTCTGCCCAGCTTCTTAAAATAACAGACAAACAAGGTGCATACAGGAATACAAATTGTATGTGGTCCTCTGAAAAGGAAAGCTCAGTTGCAGACTTTTTCATATTGAGGAAGAAAGGCAAGACTTTTCTTTTTGTTTTTGCATTTCCATTTACCAACTTATTACTACCACAACACAAGTGCATTATACCAGTGTGAGCATTGTGTCCACACATCCATTCACAAGGACAATTTACTGTTCCCCAGCTGGCTTTAGGATAGGATCTCTTCTGTCTTATAAAGCACGGATGCAATGGACCCTGATAGTCTGACAGCTTAATCTTTTTTGGTTAACATTTCAGAATAAATTTTAACATTATTCCCCCCCAACAGAACAAGCACTTTCTTAGAAACTATCAATTTTTCTCAATTTAAGTAATGGTTGTTTTTTAGTTTGATTAAAATTCCCCCACTTTATCAATTTCAGAAGTGGGTCCCTTCATTGTTAAACATTTGATGCAGTTCATTTGGTTGCATATTTATTAAAAGACAACTTCAAACAGGACATCTGAAAACAAAACAAAACACCAAAAAAAAACCCCAAACCTCCCCCCCCAAAAAAAACCCGAACAAGACAAACTGGTTTGCTGATGTGAAAACCAAAATCCATCTGAAAACTTGCCAGGTTCCTCAATCTGCCCCCCTCATAATCTTGGAATATGAAGTTTATCCAAAAGTAACAAGTTCCCCATTTACACTGACTGTTTTCTAGCAATTGGCTTAAGGGCACCGCCTTGCTTAGAAAACAGGTCAAAAGCATGAGTAGTTTAAAATGGCATTGACTCTTAGCAAGCTGGTTACTCAGGAGGACAAAATTATGACTTGATTAACCTAAAAATACATCTGCTTATGACTGCTCTGTGTTTCAGGCCTTGCTGTCTTCACATCTACTTCAAAAGATGCACCTTTAATGATTCAGTCAATGCCTTACACAGTCAGTGTGTGCTGGTACTTGTTTACTCCCTATGCCTAAATGCTTTTTGACAAAAATGCTTTTCTGTTTTGTCCAAACAGAAGAGTTGCAGTGGTTTTTCCCTCCCTTGGTTCACCTTAGCTGGACACCAGGTGCTCACAAGCTTCTCTCTCACTGCCCCATCTTAGCAGGACAGGGGGACAAAATAAAATGAAAAGTTCAAGAGTGGAGATAAGGACAGGGAGATCACTCACAAATTACTGTTACAGGTGAAACAGACTTGACTTGGGGAAGAGTAATTTAATTTATTGCTAATAAATAATGCCTCACCTTGGCTTTCACCACAGGCTGCAGGGGTGTCTCTGCCCTGGCACCTGGCACCCCTCCTCCCCCAGCGTTGACCTTGGTGTCTGCAGGGCAGTTCCTCGTTCTCTCCGCGTTGTGCCCTTTTTACCCTCTCTTTAATCTGTTATCACAGAGGCATCGCCAGCACCACTCATGGGCTCAGTTTGGCCAGTAGAGGGTTTGCCTTGGAGCTGGCTGGAAGTGGCTCTGTCCAACTTGGGGGCAGCTCCTGGTCTCATCCCACAGAAGCCCCGAATGCTCCTACTACCAAACTTTGCCACATAAACCAAACACAGTCACACACATCATCACACATCATCACACATCAAAAAAACTCTTCAAACATAAGAATAACTGCCCATACAGACTCTTGGCTTTCCACATAAGCAAAAAATTCAATGACAAAGGCTCAATGAAATCCTCTTTGCACTCCTCTCCTTCAGGACATAACATTGCTGAAATTCTCTCTTTCACCTGACACATGAATAGCCAGGCACCCACTACACTTGATGCAAACGGGCACAGCTGTGATTGAGTATCTGTATGGAATTTCATGATGAGCACAGAACGCTGTCCCCTGAGAACAACTGATTTACCAAAATAAACTCATCATTTTTTATTTTTATCTTCTTACCTCTCATAAAAATGCAGCTAAAAATAAGAGCAACAGATACACATAGCACAGGATCCACATCCACATATCTGAGTGACTCAAGGACAAAGAATTCCTAAGGCTCTAGATAGTCATAAAAGAAATGTGTTGGGCCTAATTCTCTGGTAATTACCAATTCATTTCTTACTGTCCCAGGGTATATTTGTGATGGTGTAGACAGCTGATTCACAATCTATTCTTTGCTTATGTATTACTAAGACCTATTTTGAGAAATCAAAAGGATTTCTCAATGCTGCACAAGCCTTGGGGACTGAGAAGAATTGCAGCAGACTTAGAGGAATCCCAAACTCCACTACTCTTTCTTCTTCTCAAGGATTGCATAATACAGCACTTTTAAAAATGGGCTTCATGCACAAGAGCAGATATATGCCATGTAATGAGTGTTTGATGTTTGGTGTTTGGTGTTTGATGTTTAGCTGTGATAGCTCGCATATCTCTGCATTCCATGCTACAAATGCACCAAGAACTGAAAAAAAGCACTTATAAAGGCGAGGTGCTATACATCTCTTAAACAAAAATCATCACACTGGGGCCAATGAAGTTTGTAGGTAGATGTAAAACTGGTCACAGCAAGTGAAGTTTCTTAAATTTAAAAAACAAGAAGTTGCTCAAAATTTAAAAAAAAAAAATGGTGAATTAGTATTCATACTGAAAAGAAAATATTTTCTAAATGTTTATACTATTATTTTTTTTTATTGCAGTGTGATTTAGTACTTTATTTTGATGTTAGTTTCAAATCTACCTTTCATGATTTTGCTTTATAGCTCTTTTGGTTTTAGAATAGGATAGAATAAACTATTTCAGTTGGAAGGCACCACCATCAGCCTTCCAGGCCCACAGCCTGACCTATTTATCACTGACCAAAAGTAGAAGCAAGTGTTGATGGCAATGCTTAAATGCCTCTTAAACAGTGACAGGCCTGGGGCATCAACCATCTCTCTGGGAAGCCTGCTTTGCCTCCTAAAATTCTATGAGAAGACAAACTCTTATGAGGGCTTAGTCAGCTTTCTTTCCCAAAAGAATAAATGAAACAAAGAGGAAAATCAGCTAGAATGGTGTAATAGAAGAGCACACTATCACAGAAGAAAGAAAATACTCTGTGCTCCTAAATTAGAGATGGTTGTATACACTTTCCACTGATGCCAATATATTTTCATTAGTTCCGCTATCATGAAAGATCAAATTCCACACATTAAATCTAAAAAAATATTTAAGGAAGGATCAAGAACACTTGAAAAGCAAATAAACCCTAGAAGATTATATTAATATATTGCTTATAAATCTATAATACATATCTGAACATAAATATTTAAAATACTCAGCCTCTGCTAACCTTCCCTTAATATAAACACATACATTCCATTAAATTAATTGTATTTAGATTTTCATTGTAAAAAACAAAAAAATGCTTCTTCAGGAAATGCATGAAGATCTGGCTGCTTCTGGAGGCACAGGAAAATGCTGTTTTTACAAAGCAGAGGAAAATATTATGACTGATAATATTTGTAGTTACCAGACCAAAATAAAAATCTTAGGCTATATTACTGACCTCAGTGGCAAAGCTCAAACTGAAATCAAAGAGGAAACATCTGCTAAAGATCTGCCCAGTGAAATGTTCTTGGCACAACCAGCCACGATCAGCGAGAGACATGCCCTCACTTATCATGAGATGTACAATTAGTCTGACACAATATTTTTAACACATCAGATGTACACTGACAGGAAAACAATACTAGACTTGGTGTCTTCACAGTCAAATTATGACAAAGACCAATTCTTACATCTGTTGAAAATGACACAAACACTTGTTTCTATCCAGCTCTCAAATAATTTGGGTGACAAAGGCCATAAAATACTGGAAAGTCTCACATGACAGACAAACTCCCACTGAAAGCCATCATGTCCAACCCTTCACTCACAGAGAAGAGTCACAGCAGACTTTCTACATTGCAAATTTCCATATGAGATAGAACTAAAATAAATATCTTTATTCTATGTAAGTTTAAGTGAAGGAATATTTGGAAGTGATGCACTAAACATCTGCTTCCAAACCCTTGCTGTTGCTGGCTGATACAGTTTTGAGGGAAATCACTCAGGTCTATATATAGAAAAGAGGGAAACAACCCCCTAGAAAATATTTCTACTGTTTGTAAATGCACAGACTCTTGAAATTTATAATTCTGATTTGCAAGGAATGTGACATTTATGAACAACCATGACTTTGAAGTACTACATTGGAGTTATTCCTGTCAAATGATATAAGGAAACATAAGGGTTCTGAAACACAGTAAAATACAGACTTTATATTAAATATGCCCTTGTTGGCTTTAATCCTTACATACAGAACATAGTGACAGATTATTTGGGTTGGAGAAAAACCGACACACATTTCTGCGGTTTTCTGTATTTTTCATAATTTAAGTGTGCTAAGTGTCAGATGAGAAAAAACTCCAATACAAAAGTCTGTGAGAGAGAGGCTGCCATTCTTATTTCTTACCTGGTAGTGACTTGGATGATTTTCAGATTTAATGCATTTTCAAATATTGTTATTAAAGACAGATAACCACATGCCCTCATGATTTACATCCCATATAATCTTGCCAGGGAAGAATTGGCTATAAGGTAGACATGACATTTCTGACACACAGTGCTACTTCTAAACAATTATACCTTTCCCCAGGGTACTGAGGAGACCTGCAAAGTGTATGGCCCATGAAACTCCTCCTGCTGTGCAGAAATAAGCTGTTCAATAGCCATTCAAAACTATACTGTGCAGGAGCAAGTAAGCAGAAAGTCTCTGCTCAACTCAACTATTTCAGCAGAAAAGGTTGAGGCAAACTGGGGTAAATCAGATGAGTGTTCTGCAAGCCAACAATAAGGTGGTTTTTTAAAATTATGAGCCAGTAAGTGGGTTGCAGATTGAAAATGAGGCACTTGGAAGTGTGACAAAGTTTTTGTGTTGTGCCCAGGGTTAATTAGACCAACACAGCAGCAGGGCAGGTTAGGTCTTGTGCTCCCAGCTGTTTCAAGCAGGGTTTGAACTGTCCATGTGTCTCTGGCCCGGATCACAGCCTTCCCCCTGCCCAGCTTCAGCAGCAGCAGCAGCAGCACACGTGCCAGCACGCCCTAGAACTCACCAAACAATGCTTTGGGCTGTGGCCAATGTATCTGTAGATACCACAGCACCTCTGTATGCTTAGCAACCAGAAGTTTTGGCAGTTTTTGTTTTGTGGCTTTTTTACCCCAAGTATGGCCAGGATAAGGATCTATTTCAACACAAAAGTGAAACAACTTTCTGAAGAAGTAGGAGGATCACAGCATGAAAGCCAAATACATCAAAAATCTTGCAACTAAGACCAGGTGTCTATTTCAGTGTTGGCACCACCCCCAGCAAACCACAAAGTATCACTGAGAGACGGATATGGCTCCACAGACATATGGAAAATTATACTTCGCTCAACTGACAAGAAGTTAAAAGTAATTTAGGGAACACAAGCGTCTAGTGTAGTATGACTTAAATCTGTAATAAAGAATACATACTTACACATTGAAATTAAAGAAGCTAAACAATTTTCAAAATAATTTTATTTGTTAAAATAAGGGCATTAACTTTTCAAACATTTTGTCAACCTGTTTAAATCACTTCTTAAATACACTGTGAGACACATAAACAATGTGTGATACCTGCAAAATACTTGAGCTGAAAATGAAATAATTTTATATATGTTTCCTCAATAAAGTCACATTTTTCACCAGTTTCCTTAGTAATGCAAGTTTATATATGACTCCAGTTAGTGGGTATAATCCAGCCTATCTTTAAAAAATTGTATAGATCTTTCCCTGCAAAAAGACTGCTCTTCTTTCTAAAGATCAGTTTCACCAGTAAAATGGAGAGTAATTTCATTCAACACTGTAGCTTCTTTAAGTCTTGGGCTCCATAGATCCAGACCTAAAACCCTTCCATGTGCTGATACTCAGTGTGAACACTGGCACAAATACATCTTTGCAGTAGAGGACGCAGAAACTCTGCCATCACCTGCAAAAGATGCCAAGGCTCATGCAGTACCTATCCATACTTCTGCAAGTGTGTTCTTTGATTAGAATGAAATACTTCTGCTGCTCATTTTGTTATTTGGAAAATAACAGACTTCTTACCAAAAAAAATGATCTTTAGAAACTCGTTCCTGCAGAAGGGTCCATTTTTTCCCCAAGTCAATGGATACATAAATCTAGAAAAGGGGAAAAAAAGGTGAAAAATTAGATGATAGGAAACTGATAATACTGTACATCTTCAAAGACAGGCCCTATATCACTATTAGAAAGACAGATTATACACAAATTAAAAGGAAAAAAAAAAAAACCCAGACAAACCCAAAATCACCAGGAGCTCTGTACCTTGTTTTTCAGAGTAACAACCTTTTGAAGAGAAATTCTTTAAAATATCATCTATAATAAAGAAAAGTCTGCAACAATGGCTTCTTTTTTACCATGAAAACAATTCACAGTTCATTTGGGGTCAGTTTCTTTTTTACTTCAGCATGGTTACACAAGAGGGATGGTAAAACAGCAGTCCTCTTCTCCTTTTTCCCATTCATTGACCAAACAAGCACAAACATATCCTTTATGCTTCAAGCATTAATGCTATCAAAAATACTTAAGCCAGTAGGTCAATGGATTTAAAACCCTGCTAAAATAGGACCAAAATATCTTACAGAAATGATTAAGAGATTTGATGGATGAGAGATGTACTTATGGGCTTGCTACACCGACACTAATTTGTGGCCCACGAGAACTGGTCCCTCAGCAGAGAGGTAGAAGATGGCCTGGAGGAAAGGATTCCAGCTCCTCCTTCTTTATGAACAGTTCCCCTCTGGTAAAAAGACAAATGCTAATAATATGGATGGATATCAGGAGTGCAGATGAAAGATGTTTTCCCCCAGAATAATGTGGGATCTAAAAAAATCTATAAATAGATCTCCTTCCTGTAGTATTTGCCTTCAAAATGTGTTTCCTCTAGTTAAAATAGGAAGTTTATATCAGACTTCTAAAATGACAGATTGAAAGCTCCCTGCTGTCTGCATGCATTTCTTATTTGATCCAATTTACATAAGATGGGTTTTTTCTTGATATCTCTAATAAGAGGCAAAAAAGGCAAGTAAAACTGTTCTTCTCTGATGTAGAAGTCACCAATTCAGTAACTGATTGTTCTGGGGGAAAGTATCTTATAAGGAGTAGTAAGGAACGTTTTTGTTTTAAAATGACAGGTTCAATGACAAAAGATAAAAAACCTCCACAGTTATGTATTATGTTCTACTACAGAAAAACAGCAACATTCATATCCAAAATAAAGGTTGAGGTAACGCAGCATAAACTCTGTGAGTAAATTTACTGAATTTTGAATTAGAGACAAGAGAATTTCCCAGTTACTCTGCACTTCACAATGACTGGGCTTTCTTCCATCACACACTCGATTAAAGTAAATAGACCACAGGGTAAGCAACTACCGTGAGGACTCAGACTGCTTACTGTAGTACTGACCCAGTCAATGCACACACAGAAATGATCAGGGACCAAAAATTCTTCATCCTCAGAGTAAATGATGGGGCTGCAGAAGCAGGCTTCTGATTTGCCTGCTACATTTCTGGTATTAATTCTATGTGGCTTAGGATTTGCTGCAAATGGTATTTTATAACATTCTGCTCTGAGCAACCTCCTGGGGGGGGGAAGGACGTGGCTGTAAATGGACTGGACTGTGCAGAGGGAGAACCTAAGCTGCTTACTTCTTCAAACACTTGTCACCACAGGCATTACAGAAACGATGACTATTGGGTTTACCATTTTTCTAAAAGGTTCCTGCTCACCGAGTTACCTCCCTCAGCACCCTGCTTAAATCTGGGAGAGATGATCATTTAATGCACTACCCTCACCCTGTGTGTTGTCTAAGCTGCAAAGGAAGCCAAGAATTCACAAGTTCCTGGCAAGAGGGAAGAAAACTATTTGGGATAAGGACAACACTGGCACATGAACAAAGGGATACATTTATTGACATCAATGAATTTCAGAAGACAATGAAAGATTCTCACCCTTTGAACAGTGATGCCTGTACAGGAGAAGCCAGAGCCAAACCAAATCCACCCCCTCTCCCCAAACCCAAACTACCTCCTTGCACACACATTTAAAATCAAAGTCTGGGAGCTCATGAATGAACAGGTTGACTTTCTGCAGGGGGAAGCCCTTGCAGAAAGGGCAGTAAGGGAGAGTGAAGTAGGACTAATAAAGCATATTCAAACTGAAATGAAATTTTAGTATTTGAAACAGAAAAAATAAATAGCACATAGTTAACTTACACACACATTGAACTTCCTGTAATGAAAAACCCAAGTGACCCATATGTATTCTGTTTTTCAGCAGGTATTAAATGAGATTAGATACGAGGTGAAAACAGTTATTTTAGTGCACAGGTAAAATCTCTGGCTGCAGCAAACATATCTAATTGGTCTTATAATTTTATTTATTCTCACTTGTGCAGTAAATGTGTGGAAAAACTTTTTTAAAATTTATATTGAAAATACTTTTCTGTTTTGCCATTATTTCATCCTCTCTGCTTCCAAATGAACAATTAAAACCGAGTGCATCCTTATCAATTTTTTAAAAAAATCTAGAAGCATTTATGCAGGCTCAGCAAATTGTTATTAATTATAACTGAGGGGCAGCCAGAAAAAGAGTGTATAGTTTTGATGCAGTAAATGGATTAATCCAACCACATTGACTGGATTTGCATTCATTTATAGTGTCAGCCAGAAGCTAGAGCTTTATTTAAACAGAATCTAGGGTCCTGAGTGAAAGAACAATGCATATTTTGCAATGAAATAAGCCCTAAATCGAATCCAAAGTTGTGCAAAAGGCCATGATGCTCTAGTAGGCAAAGAAGCCTTGCTGACTGCTATTTATGAAGGACCTGATCCTATATTCTTTGCAGTCTCCAAAGTGCCTTTGTAAGAAATCATTTTAGTAACAGGAGCTAATGGCTTCATCTGAGTTTTATATTGTGTTACATTCTGATACTACTTTTAGGGAAGCTGAAGTTACTTAACTCAAAATCCTGGAGTGTACTGTTTCCTCAGGGCAATTTCAGATCAAAATTATCTCTCAATATCACTGATTTTAGTACAGTGACCTTCTCTTGTGTCAAGTTGCAATTTTGATTTTCAACTCCTTCTCTGCCAACATCACTTTATCTTCCTCTCCCTTCTTGGCCAAATAGATCAGATTTCATACAAAACATAAGTAGGTTACTGACCCAGTTATAGTCAAAGGCATCCTTCACTCCTACACATCCTAGGGAAAGATGGAGGACTTGTCAGGTCTTTATGGTCAACTCTTTTTAGTGTCATTGAAAGCCTGAGAAAAGTCCATCAGATTACCTAACCCTTCCTGTTCCTCCTGCAGAACTATTCCTTAGTGAATATTTTTTTGTAGGTTTTTTTGTCCAGTCACATTTTAAGCATGGCAAATAGTAGCATCACTCCTTTTGGGAGATTATCCAAGTATAAAATGCCTGACAATTTTCCTAACATGCTTAATTCATCAAAACACAAATCAGATGCTTGATTTTGTACTTCTACCTCCTGCTCTCTCCTGACAAATACTTCTACCCACTTGTTGTGGGCTGGACAACTTGTTCAATACATTTTGGACTCTTACACCTCAAGATTCTGCCACTCTGTAACTATAAAGAATTCAGTAATTTGTCAGGAACAAAATCAAACCAAGAAAAGATATTTTCATAACAAAGGTTTTTTATTACTTCAGGCTTCCCTGGAGTATTTTTTTTACATATCATTCATTCAAATTATTTGTAATTGTGTTACAATTTCAAATCAAAGCTAAATAAAATATTTAGTGTAATTTGCGACTTAGTTTGGTTTGCTGTGTTTTTTATTCTAGTTCTATCCTTATTTGCACATGCCTGTAAACATGAATTGGTTTGGGATCAGCTGTTAACCTATGTATCCAAAAACAAAGCCCAAAGGATGACTTGATATAACATCACTGAAATCAGTGCAGTATTTGGCTGCACTATGTGCAACTTCTCTGACCTGTCCCACCACCTAAATATACACTTGCTGTGAAGTTTGGTGGGATTATTATGGACAGGATTTTACCAAATTAAGTTTAAAACAGGAGTAATGGTTGAGGTGAGTCAAGGCTGCTACCAGGACCAGAATGCCAGTGAGTTTGCAGCTGCTGTTTTGGCACTGTGAGAAAGAGATGAGCCACACACTTAAAGATGGTGTGCACACTCATCAGTGCTTAGCCCAACCCAGCCAGTAAAATGAATTCACAGCTAAACCAGAAGAAATATGAAAGAGGGTAAAAATTTACAAACATGAAAAACTGAAAGTGGTATAAAACCATCATAAGGGAGATAATTATCCTGCATTTCTACAGAGTCACTGATTCCACACATCCTATTCTGCTGTACGAGTGTGCGGTTGTTTTGTATGAGTTTATTTTACATCCTGTGAACAGCCTCTGGAGACAATATTTCAACTTCACTGACTTTCTACTGTACTATAAATTGTCTATGTCCACTTTCTAGGGAGGAGCATGTTTCAGTATTATTTAACTATATTATGCAGAAGGATAAATATTCCCAATATCTATACCAACTAAAAATGCCAGTATTGCAATTACCATAAACACAAAGATTTGGACATGAGTAAAATAAATATTTAAACAAATCTCAAAAAACCACTATATGATTCCCTTCTGGAAAATTGGTATTTCATAAAACCCAGCACTAATTAGCATATCAGAATTGCTTTATATCTTCTTTAAAAAGAAATTCCTAAATTTCATAGAAATTCCTCAAGCCTTACCTTGCCCTCCTTGGTATAAGCCAGTACTTTATCTTCTTCTTTTGGGTGAAAAAGGAGAGTTTCCACAAAGAAAGCAATGGGTTGTTTCTGGAAAGTGGCACCTTCATCTGTGCTTATGAAAAGGCTTTGGTCACGGTCATTATGGGAAGAACTTACAAGAATTATCTAAAAGACAAAAGCAACAACATACCTTCAGAAGGCTGTTTATAACAGACAACACAGCCTTATTTTCTTTGTGTAAATGTCAGGCTTTGTACACACCTTACCTTATGTATCAAAATTCTGCAGACAAGAATCTCAAATCATCTAAGAGATAAGGATTGCAGGACCTTATTAATCTTCCCTGAGCAAAGCTGTGAATGTTACATTTTACAACTTCTCTTATAATCCACACCAAACTGATCATGCTCCTCATCTCTGCTCAGAATGACTGCCTTGGGTTTTGGTGCTGCTATAAGGTTCATGAGGCCACATAATAAAATCTCCAGACTAACAAAAAAAAAAAAAATAATACTAGTAATGACTTATTTAACATGTCCATATAAATACATCTCTTTATCTAGTGAGGCTACTAAATGTAAAAATAATCATTGCCATAGCAGAAGAATGACCCAGGAGAAAGAACTTTATAATGCCTCTCCACTGTTTCTCCATTCTCCCATTCCTTTATTTTGAATAAAAAGGTAATTCACGTTGATGCAGAAAAATATGCCAATAAATTATTTGCATTTCCTTCTGAGGTCCAAACAATGCCTTGTCTCAAGATAACATCTTGAGCTGTCTCCTTGTGTGATCTTTATGTCAAGCTTCCAGCAACAAAGAAATTCTCCCCACATAATTTAGTCAGAATTTCTCTCTTTTCAACTTCTTGAACTTTTGCAGTTGGTCAGGATGTTACAGCATGGTTCTAAAACTGCCAGAGTGAGCATCCATTTTGATAGTCTTTATAGATCAAAAGGGTCTACTTGGCATTCAAATAGGTGCCTTTACCAACTGATAGCCTGCAAACAAACTGGATTTTCAAAGTCCAGCTGGGCTCTCTCTAGGTCACACTTGAAAAACAAATTAAAAAAATCCTGAATTCAAAATGTATTTAGAATATTCAGCAAATGGTACAGAAAACACCACAGAATACTGATCACTGTGATAAAGTGACTGTAAATTGCTTACAGAGATAAATAGCAGTGAGTTATGCAAACAGAACTACAATAATGTGAATACAGAGAAGGAAAGAGATTAACAAAAATTGTGTAATTTTTATGTAGTCACTTTTTTAGAGTGGAGCTGAAGTTAAAGTTTGAAACATCTAATGAATTATACAGATATGACAGCTGGGCTGAGCTTTTACTGCAATTGGTCTTGGGGGGAAAAATATAAATTCAACATTTATAGATGCTCCAATATGACAAGTAACTTAAGCATGTGCACTTGTCCTTGAAGCACATATGCAGTTGCACCAATTTCAAGAGATTTCATAGACCTCAAATGGGGCACTTATTGAAGTACATTGTTGAAAAAGAGAGAGAACTGCAGATACTTTGGGGTTCATGGTCCGGTGCTGACATCCTACACTAAAGCATTTATTAAGGCAAATCTACTTCCATTAGCTGTGTGACTAGGTCAGTAGAAAGAGCAAAACAATAACCCATTACGTTGCTATAATCTTGGTTTTTTTAATGATATAATTTACCCAAGAGCAGGAAACTCACATTTTTATTTAAAAGCTTCTGTAATTGACACCTTCACAAATGCCTTCTCTTATTCTGACTGTATCCAATGGCTTTCTGTCCCTTGGGAAGTGCTTCAAATAGTGTCCATTTAATTTATTACTATCTACACTCCACCAGTAGCTGCTGGTGGCCTAGATACAGCATTCAAAGATTCTTGTAACACACTCATTTATTAGGTTTTCTGCAGCAAGCATGGCATGAACCCCACATTGAATGTGGCTGTCATGTGCTGCCCTGTCCCTGTGCCGGCATCGCAAGGGGGAGGGAAGAAGCGTTTATGCCTAGCACAGAGACTGCCACTTTCCTTGCCAGACTCCCGTCTGCAACTTAGGCTTAAAATATCTATTTTCTCTTGGAAATAAATAAATTCAAACTATTTTCCTGCTGAGAGAGGTATCTAGTGCTCATTCCTGTTGGCTCATGAGCAGAACACAGAGAGAAGGATCTCGTCCCCAGAAGAAGCATGAACTACACTTGTAAAGAACAGTAATGCCTGGACTACAGCAATATTCTCTTGCCTTTTTTTTTTTTTTTTTGGTTTTCTGATCCTATAAATATTACACTTTCAAAAATATCAAAATTATGGCTTCAAAATAATAAAGGAATGAGGTTTATAAAATAGGGAGTAATTTTCACTGTTAATGAGGCTTAAATATAGGAATGTCTAAGTTTCATAATGTAGATTCAACAGCACTGAAATCATAAGAAAAATGCTTGTTATAATGAAATGCACACTGTGATATTTGTAAATGCTCTCCTTCAAAAATATTATGTATCTTTTGGAGTTAAGTTAAAAAGAAAAATAACCCAAAGATTGTAGACTTCTCAGCATATATAGCACAGTCCCTACCTATTCTTTTATTCACACATGCATAATAATTAATTTAAATAAATATTTTTGTATTTCACTCAGTGTTGTGATTTATATAATTTAAACTGACCATTATGTGCCAGACATACAGATTTCCTTCCCACAGCTAATACACCTGGCACTCAGACTTGCCTGCTGGCTAACACTAGTTATTTAGGAAAATGCTCCAGAGTAAATATTGTACCCATATTTAATGCTTTCCATAACAACTTTTATTTACTTTGTAAGCTGAACAAGTAGAAAAACCCTCCTGAAAGCAACTGCTGAAGGGATGCAAGTGGGATATATTATCTGGAGAGCCAACTAACAGTGATGGCTGAGGGATTTAACTCAAAATAAACTACTTCCTTCAATGACTGTGTATTCAAAAAATAGAACAGATTTTAAGCACAGATAAATTTGAGCTCCTTTTAAACATTTTACATATCATTTCTTGCTCCTGTGAGATTCTTCTAATATTTTTTTAGTAAACTGTAACTTTATGTTATGTTGTTTATCTCAGACCTCACCACTTAATTTCCATCTAGCTAAATAAAGCACAATAATGTGTATACATTCAGATAAAATGTAAGTCTACAGTTTCCAGTAGCTACAAGGATGTAAAAAAAATATTTCAAGGAGATAAAGAATGCAATGGATTGGAAAGAAAAAGAGTACAAATAGTATCTGTTATAGATGAACAAAAGGAAAATAAAAAAAACCCCAAACTGATAAAGTTGAAAAATACTACACCATGTCAATATATGAATTAAACCATTCCAAAACTAAAGAAAAGCGATGCTTTTCCTCATTTCAGGAAAATTTAGTGAGGCAGGAGTTAATAGAAAAACCAAATAAATCTGAAAATAACATAATTAAATCCATTTGTTTAATCCCTCTTTCAAGACTGATTGTCCAATATGCATGTCTAACCATTCCTGCTATGAGTGGAATCACAATCTGAGCCCCAAAGGATGAAAAGATTCTGATGGCTTAGGCTACAGTACTTTGTGTATCAGACTTTTTCTTCCACTGTTACCATGAAGATTTGGAATAATCATAGTGATTACTCGGGAGTCTTAACTGTAGATTTGGCAGCAATTCAAAGCTATGCTGCAATTCAAGTGGCAATAAACAGAGGATATTAACATGCATCATTTGCACTGTGTCTGAAATATAACCCCCCTCCCCTCAGTTTAGGTCCAATCAAAATTTAAACTCAAGACAAATTTGATCTTAATCAGCACTTTCCCTAAAACAAGGCAATTTTCTAACACACTACAATTGTGCTGTCTCTTTCAGCTTCAGCAACTGATCTTAATTTTAATTGTAGCTTTTATTTTCCTTTCTATTTCCCTAGTATTAAAAAGGAGAAAAAAAAAAGTAAAAATGTCCATGATGAACAAATTTTTATACTCACAGCATCTGACTTGCTATAGGAGATTTCTGCAGTAAGTGGTGAGAGAGATGAAACACACTGTTTTTTAATTCTATAATCCTCCATAAAGTCAGAAATCAAGACACTCCTCAGCACTCTATACTGACCCTGAAGGAAGAAACCTCCTTTGGGCAGAGAAAAAAAAATGAAAAAAAATATAGAAACTCTTAATTTAGGCACCCATGCACTGAGAAGCCAAGCATGGCCAGGAAGAACCTATGCTTCCTCAGCTACTTCCAGTAGGCTGAAATCCCACTGGACACAGAGGATTCAGCTCTGTCGATACAATCCTAAAGAATGCTGGACCCACTGCAGGAAAAAAGCCCTTAATGAAGTGAACTTATGAGCCATCCCCACTGTGGTCAAATAATTTCACAGAACACTTCCAGGGAGGGGTCATCAACCACTTCTTTGAACAACAATCTTTTCACCACCCTCACAGTACAGAATTTCTTCTGAATATCCAATCTAAATCCACCCTCCTTCACCTTAAAGCCATTAAGAACAGGAAATGCTAAGGCCTAGGTGAAGGTTCTGAGCTGAACTGGAGACAAGGCTGCTGGGCACAGGGCATCACTTGGTGACACCACCACAGAAACCTCTGTGCCTACACCTTTCTGAAAGGAAATGCCAATTTCAGGGCAGCATCCACAGAGCTTCACTGCACTACAGTCACACCCTCAACATTTTTCAGACTAAATAACTGATCTATTTTTATTGGGTTTACAATTTATGTTATTCATGTGTTATTAGATACACTTGGCTGATACAGAGATTACTAAAGCTCTTGGTCCCACTTGTAAATGAGATGCTGCTTCTCAGGCAGCATTCATAAAACACACAAAGTGGACACACAAAGGGTTATGATTTTTATTTTGGATGGTATGAGAGACCTGATAACTCAAGAGCAGATAAGTGAGAGTGAAATATAGTTCCTTTACTCTCAGAGTGGTGAAAAACAATATCGAAAGAATCAACCCAAGGTAATTCCAAGCAGAGAGTTAAATAAAATGTCTCCCAGATAGCAGTTTAATCTTGTAGATTTTCCCTGGAAGTTGCATTACAAAATCACTCCTCACAAATGTTAAGTTATAAGTAGATCTAATAAGTCAGCTTTTGGGTCCAACTGAATTGCATGGAAAGCATACATAAAGGAATTTACAGACACCTCAGAACAGTATTTTCCTTCTTATGTTAAGCATTCACAGCTTCCTCCAGAATTCTTACTTTCTCTTGAAGAGTCTCTTTTAAGCTGTCACATAGAAGCATTTCAAAACAGCAGCTAGTCTCTAGGAGAACCACTGTAAGGGAAGGGAAAATGGGAATATCAGGGAGGATTCCTGAGAATTATTTGCTACACTGATCACATAATCTCAGGACACAATCAAAGGCTATCTGAAGCAATCCTGGTGGAGCTAATGGAAAGCATGCATCACAGTTTCTTCTCTCCTGTGTTGTGGTCAGCTCATTAATCATTTGGAATATCACAACTGAAGGTGCAATATTTTTTATCTAGGACAAGCAACATACTAGGCACTTTAGGATGTGGAATGAATATTTAGAGGTCAGGATCTTAAAATAAGCTGGTTAGCAACTGGTAGTCAGCAACACATAAGACATATTGAAGAGGGGGTGAACTTCAGAGTTAGCACCTTAACAGAAAAATGTGTTCAGAGCAACTGGACAGAACACAGTTGGCTTACACTGTACCTAGGTAAGCCTGAAATAATATAATCAGATCATAAAAGAAAATAGTTTTGAAAGAGTTGGCTTTCCTTTAGGGCATTCACTATAGTGAAATCAAGGTTAAGGGCGCTTACGTGTCATAATAAAAAATGCCCACAGAGAAACAGCTATGGATGTTCTGACAGATGCTGATGAACAGACTGAAAATTCTGCCCTGTTGGCAACCTATATCTACCTAAATCAGCCAGATCTTTTTGACCTGAACACCTCAAAGGGGCTGATGATGCCAAGCCCCTGGGGGGGATACCAATTACAGTGCAATTCATCAGACAGGTAGGATACACAAGCTGATCATTTAGCAATTCCTCCACAGGAACAAGCATCATGCATCTATAACCTGCTAGAACCAAAGCATCATTACCACTTGACTACCATGACAGGGCAAATTTTCTTGAGAAAGGCTTTCTTCAAAAACATTTCAGAGTAGTAACTCATGTTGCCAGCCTGAGAATTCTAAAAAACTGGCATGCATTAAGCAAATTAGGGATTCCTCCAAATTAGGGATTACTGAGCAAGGCATGAAAATGCCAAAGGTCACAGTAAAAACAGAAGAGTCCTTTGATCTTCTTGCAAGATCCAATGTTAGCCTGGCTACTGCTAATTCTTCCGCAAAAGTGATCATTGAATGTGCCCTTTGTACAGTCTTACATCCAAAATGAGCAAAACTTAATGGGGAGATGATTTGTAGCGTGGTCTCATATTGGTTTGTTCACGTATTCAAATGTTTTGGTTTAAATCTATGCACTCCAGTATACCAAGAACTAAATCAGATGGTCTTTTCCAGTATGCTCTAAATCAGCAGTTTGAGTGCGGAATAGCACTGGGGAAGGCACAGTGCCAATTCTTGTCACAGCAGGGGAATGTTCCCTAACCTGGTTTTATATTGCCCATAAAATAAAAACATTTTCTGTGTTTCAGAGAAAAAAAAAGGAGTTGTATTAAAAGCAGAAATGGCCACGTTTCACCCTTTCCCACCGATATTTCCACAAGCATTAGTATTTACTGCACAAAACAGGCACACACTGATCTTTTTTAGTTTAGGAATTCACTGGCAAATCTAATTCAAGAAGTTATTTTGTAGACCTCCAACTAAATGGCAAATATTTTCTGCCTGAAGACATCACAGAGCAAAATTATAGAACAATGCTTTCCAAACAGGATAATGAATGCACAACAAATGACTGCATATGTGATTTGATCTAAATTAATGAAGAAACAGCTCAAACAGTTCCTAGCCACCAGCCATTAATTTGTCAACAGCAAAATCTATGCTAGGCTCAAAGAGAAAATAAATGGATGGCAATTAGTGACAGGGAGAAAACATGAAGGAAAGACAGACAGCTGTGGTGGCTAAAATTACCAGTCATATAGGATTGATCAGGACCTCATCATCTTGTGTAATAGATAAACACTTTTCTGTCTTAAAAATATTAAAGGTATGCTTTTTGGTCCTTTATTACAAATCTCAGTTCTGTTAGAAGGCTGTATAAGAATTTTCTGGGAAGACTACAAAAAGGAACTCACAAACCATTACTCTGGGGAATCTCACTTAGCAAAATTTTTACCCTCCAATCCCAAATACTCATCAGGTGCTTTCACAGGCAAAGGCCTTCCCATGATGTTCCCAAGATATCACTAACACGGGTTGAGGCATCAACTTCAAGCACATCTGTTCCTCTCGCTCCCAGTTTTATACAGCACTTCTTATGGACATCAATGTATTTAATGACTCTGTTACAAGTTAAGAAGAATAAGTAGCATTTTCCAAACTTGTAGGTGAGAAGTGTGTGTGTATATGTGTGTATATACACATTTGCAAACACACACAAGGTCAAGCAACCTTTGGGCCACGTCCAAAGCTGCTGAAGCTGCCGACTCTAATCACGGAGAGCTTTGAAAGGCTCAGTGACTGGGAGAAGTTCCTGAATACTGGAAAACAGTAACCATCATGCTTGTCTTAGCATCATCTACAAAGTGTTTCCGATGTGTCTCACATGCCTCACGTGTTATTTTGCTTTTGCCCATTTCCATATCTAAAGGGGTAGCTGGCACTAGGAAATGAGCTGTTAGAGTCCTTATCCTTCAGGAAGCACCTGACTCCTTTTGAGAAGTGTAGGCACTCTCTCGAAAGGAGGTCTGGGTATAGTTAAAGATTGAGCAGGTCTTCTCTCCTAGACCACAGGGGAAAACACAAACCTGGGGGAAAGAGCTGCACTGAGCAAGTCTTACATGCTTAAATCACAACAGATTATGTGGTTTTGAGAAGAAAATGGAAGACAGAGAAAAAAAGAGGACAGAGCAGCAGAGGCAAGTGCTGGAAAAACAGTAATTATTTTTCACTTGAATTTGGCCATATCTCCATTATGTAGGCTACAAAGCTTAATTATAAAAGCTCTTGCTATTGAAATATTTCCCCTTATCTTTGAAATCCAGTCCAAATGGACCGGAAAAAAAACCTTGAAAAGCTGAAAGAAAACGTCTTTTAAAGTAATTTTTGGTCCCATTAGGGTGAATCTCATTAATAGAAAAAGGACTTCACTGAAGAATAGAGCTTTTATATTCAGAAGCATACAGTACTGCTGTGTCTGATTTTAGCAGCACTGCAGATAATAAACCTTTCTCCACTGGGGCTTAGGTTTTTGCAGTTGTAAAGTACCCATTTGATACTGAGGTAGGGTTTCAGTAAATACACATACATGGTAGTCATTGCCCTAGTTTTCTCTGGATGTACTTCAGAGTGGTGTTGATTCCTGCTTTTGGAAGAGGATGTCTAAATATTTTTTCTATTGAAAAGGATAAATTTTTTTCATAACTGAAATGTGTTGCTGAAAACTTTAATCAGATTTACCAGCATGATTCCTAGGGCTCAGGAAGGAGTTAGTGGGAGAGGTGAGCTCCCTCTGGGGATGCTCCACCTTATGCACACAGATAGAAAATATTTGTTGGGGCAGAGATACTGTCTTTGTTCATTATTCATTAGAGCACTCATATGTGTCATTGCAGGAACAAGTCCTGGTCTCTTCCCAGTTGAATGCTGTTATTAGTAAACCTTGGGCAATTCTGTACATGTTCTCACGTATATGAGAGAGAAAAGGCTGCACATCACCCAAACCTGCTCAGAAATAGAAATAACATGCTCTTGTTCATTTGCTACATTGGAAAATTCAGGGGCAAGTGTTGTCGTTTCTATCTTTGTTCCTGAGAATGTTATTTTGACTCTTTTCCAGTACATTTTAATGAATAGTTGAAAAGTGAATACAAACATTTCTACAAATACCCTTTTCTCTTTTTTACTAACATTTAATCCTCCCTAAAAGTTTGTAATTAAACAAGGCATTTGTTTGTTTGTTATTTTTGTTTGTTTTTAACATACTATTTTACTGTAAATGGGAAGTCAAGGAGCTTGGCTCCTGGCAGTGTATTTAGAGACAGAAAGCAGATAGGAAGATTTCAGGAGCATTTTCTCTAGAAAAAAAAAAAAATCCAGGCAATAATGTTATTTTCCTTTTTAAGGCAAGCAACTACACAGAGCTCTAAAAACATGAGACCAAGGTTAGTCTTGGAGTTCCAATTCTGATCCCAGTCAGAGGGAGCTCTGCAAACTGAGCATTTTTGTAGACTGTGGGACTGATGCCATCTAAAGCAGAATCCAAACAAAACATCAGCCTTATCACTGCTTTGGCACTTACAAGATTTTGCAGTGGTTCTTGAGGCTGTAACACAAATGCCTTATGAGACTTTACATTTATCATATTTTCTCTACATTTCCCACCCATACCAACAAGATGGGAATAAAAATATGTGTCCTTTGAGTGGTGTTAAAAGGCAGGTACCTGCAGGGTGTGGAAGATAGCTTCCCAACACAGCTGCTCAGGGAGACAGCTAGGGAAGGTGCCCTGCTGGATGTCCTGTTTAGGAACAGAGAAAGACTGCTGTGATCACAAAATGGTAAGTTTGCTGTTCTTGGAGAAGCATTTATGACATTTGGAAGAAGGTTGTCCCTCAGAAGAAGAGGCAGACAACTCAGGAGGACAACAAGGACGTCATGAGGTTATGCAGGGAGAAAATCAGAAAGGCCAAAGCTCAGCTAGAACTTAAAACTTAATTTTTAATGCCATAAAAGAAAAAAAATATGATTCTTTGATTTTGGTGGAGTTTTTTGTGTGTTTTGGGTTGAGGATTTTTGTTGTTTTGTTTGGGGATTTTTTGTTGTGGTTTTTTTTTTTTCCTGTTGGCATTAGCCCTGTAAATGATACTGTACTTTCTTACATTTATAAAATCCTTTCCAGTATAACTGTACAGGACATCTTGTTCTTTATCTCTTATGCTTTAATCCACTGCAGCCTTGGACCATAGCTAGACACTGATAAAAAATGTAAGAATACTTATGGACTTTTTATTGATTGCATTTGAGATAATGCTCCTAAAAACTTGTAAGCACCATTGAATCACTGTAACACAACACAACTAACTGGGTGGAGGCCAGCGTGAGCTAGCCATAAAGGATGAGGCATAGAAAATGAAACACTGGAATATATAAAGAGCCTCCTTCACATAATTAAAAGTTAATTAAAAACTCTCAGTATAATGTATATCCAGACAAAATGGCCTTTTGTCATTTCTTCAAGTGAGTTTCCTGAAAGAAGCACTCATCTGAGACTGCAGCCCATTCCAGAAAAGTAAATAGAAATCACACAATAATCAACTGCCTGTCCCAGGTGGCATACTAATTTACTAAGAGTTCTTGATAATTTATTGCAAGTTAAACAGTTCAGTAACAAGCAGAGAAAAAAAAACAGTGAAAAACCCCCTTATTTGTACTCTTGCCTGACAGTGTCTCACACTCAAATCTACCTCGCTTCATCAGCTTGCTCCTAGGCATTTCTTTGAGAATTAATAAGTGGACAATAAAAAGTTTGTAGAGAAATAGACTATAACTTATTTATTGTTACTGAAAACAAAAGGGCTTATAGAACTTGAAAGGTATCAAAGATGACATAGTTAGAAAAATATCCCCCACAAAAAAAACCCAAAAAAGCCCCACCCAAAAAAGAAACAAAACCCCGCCCACCCAACCAACCTCCCCCAAAAAGGGAAAAGATAAGCCTCATTCAAGAAGAAAGATTGCCCAGTTGGCTGGCTAGTTCTCCCAAACTGCCTCCAAACAGACTTTCATGGTCTGTGAAATAATTTGCCTTTGATAACTAAACAGTATATTGTATATTGATACAAAGGACCCTAAATAAAAATGTTTCAGCAAGAATAACCAAAATTTCTCTGAGTTTTAACTGTATAAGCCCAGAAATAATCCTGGTGTTAGGATTCATAAACAAAGCCGCAAGAAGACCCCACCATCTAAAATGTGCTCAGCATGCCTGTAGTCCTAGCTGGATTTTCAAAAGGCACCAGCACATCCATTTCTCTGTCAGCCTGATTACAAGTTGCCCAGGGCAAGACTCTCTCCCTGCTTCCCATCTGGACAGTGCCGAGCTCAATCATACCTTTGCCTGTAGGTGAAATAATGATAAAAGTAAATAAATGCAGCTGCAAAAACCAGGCTGGTCACACCCAGTGCTAAGAGCAGATGAGTGTTTTTTGAACCATTTTTTTTAAACCCCAAATGATAACTTGGTGATTTTTAAAGAAATAACATTTATGGCAAATTAAATCAAATGAGCTACACACTGCCCTCATTTCCTCTGTCATATTCAGAAAGCCCCTCCACTAATTTCCTTCACTATGCTATTGCTGATCCATTTGTGGTGTGATTTGCAAACTGCTCAGCATCAGAAATTCCCAGCAGCAGTATCTTTTGTGCTTTCCACAATTTTTAGAGAATATAAATCTATGCCTACAGAGAAGCCTGGGCCTGCTTAGCCTCCTATTCTGAGCATCTTTTCCAAGGTTTATCACTAGGAAGAGTTTTCAGTATCCTGGAGCTACGAATGTGACTTTACAGCCATGGCCATGGGTATTAATGAAAGGCTCACTGTGATTAGGGCTGTTAGAGCAGCTGCAGACAAGGAAAAAGAGAGCAAAAGTGAACAACACAGGTTCATGCCCCAACAACCTGAAGTGGTACCATGCTAACAGACAATAAACACTGGAAGCAATTGAGAAGCTGAACTGTACTCTTGGAAAGCATGCTGTGACTGAGCAATTTCAGACTGCCAACAGCTAGTTGAAACAGGATGAAACGAGATGTTGAACTTATGTTTGTGGAATGGCAAATATCATTTCTGAGGAATGTTAAATCCTTGCAAACTCTCAACAACAACATACCCAACCTATCAAACCTCAGGCAAGACACGTTCATCTGGTTCCCATCTTTCTCTCAGTGAGTGAAGGACTGTCAGGTCCCACTGCTGAACAGGGCACAGGGTTCTACAAAAATCCCACCAACCAGGTGGAGCAGCTACAGCATGATGACAATATTTTTCTAGTACAAAACAACTGTTGACTTCTTTCTTATCCACATTCAAATTTACAGGAGTATATTTAGCATTTCAGTTTTGAGAGAATTTGTGAATTCATATTTAGGCCACAACTTCTTACAGAGTATGGAACTATATACTACATACTGCAAATAAACACTTTGCAGGGAACTGGGACCATAAAGGTTCAACATAGGGCATATTTTTTTTTTTCCAACTAAAACTTGTTCTAGAATAAAGCAATCCTACTGAAAAAAAACCAGTCTGCCTTATACTGAAACATTTTACAGAAACAGTCAAGAGCTAAACTTTGCAACCTAACCCCATGCCCACATTATAACTTATTAACCAGAGGTTGGCTATGTCTAGTTTCTACCAGTAAAATGAACTTTACATCTCTGCAAGGCTTTGGAAACATTCATGAGAAACAGATCGTGTTTCAATATGCATTTCAAGTTTGTGTTGCCACTAGTGTCCAAAATTTACCATGCTCAGGTTGGGAATTTATATATTTTCTTCCTCCAACCCCCAGGTACATCTTTTGACTTCTCTTTATTATTCATGTCTAAGTGAAACTGCAAGTTTACAAACCACTGAAGGAGAAGAGGAAGGAGAAGGAGCAGTGTAGGTTATAAGCAATTTAAATAAGCATCTCCATCAAAAGTTGCAGTTACAGTGATTTCTTGCTGCCCTGTATCTTTAGCATATCTGGGCCTCCCAGGGCAGCATTTGATGGTCTGTAGTTCCCATGATGTAGCTTGACATCCGTGGGTGATTCTGGGATGCTGTAACTTCCCATGAAAAATGGTTTGGCTTTTTGTCAATATTCTGTCTACACTTGCCTTCAGAATTTAGGAAGGACTTAGTATGTTTTTTTAATCTACTCCCAAATCCACAGCTATTTTTAGTCAAAACAGTCAACTGTGACCTGTATTAATCCATACTCACTATGCTAAAAATAAGGGGAAGAAACACCTTCAAAAGTTTGATCCAGGGTACTTTTTGCAATTTAGTGATGGTAAAAAACCAATTTGGTGTGGATGCTGTAACATAATGCAAGCTGACAAGGTACAATAACTGTTTCCCAAAGCACACTGCACTGTGCAAACACAGATCACAGCAGCAACAAACACGCAGCTTTTCCTCAACAGAAGGTTTGTAATAAAATTACATGCTCACAAACATGTCATGTCCCTCTCAACTCAAGACCCTAAAGCTATGCCAGCTCTACTGTATGTTGAGATGAGTCTCTGCAAGCTCTCTGCTGAAGGCTACACTCAAAAAAGGAGCAGCAAAAAGGACTGCTCTGGTCATAGACCAGAATAGTATGATAAATTGCTTTATTGATAGTTTAAACAAGATTCACTAGGATATGATTCTTGGAGCCCAACAAAGATGTGCTGTGATGGACAAGCAGCAAAACCTAGAGATCCCAGGCAGTATTTGATATTCTCTCAGCAATTCACTGTAAGACTTGGGGGAGTGTTTACCTCAACTCTCTGTGTCTTATAATACCCATCAACATAATGTAGGTAAATGCTTATGTGCATTGCAGGATTATGTGATGGAATAAAAATATGCCTAATATTAAACTGTCCTTTGCTGCAGGTACTCCACAATATCCCTACCTACACTTTTCAAAAAAAATAACCACACAGGTTTAATCTTCTGTGGGTTTCATCTCATTTTCTCTGCTGGCATTTTGAACATTTAACATAAGACTGTTGTTGCACTGTAATGTAGATGAAAATAGTAACCACTGAACAAGAAAACAAAAAGTATTGTGAAAAAAATAAACATCTTTACTGTCCAAAAGAGTCTCAAAAGCAGATTTTCCATAAAGTGAATCTTCTACTCAATCAACTTCATAGCTCCCTGTAGAAATGACAGAGCCAAATACGAAGACCATTAAATTCGCTGAAGCTCAGTCTAACAGATGCAAATCTTTACCCTGAGAAATAAAATCTCTTGCTATAATATCTGTTTTAATCACACTTGCCAGTGTAAAAATTGTGGCTAAAACAATGAAGTCCAGATGTATTTTTACCTTCCTAAAAACCAGAGTTGGAGGTCTACAGAGTCCTTCGTCACTTTAATACAGGAGGTGTTTTAGTGGAATAACTAATCATTCCTTACGTAAGAGGAGGCGGCAGAATCAGATTTGCCATGACCATCTGTTTAAGTAAAACAATTTTGTTTTACAACAAAATTTTTTGCACCACACAGAGTGCCTTGCTTTTCAGAGGTGTAAGAGTTGGAGCTGGTTTATCCTCCACAGCACACCAGTATTCTGTAGCTTTCATGTTTTCAATAAGTACTCAACTCAGTGTGAGAAGTTAACACTTGTACCAGAACTCCATTTTCCCCTGCCCTACCTGTTCTGATCTGAAAGTTAGCCAATATACCTATTTTTGGATCTAGTAATTATCACCTGCAGTCTCACCACTCAGAAAAAAAGACCTAAATCATAACACCCGCCATTATATTAAAAATACATGAACAGACTGCACTTGAAATACTCAATAAAAAGGAATCAAAAGTTATGCCAAATCATGCTGACTGTAAGTTGGTATAAACCTTTCTTTGACTCAGGAAAAAGCTCACTCCATCAGCACTGAGAGCTACTGGTGCTTCTGGATGCTGAGTTCTGTGTCAGTGTATTGGAATTAACAGAATACAGACTAGCTACAGTCTGATCACAGATAGATTCTTAAAAGTATTTTTCAATGAAACATTTCTGAAGAGTCTTGATCTAATGTTTTATTAAAATACACAAACTTCTGTAGTCTGGAGAATACAAGACCGCAAGTGCCCCTTGGATGGCAGATCCAAGAGAAGGAAGAGAAGACTTGGAGGTTGCTGGCAGTTGTTAGCATTGCCTTCGACCAAATCCCAAGAAAGATTTGTATTCTGCAAGGACAGGCTTCCTCACTGAGTTTGAGAGTAAAAAGACAAAGCAGAACTTCAATATTCATGAAGCCTCACTGCAAACATAATAAATAAATACATAATGTACAAATATTGCTGAATTATCAGAATATTTTTCTTCCCAATATCCTTTAAATTCTGAATAGCAATGTGGAAAACAGTAAGTATGTACCATAGATTTCCACCTGAAATTTTGTAAAAAGACAAATGGATAAAATGAAGGAAAATCAAGTATGAGTTTTCCATCACAGCAGCTCTAGTGTGTTCCAATATACACCATTGCAGAGAAACATGTCAAATAATTCTAAGATTTAAATTATTTTCTTTCTATCTACATAGCAAATGTATTTACTAGAGTAATTTTAAGAACCTTTGAAGAACAGTATCTGGCTGCTTGAAAAGTATCAAAAAGCCATTAAAATGTGGCATTTGTACAATTCATGTAGACAAAAACTGCAGGAAATCTTAAAAGTCATGCTGCCTTTTGAGTAATCACAGGGAATATCAGAATTGCTCACACCACATCACTAGCTACTCCCAAGTCACAAACAGCTGTAATTAAGGAATGATTGGAAAATGTCAAAATGTATATTTTTACTGGGCTACCAAAATTATTTTTTTACCACCTCAAGAGACGTATAAAAAAAGACTGTGCCAGTAACAGAAAATTTTTTTCTTTCCAGTTCATACTCTATACATATATAACTGCATTTTCACCAAAATGGACTTCTATTTGTCTTGCTTTCAGTAAAAATTATAGATACAGTCAGTCTTACATGAGAGCAATACAGGTACATTTTTCCTTGTTCATTATCTCCTTACTCTCAGCCTTGCTTATTTAATTACATCTACAGCAGAACTTGCTACATTTTACAGGGACAAACCATTTTACATTTCAATAGTAGCTCTTAGTAATTCAACCTAGCTCCCTACTATCCAGACAAATTTTTTTTTCATTCTCATTACAGTGCTAAATTAACACATATCCCAACATTCAACAAGGAACAGCACTTTAGGTGCCTTGATCCAACACGACTGAACAATTGACAGGACAGTGCTTCCTGAATCAAAAAGTCTTCCTTGTCAAAAGCAATCTCCAGCTCCTATAACTTTCTGCTGCTGCTCTTCCTTTCTCTCCCTGCTCTTGTACCAGTCTTGATTTGCCCTGGAGGGATACTCATCCTTTTTCAGTCCCACTTGGCTTGGTCCTTCCCCTGTCAGGAACAAACCTAACACTCCTGCTCCTTCTAACTTTGACTGGCACACATATCAGCTGTCTGCTCAGAAATACCCACTATTAAAAACAGTGTGATCTTGTATATAATACTTGAAGGGAATGTGTCAAGAGGATGGAGCCAGGCTCTGCTCAGTGGGGCCAAGAGGTCAAGAGGCAAGGGGGAGAAACTGTTGCGTAAGAAATTCCTCCTGAAGAGCAGGAAGAACTTCTTTACTGTGTGGGTGACCAAACACTAGAACAGGTTGTCCAGAGAGGGTGTGAAGTCTCCCTCACTGGAGATATTGAATAACTGTCTGGACACAAACCCGTGCCATGTGCTGTAGGATGACTCTGCCTGAGCAGGGAGGTTGGACCAGATGCTCCACTGTGGTGCCTTCCAACCTCACTCCTACCATGCTTCTCTGATCCTGTCCCAGAAGGCTAAAATACAACAGGTGTACCTGAAGGACTTCTGAATACTTCTATAACTCTTTACAAACCACAGCAGCTCAGAAATGTGAACACAGAGAAGGAAAGAGATTCTGACTACCATTTCTAATGTAAGAAAGCAAATAGACTAAAGAACAAAGGAAAAATACCACCATTGCTCTCCATTTATGAACTGATGGAGAAAAAACAAAGATCAGCTTTTAAAAAAACCTCTTACCTTCTACTAGAGCATGTAAACAAAGACATGGCTTTGAAAAACACTGAGAATAAAGCAATTCCTTTTTTTTGACACCATGAATTTTCCAATTACGTCAAAACTTGTTACTCTAAGCCCTTGAAAATCTGGTCTTAATCTTAGGCATTAAGCAATTTTGATCCTTTCTCTCCTCACTTACCATCCCCCAAATCTGTTCCCAAAAGGTTTCTATAACTGCTGCAGAGCTGGGTATTGTTGCAGTGCATTTTCTGTTTCACTCAAGAACTTAATACCACACGTTTCTTATAAGTATATATTTTAGGACAGCTAAATGCCTGTTCTCAACATGTGCCATTAATACCAAACACCCACAGTATAGAGACATTGCTTCAGAACACCACGCTATCCTTATGAGTAAAAACTCATCTTTTCCATCAGACCAAAAAGAAATAATAGTTTCTG
The DNA here is from genome assembly GCA_013399225.1 of Rhipidura dahli. Classification (NCBI taxonomy): domain Eukaryota; kingdom Metazoa; phylum Chordata; class Aves; order Passeriformes; family Rhipiduridae; genus Rhipidura; species Rhipidura dahli. The sequence goes on from VXAC01014637.1 coordinate 1,007,853, forward strand.
ATCTCAGATTACAGCTGTGATGTCGCTGATGGAAGACTATTCTGTTTAATAGAACGACCTGTGTTACCTTTTGTTAGGGAAGTGTCAACTGTGAAAGGCTTCATTAAAAAGAGAGAACAAATGAGCAAGACAGAAAAGCCCTTTAAAAAAGTTGGGCTGTCAGGTTTTCTCCAAGGAAAGTAACAGTCCTTTTCACACTGCTGTGTGAACTGAATTATATTTGACATTTACTCCAACTCAAACTTACCCAAAAGTTACACAGTCAATCAACATTCATTAGAGTCAAGCAGATTTATTAAAGTGTTTTTCTCTTCACTTTTTCATCCCCCCCACCTTTACAGATCCTCCATCAGTAACTTTCCAACACAGCATCATGCAAGACAGTCAACTTTTTACTGAGCTCTGTGCATGGCACATTCTAGCTTAGCGAGCTTTATGAAGGTGGTGTGTACCTGTGGCACTTCAGAGATAAGTTTAATTGAGAGGCAGTATCACCACTGATACACAGCTGACACAGATGTGCACCACTGCCCTTTACTGGACCTGTCCAAGGCTTTGCCATAGTGACCCTCTGCTATCTGCTATTTGCCACCAGGGGTTTCAAGCCAGAATTCAAAAGCTGTAACATTTGAGATTCCTATCCTGCCTCCCCAGCTTCTACCTCTTAATCAAGTTTTGATAAGCCATCACTTGTACAGCAGGTTGTGAACTTACAGATTAGACAACAGAACCCACTCAGCTGTGCCCAAAGCATGACAGTGCTGGTCTCAGAGCAGTGAACAGGGGTTGCAATGTGATAGCATTAAGCTGTGCTCCTGTTCAAATGCAGGGCATGCTTCAGAAGGCCAGGTAACTGAAAAACCTCCTATCTCTTTGTGACATAAAAAATACAATGAAACTCTATTAAAAAATTATGGAATGTTTTGCTGTGTGTCTTAATATGAACTCTGAGCACCTGGGAGCCCCCACATATATCAATTATGAGGCTTTCATTTGTTGGAGGAATTGATCTAAAAGGTAACCTGCAACACATATGTAAACAGCTCAGTCAGTTATGCATTAAACTATTGACACCAAACAATTTTAAGAAACACTCATTTATCATAAAAATGCAGAGCACTTGCTGTATTTTTCCTACCTATAAAGGCCTCACAGTTTCATACCTTTTAAGTCTAGGAAAAGCTACTACAAGAGTCTCTCATGAGGGCAACACTGCTGAAACTGCATGTGACAGTACTGTAAATTTCTAACATCATTTTTGCACTGACATAATTTTGCTGGGTTGCTGAATTTTCCCCAGATATCTGCTAATTACCTCTTTAATATTATGCTGCCTATACCTGTCATATAAAAACCACTGTGATCTAAACCTTCAAAATGGGGCAAGTTTATTTCTTAGGTAGGGTTCACTGCACATATTGTTTTTTGCTGTAAAATGTGGCTCAACTCAAGAAGCAGAACAATCCAAAGATCAAGAGGGGCTGGTAAGAGTCATACTAACACCATCCTACTCAACATCATAGCAAACAAATCCACCAGGGGGGTGGGGTGTATGAATACTTCAGGTTTTAGAAGATACTGGGACACCATTAGCATCCAAGTAGCCTCCATTTATCTCTACATTAATGGAATCATATTTCAGCTGAAGAAAGGTCATCAGCTGTCAAGGAAGAGCATTAACCACATTAGAAATTGCAGAGGCAGTGGTGGCAAATAAATGGGGCTCATGAAATACACTGGGTTTTTTGCCCAAAGCCTATTTTCAAGCAATTTTTCAGTGCCATCAATTACATCAGCAAAGTGAAATACTTTGTTTATACCAGATTTGAAATACCCACTCTTTAAAATAAACAAAAATTCCAGTTTACATAGCTGCTTTCTTTAGTTTGTATCTCAGAAAACGAATTCTACACAACCAACACATTCTCTCTGGCTTTAGGAGAAGAGCTGGGGAAAAAAAATACAGTAAGATCAGAGATATGTATGGCTGTCAGTTTTCCATCTGAACTGTTCACGAAACAACTTATCTTGGTTGAAATCCAAAGACTTTCCATTAATTTTAATGGAATGACTTTGGAATTAAACTAGCATGGAGCACAATTTGCACAATTTGCTCCTTAATGACAGTTATTTGCAGAAGGGAAGCTGTTTCATGTAATCAGACTGAACACCTGCTTTTGTAATCAGCCTGTGGAATCAGACAGATTACTTGATTACTACCAAACATTGTGCAGATACACTCTGGGAGAATTCATTGCTATTTCATAGTTTTAATCAAGGTGGCAGGAAAAAAACACTGAAGAAAGAAAAATAAGGTTCCATCTCAGCAAGTATTAAGAGGATGGAAGAGAAGCACGAAGTTTGCCTGAAGCCTGTTTCCGAAATAGATTTAAAACATTTAAACCAAATTTTTTTCCACCAAAATTCCAGAGAAAAATTCATCATTTGATAAATTCCATGTAGGATCCCTATTCCATGTAGGGATCAATCTGAAATCCACTCAGAACCGCCTTAACACCATTTTATAGTAGCAAGAGAAAAAGGAATTGGCAGTGGGCAAGGTACCTCTCAGACTCACGATACAATATGAAAGGCTTGTGTGGATGATTAAAATTAAGACACAAACCTCTTCCCAGTGAGATCTGCTATGGGGTTTTAATAGGAAAGTATAACTTTAGCACACCCTCAACTAAGTCACTGGGCATTTGTACATTTTTTAGTTTCTCTTTTTAATTTCTAATTATGTTGTAAAGTAGTTTTCTGCAAAGACCACACTCAGTAAAGTGTCTGACATCAAACAAGCTGCAAAATAGCATCAATTCAAAAATCTTGCAGATAATGAACTTCACACTGGATTTGTATAATAAATAGTTCAGAAGAAAGCAATTGGACTGCGTAGCATGTAAAATGCTTCAGCATATTCACAAACAGACTGAAAAATCACTGAAAAAATAAATCTGCTAGTCTATTATTCTGATACACAGCAGCAATACAGAGACACAACTAATCCTTACCTGACTGTAAAGGAACTAAATTATAACACTATTATGAACATTTTCAAGTTTCAATGAGGAACTTCAACACTGAACTCAGTACCCTATATCCATTAGAAATAAAGAAAAATATTTGCAGCTTGGAGGTATAGTATGATTCAAATCCCAAAAATGACATTATGAGCTTCTCTTAACAGTGTAAAAATATCTCTGTGTGATGTCTGAGCCAAATTACTCTGCTTAGAAAATTCGGAAAATGCAAGACTTGGAGACTGCTGATTTATAGCATAGGAAAGTTTTTCAGTAAAAAAAGACTCAGAAAAATATTGGTTATCTTAAGCCTTTTAATACCATTTTCTCCAGTTATAAAGAAAAAAATAGGAGCATACTTGCCTTTTTTCTCAGTTTAATTATGAACTATAGCATGGAAATGTTATTTTCCTGGACTTTCTTTTCATGTAAAAAACCCTCCAAACCCCAAAACTAAGCAAATAGCAGTTCTCCAAAGGACAGATAAGCTTCCAGCACCTGAGTTAAGCCCAGAAAGACTCAGGTGCTCATGCTTCCAAAGTGTTGCCTGCACTATCTACTTATCAGCACTCCCAACTACCTGGGGAATGAAGAATTTTTGTAACCATAAACTTGCTAACTCTATTATACTAATGGACATACTGTCAAGCAGGCTCTTGAAACATTAAGATGAATGACCACTTTGCCAGTGACAGAGCAACCATAATGAATGACTTAATTTTTAAAAAGTTGCATGCATAATTACACTCACGAGCAGACGCAGGCATGGAACAGCATCTCATGTACATGTTTACTGAAGCAACCACTGGCTTTTTATCATTGCCATGGACATAGACTAGAGTTCTGGGCTCACAGAGAGCTATACACTTTTACACATACACATTCCAAGCGTATGAATAAAGTCACTGAAGTCACTGTTGCTGAAAACAAAGTATAGTCTTCTGTCTTCATGTTTGGAAGAAAAGCTAAAACACCAAGTTACATAGCATAGAAAAGGCAAAGATTAAGATAAAATTTCAGTGCACATTTGATTGAATACTGATTTGATGTTTATAAATGTAACATATTTCACCTGACAGAAAAATAGATGTACAAATATCAAGAAGAAATACAGGTACCATATCTTTTCCTTAGTATTCCCAATAGAACTTCTTGATTTCCCCTACCTAAAGCACTTCTATGTTGATTACCAGCCCATGTAATATTGTGTGATGAAACAACACATCATGTCTCACTGGAAAGAAACACATAACTGTCACCATTTAATCAGGTTGACCGAGCACAATTCTATTTGTTTGGTCAGCCATGCACACACCTGCTCACATGGTTTGTGGGTTGCTGTATTTGCAGTGTGCTCTTGGCATAACAATACATCTTTTTTACTTTACCAAAAGAAAACAAATCTTGAGATGCTACCTGAGTATTTATTCCCTCCATATTTCTATGAATTCCTATTATCTTTAGCAGAACTTGCTGGAAGCCAAAATCGGAAAGAAATAATGAGAATATTAATTTTTCTTATTAACAGATCTTCTGTCTGGTCTAGTGCTAAGAACCACTTTTCTACATTTACTCACAGTGAGAGACCTCCTGCTCTAAAAGGAGATCCAATAAATCCAGCAGATTTACTCCTGGAGCTAGATGGTAATGTACACAACAAGTAAAGTCACTAAAATGGGGCTCCAACATGTTATTTGTTCACAATAAAACCACACTCATTTTCACAGATGTGTTTATTGAGCTCTAAATATTCCATCACTCCTGTCCCAGAGACACAAACCAGAAATACTGGAGCTATAATTGCCAAAACTTACAGTGAAGCTGCTTGTGCAATCTTGGCTCAACATCTCAGGTATTCATTACAAATTAACTTTTGAGCATGTGTTCCCTTCTTTCTTGCATATAGTCCCACATACCTCCCTCATTCCCTGGCAAAAGGTCCATACCTAATCTTCAAAGACCATTTACTGCCTAATATTAAAACAATCAAGTATCAGATACAGAACATAAAAATTCAGTCTAAATTTTACCTAAAGCCAGCCAGAACTATAAGGAACTGAAAAGTCCACCATTAGGAAATACTAGGGAACTTTATTGACAATCACAGATACTTGGATCATCCCTTTGACAGGACACACAGCACAATCCCATAGTTTTGCTATCTGTGCATTTTATTTTCTATTGCCATGGTATCTGCTGGCACTAATGCACTGCCATTAATGTGCTACAAAAGATGTCTGATACGATTTTCTTCAAACCCCTGATATCTCATCTGTACCTCATATTAGCAGGAGGTTTATTTAGGATCTGTTGCTCAGTGTATTGTACTAGACAATTCTTAGCTCCATCAGCGTGCAGTGAATTCTTACTTTGTACCATCAAAATCCTTTAACAACTTCTTCCCTTCCACTTAACGGAAAAGTAAATTTTTGGCTGCTCTTCCCAAATTTACAGACTATGACCTATTTCTCCTTTAACACAGACTGGCTTTCTTTCAGCCTTATTTTATGACTTCCCTCTTGGCCCTTTTAACAAACACATTAGGGTCAGATTACATTTTGAATAAAAAGAATTGGAGTTTAATTTACTATCATGTTTAAAAAGTTCTTTATCTACCATTGCTATCAATATGATGTTATCTCTGTGGTTTTTTTGATTGCTTAGTATATGACCTGTTGGACACTCTGTACATAACAAGCTTCACATTTGGTGAAGCTGAAGTTCGAGAAGATCTATTTCTTCTTTTTCCCCTCTTTGAGTCCTTTTGCCCCTCTTTGAGTCCTTTTGCCCTAAGATGTGTCCAAAGGGAGGAGGAGGTTTCTGCCTTCTGGTTATATTTGCTCTTTATCATGTTCTTGATGCAGAGCTGAAGGCTTAGGCAGGAAACACTGTGCTACTTCGTGGGTATTTTCTATTTTAATGGATCTCAGCTATTCTTGCATTTCAAGTCACCAGAAGCCTTTAAGATACGAGCCTCCACTAATGCAGTTAAACATTGGGAAAGGGCTATATAAACATTAAATGCAATTGTTAATATCTTCCAAGGGCTCCAAACAGCTCAGATCATTCTTAACTGGCCCCTTTGGCTGCCACACAGGGCTGTATTATTCATCTCTGGAGGGAGATGTGTCCAGTCGACTTTATCCATTGCCAAATATGTTTATTTATTACAGCACTTAAGAACATTCCCTAAGCTCTTCTGTTCAATTGGAAGAGGCAGGACTAAAAGAATGCTTCTCAGCATCTTTGGCTATCTTTAAATTTTTCTTCAAAGACATGTATAGGACAGAAGCTACCCCATGGCTTTTAGAAGCAGAGATGAGTGATCCTCTTTGGCTGTAAAGCATGGCTTGCAGCTGTCCCTGAATTTTACTTCTGAAGTTCACTACCCTCCTTGATCCCAGCTATGACTTCACTGAAAAACTGAGGCAAATAAATGTCAGGTAATAAAACAAGGCAACAACCTTTTGGAAACAATATTATCTTAAAAAAAAAAAAAAAAAAAAATCCACAACAAAAAGGAAGGACTTTGGGGCTTAGTGCAAAATTTAACAGTATGTCTGCTTCCAGGCAAAAGCATATTAATAATTTGCTTAAACAATGAGTTTTTCTGGTGCTACAGGTTCTTGAGGTACTCTCTACATGGAGGGGTCAGAGGAAGCAGGAAGCCAAACATCTTTAGAGGTATTCACTAAGTGAAAATTAATGCAATGCTTTTTTCCTCTTTTAACATAACCAGGAGGACTGTTCTATCAGCCAAGAATACTAACAGGATTCACTGTTCTAAACACAAAATCACCATGTGAAAGCACAAGTTTCCTCTGAATATTCTCTAAGTTCAGCCCTCTCCTATCTTCATTATCCTTCCTTCTTGGCTTCCTCCCCCAAAGGCAATCTTTAGATTCAAAGGTGGCGCATTATGACTGGGAACTCAAATGCAATGGGGTTGCATTTATTTGATTTAGTGAATAAACTTCCTTTTACAAGAACTAACCCAAAAGTATCTCTCTTGTTCCATGATGTGACCTTATTCTTACAGCTGGTCTTTTGACAAATAATCAAAGTTTTCAAGTCTAGAATAGCTTAGGTAAGACAAAATCCACATCGTAGCATCATTAGTTAGCTTAGATGCAGGTAAAAAAGGCCCAAAATGGAAGCATTCACCTTGAATCCCTAATATTTAGCATAATCCAACAATATCTTACCTATGTATTTTTTCAAACAGAGTAACTTCTCTTCCAAAGACACAGTTCATTCTTGTTAAGGAACAGAAGATCATACTCATGTGGTACAAGGAGCGTGAAACAATTGTCTACTTAGAGGCTACTGCTCATTAAATTTTTTGGAAGGCTTATTTCAGAAAAGATAGATTTATTGGATAAGGAAGATTGAAGAGGCTCTTGCTTCTCAATTACCACTAGACAGCAGTATATATTTGTGCTTCATATGACAGGTGTTGCAGAACAGAATTAGTTAAACACAAACAGCATGGCTGACTTTTTAAAAATTGTACAACAGGAGCTATGAGAAAGATGCAGATAGAAGACACTGCAAAAATCACATCCTTTTGCATAGAACAGAACACCCTGGTGAAGACTGCAGAACATCCTGCAGCAAGATAAGAAAGCCTGCAGAAGAAAAAGCAACATTATAGCTTGCTGTGCATTAGCTGGCACACAGACAGAACAAATCAAAATTGTTATGCAGAAGCTTAAACAGTATAAATATCTGTGCCTCTTGTCAGTAAACGTCCTTGCATCATCGATGCCTGGTCCATGTGTTTCAATCATTGTCAGACAGGGTCATCATGTGATATGTAACTTGCCTCAACCTTTCACCTTCCATTCTGACCATCTATACTGGGACTACAGCTCCTTCTAAATTCAACATATTCACCAGGTAGGGATTACCTCAAATTTTCTATGCACTGCACAAACATTAACTTATTAACCTTCATAATAACCACGGGAGATTCATCTGAAACCTATTCATATCCCAGTGGAGGACATGGAAAGATTCAGCTTTGAATCAGGCCCAAATATAAATAAAGCAAAACATAGGATTCTGCTTAACTTAAGACCACACAAGAACCCAGCTTCAGTCAAGGTTAGTTGCAGCCTCTCGATTATTTACGGATGCTCCAACTTCTCTGGCTGTTTAAAATGTTCCTGTTACTTCTGGTTCTGCTTACAACAGACAGAGCATTACAGCAAATCTCAGAGAGAGGACAAAATGTTCAAGGCTCCTTGTGGTTTCATCTAACCATTTTTAATATCTTTAAAGCAATGCTTATGCTCAAAAAATGATTTTTTCTAAATCATTACTGAATGGACCAGAATGTTCAGTTTGATTGCAGCATGTTTCACCCTATTAATTTCTAAAGTTTGTTTTTGTCACAGATTACAGTAAACACAGACTATAATATTTTTTTAAGGTATATAAGCATAGCTTTTCCACTGCTACATATTCTTGCAAGTCATTTAGTCACCTTAAAAATTCTCCTACTTCTGCTTAATTAAGATGAGCAATAGAAAAATCAAAGAGTGTGACTCAGTGTTATTTCTACTGTGATTACATAATGAAGTTTTCAAAACTCAAAAATAACCTAATATTAAATAAATTAAGTCCTAATATAAAGGCGCTTTTTTTTTTTTAAGCTATGGTAAATTAATTACTTAAAAAAGGCATAACACATCTGGAAGTGCTCAAGGTGAGGTTGAATGGGTCTTTGAGCCACCTAGTCTACTGGAAGGTGTCCCTGCCTATGGTAGAGGGGTTGAAATCAGATCATCTGAAAGGTCCCTTCTAACACAAACCATTCTATAATTCTATGATCAGAGTTTCAGAAAACTTCTTATATTACTGAGATATTTTCTGTTGAGATTTTGGGTTTGTATTTGGGGATTTTTGCAAACAACCTATGGCAGAAATCCTTAACATAAAAAGAATACCCTTAAATTAAAAACCCAGTTAAACAACAGCCTTTACTTAAAGGGCGCAAAGAGATACATTGATGCTGCTTGCAAAGGCATATCACTTTGTGCCATACATAGTTAAATTCTAAAGTTCAGTTTGAAAACTCAGTATTTATTTCCCAAAACATCAAAAATCATGAAGGACCCAACCCATCATGACATGGACCACTGTGACTACTTCCTTTAAATATAAGTACACAGAAAAAGGAAAAATTCAATTAGTATGTGCATTAAACTAAAAAGTATTATCCTTGGGTACTGCCCTGAAGCTTTTTTTGGAATTCATGAAGCAGAACAATAGGACTGAGAGAACCTGAGTCCAGGTTCAAAAAAAAAGTTCTCTTGAAAACCCTTCCAGCCACCTGGTAGCCAAAGTACTTTAAAATGTTATAGCAGGACTTACTATCAAACAGAGTTCATCAGCAATTAAGCCATGTTATCTTGCATATCTCTGCCAAAAAAATCAATTATGCAAAACAAACTTTCAACTAGAGGCCAGGTTTGAAAAAGAAACAAGTATTTGGAGGAACATAAAACACCTCTGCAAGAAGAGCAAAATAAAAACTTGTCTGTTTCTGCACATTCTTTCTACTACTCTCTTTTATTTCAACAATTTTTAATTCCTTTCTCTTTCAGTGATGACTGTTGTAGGAAATTTGGAAATTTCTTCAATAGACACTTGTACAACAGGTAAGGGGCTTAAGCAGGAGAACACTGCTGTAAAAAACCCGTCTATTGGAAGATCTGTGTGTCTGATGCATTGGAAAGAATGTGCCTATTAGAAGGAGAACAAAAAGGTGACTATAAAGTATAATAGGAGTTATTAAAAATCTTATATACATCATCTGCAAGCTAAACACTGTATCACAAATATGAATAAAGGCAACTTCAATCCTGAGCAGCTGGTAAAAACAACATGATTAGTACTTGAATAAATATATTGGTGCCCCCCTGCAAATCCTGGTTTAATATTTTATTCTCACAAACTGTCATGAAGAAAATTATTAAGTTGACTATAACAAAACTTTGGCAGATCAGATGACCTTGACTCGCAGTGTGAGATGCTGTCCTGGCACAAACACGGGATTGCAATTTTAGGCACCAGTTTTGACTTCAAACTACAGAATTATGGAATCTCCCAGGGTAGAAGGTTCTACTTGATCTCATTTCCTTTATTTTGACTTTTCACATGCATCCCAGCTTGTCAAGGAATGAACTAGATGGTTGCTGTATTATCTGACAGCTACAGCTACATGGTACATGGGCACTGTGAAGAAATTCAGCTGGATTTTTTTTTTTTTTATTATAGAATTTCACTATACAAAGTCCTTAGGACTTTTCATCTACTAGAATCCTAAACACCATGCACAGCATTATATTCTCCTTCAGATCTTCTCTATTACTATGGTACACACTTGAGAGGCTTATCTTTTACGGAAAAACGTGTTAAGCAGCTCCAAGAAATTTGCTAATACTTTTATGTCACATTGGTCAAACCATGATGAGACACAAACATGTCAGACTAATAATACAGAATCTCAAAGTAACAGGCTAAATGGAAAGCATTTATGCTAATCTATTATTTACATAATATACTTTTTCTTTATAACTAGAGTAGTTGATACAAAATAGGATACTATATTGATGGCAAAACCCCCAACTCTTTAGGGTTGGTCATTTCTATCTTAGCCTGAGCTTGATTTGTGCTTAAACTAAAAAGAGGACATCAGTTCTGGATTCCATCTTCATTTTCCTGTTCAATGACACACACGTCATTGAGGTTTTTTCCTCATCTGGTTTTAGCTGGAAAAAGAAAATCACAAAGAAACACAAATTACACCAGATGAGTCCAAGGCACACTACATGTGCTTCACATTTCAAATGTTAAAGCATTCAGATCTTAAAACTTATGAGAAAAAACTTTTGCAATCTGGTTAGGTGGGCTTAAGTGCGCTTAAGTCCGAAAACAGACAAGACAACAGACAAGAGAGCAAATGAACATGAGCCACTAAGGCTACAGTCCTCAGAAGAGTTAAGGAGAAGATTGAATAGTGCTGCTTTCAAAGATGAGCAATTGTTATATATCAGTGAGACTATAAAAATTACTGACTAAAAAGCAAAATGCACTATATCCAAAATGCAGGAAGAGGGAAAATCAAATGCTTAATTTTTAACTCAACTTCTAGTGCTTGATTTTGAGATATCATTGGTCTTCAGTTCTTTATTTCTTCAAATATCAGTAATAATACTAAAGTGTATACTGGAAGAAATGGTGAAGCAGGACTTCACTGGGATCACAAAATATGTTTGACATGCAAACAGATTTATTACTATAAAAGGGGGTCTCACTATAGCTGAGACAAAACCACATCCAAAAAATCTGTCTGGAAACTGGTCACCTACTAGGTGGATTCAAAGCAGGAAAGTAGGCTTAGGCAATGAGGAATTACAGAAATATGATAGCTATGCTTGACACATACCCTGCACAGGACTACAGAATAGGAGAAGGAAGTCATCTCGCAACTAAAAATGGCCATTCTGTTCACACAGATTTAGCCCCAAACAGTTTGCATAGTCCCCTTAACAGTATACAAATAAATAGAAATTTGGCTGAATGTTTATGTTTTCACTTCTTTGGCAAGAAAACACAACAGCTACATGCATCTCACCATAAATACTGCCTCATTTCCTAAAGCAGCTGCCTCTGGCCACTGAGCAATTCTTATTAAAGCCTTTCTTCCCTCTCTTCCCAGCAAGGCAGCACGTTTCAGCTGTACAAAGTGTACCCCAGTGACCACCCATCCTACTCCAGACACGGTAGGGGCTGACTCTCTGCCAGTGAATCACAATGAAGAAGCCTCTTCACTTCCCTATTACACTTTCCTGTAAAGATGATGATGATGATAATAGCACCTTTCTAACCACTAAAATAAAGAGGAATGACAAGGGATGTTAATGATTTGTACAGCATGCTGATAATGGGGAGCAACATTTAAGTGTAAAGTGTATTTCAGTTATGTCAGCTGCAAAAAATAGATCACAAAAGCATAGTGGAGATTGCAGTAAGATTTTTTGCTAATTATTGGTGGAGAGAGATTGAGGAAGCTGGCCTTCCAATACCCATCACTAATGAGACTCAATTTAGGCCTTTTACATAATCTACTTATGAGAGCAAAGAAAATCCCCACCCTATCTGATAGATATATACTGGGATAAATTTCCCAGAGAGATTTTCTTCAATCATGAAAGCAAGCAGAATGTTAAGACTTTGATGTGAAGATGGAGGTTTAAGAGGAAAACCACTCTACAAATTAAAAACTGTGCCTTCTAAAATAACAGCTGGAAAAATTGCTAAAATCAATACAGTATGAATGATTGACAATGGTATCTCAGACCAGAGCCTAGAACCCTTTTCCTGGACACAATCGTTTAGCTTTTGAAAGTGCTTATATGGTCTAAATAAACTTTGTTTGAAGTTAACATGCTAGTTTGACCTTTTTCTCAAAAAAAAAAAAATTACACACATAAGGATATATCTGGGGACAACTGTGGTTAACTGAGTCAGTCCTTCTCATACAAGTATTTGAAGAAATTTAACAGTGTGCTATATAAAATTTTCTTGCAGCATCAGTACCTTTGCTAGTCAGATATAACTTTACCACTTTTTACAGAATCAAACCCACAAGTTCCATCAAGCTCACAATCAAGCTACTGCTCTTTCTTGGCTACTTAAAAACAGAAGTTTCTTTTTAGCCTCAGAACAAAAATACCACAATATAGAAATTCACAAATTGGCTACCAGATAATGAGAAAACCCACAGAAAAAGCAGGTGCAGACATTCTATACACTTGCAGGATGCTTATTCAAAGAAAGACCCAGACATGCTGGACAAAAACTAGCCACAGTTTACCAAAATATATCCAGCAAGAAAAGACAGTTGATGATACATTTGTGGAAAGATTGCACAAAAGGCAGACTGGGCTTGCCAATGACAGATTTTCTGCAAAGGGTTTTTTCAACCAGAAATCAAAAAAAACCCCATAAAATAATAATACCTGTTACAAAAACCTTGTTTTACACTGGCAAAGGACTTGTTTTACACTGGCACCATGGCACACCCTGATTTTTTTGCCAAGGTGTATTCCATTCAGGTACTGACCTGACTCAAATGGTGATATTCTCTGGCGTGGGACTCAGAGCTGTCAGGGAGGAAAGCAGCAGGATTTCTACTACTACTTCGATCTATAACATCTGCAAGCATCTACTACTGATTTAAAAACATGCAAATGGTTGTTAAAGCCTAACATGGCAACCAAATTTGAAATCATATAAAATTTACCTGCTTTACAAACACAAAATATATCTATAATTTTCAGCAAATCAAATGAACCTGAAACACATTATTTAATTAACTCTATATGATTTAGGTTCCAAATAGAGGATGATACATTAGAAACATGCTATTATTTAGAAAATCTTTGTTCATGAAGTGACGTTAATGAAGTAAGCCTCAGTGATTTTCCTTTAAAATCCCTTGAACTATGTATTTCATGCAAACTCAGTTAAGTTGAGCAGTTTAGTGTTTTACTATATGGATCTGTGAGGCTCCTTTTCCTACTGGAACACTACATGAAAATAGTTTATTGTCACACTTCAGAACAAAAAACTAAGAGTAATTCATTACAGTGATGTAGAAGAACTGAAATCACTGAGCTGGCTCAGCTCAGCTATAGTTGCTAAGCAATTGTTATGTTATCCTACTATTAAAGTGTTATCTTTATACATAAACATCTTTTTTTCTTGCCATCCCTGCGTGTCCTTGCATATCATTCTATACCCTTTGTTACTGACCAACACTTCCACAGGAAAGCAAAAAGACCACTGTAAATTTTAATTTATTTCTATTGAAGTTTTACCTGATTAAGGTAAGAGATGACATGATTTGACCTCCCATTAAGAAATGTGAGCAAGTGTTGCTTTTCCAGACAAATTATCAATAACATTTTAATTAAGGTTTGATTGAGCCAAAGCAATTATCACATGGCAGCAGGTAGTGAGCAGCAAAGAGCTCGGGGTATCATTCTTTCCCTGCAAGGGCTGGAAGAAGACAGAGTAATTATAAATGACGAGGCTAATCTTCCAGTCTTCTAACCTCAGGCATGCTCAGACGAGACAAATCCCACTCAACATTCCTTGTCAACAAATTGGTCATTTACATAAACATGTTTTCTCGCCAACATACACTATGGTAGTAGATTTCCCAAAGATGGCAGCAGGCCAGACACTTAGCAGCCAACATTCACATCTTTTGCATAAACATATGTGCTTTTCTAGCCTTTACATGTAAGTCTGGAGACTAAACCTTACTAAGGGCAAGTGGAGCTTTGGGTCAAAACCTACTGACGAGGGTCCCTGCCTTTGAAGTCATTCCCTATTATCATAACAGCATACAGCTATAGTGCTTTTTTCCCCATTGGACATTTCCTGTCCCCCCAAGGAAACTTTCAAGGCTTTTGGAAATAAAATTATTGTTAGACAGACCATACACAATTTTTTACATACTGGTTTAGCTGTCCAAAAGCATTATTTCAACACTGCATCTACATTATCCACACAAAGCAGTAACCCTTGGCGTGCCCTGCCCAGGTTGTTTCAACACAGCATTTACATTTCTTCTCCAGATACCAAACTAAAGCTGGGCAATGGTATTATTGCATTGATACTTTTTATTCACATGCAGATGCCGTATTTATTACTGTTCACCTCCTTGTCCCCTCAAAGATCAGACTGACTCCATTCACAAGGGATGAGGGCACCCTGCCAAGATGCTTATCTACAATGAGACTGATGCAGATTATTGCAGTGACTATTACTGGTAATAGTAACTGCCCATCCAGTTCCTGGATATTTCTCTCTACTTTTCTATCTGAACTTGTTCTGTTCTGTGCGAGGGAACATGGTATTGGGAAAATAAAATAAAATTAGGAAAGAAGTCCCTACATCTACCTCTTATTAATTCTATGCCTTTCCCCCCCTTTTTTTCTTTCTTTTAAAATATTTTTTAGACTAAGCAAACTCAAATGCCGCAGTATAAACTAAGTAGATACACAAAAATGTTGATGAAATGTAGACAGATTTTTTAGAAAGTGACCTCTGTCATGTCCTTCAAACATTTTGCAGGCTATCCCTGCTGATGAACAGCTATTATATCTCACAAGGCTCCATCACACTACAAACAGGATATCTAACAATTCTGCAACCATCACTGGAAAGATCTAAGATTGGATTGAGAAATAACCACGATGACATCCCATTTAATAGTAGATATATTTAAAAGAAGGTATCTGTAAAATAAATTTCCTTGTAAAAAAAACCAAATGAAAACAAAATGCAGAAATCAAAAAAGAAAATCAAACATCTCTGTACATCCAATTTAATGTTCTGCATCTTCTCAATTATTTCACAAAGAAATTTGCAAATGCATTTGCAAATTGTGAGTACAGTCTTCCAAAGCCTAAAATTCCAATCATCATATGAGGGCTCTTCTGTTTTGTGGAGTAAATTTCTCTAAATGTTACTGACTCTCACTGCAGGTCAGGGAAATACTATTAGTATTTATCACTTGCACAGTGTCAGAAAGAAACAGTAAAGCACTTCCTACAGACAGATAGATGCTATTGTGAAGGGCATAAAATCAAAGTAGGTAAAGAAATAAAAAGAGATAAAAGCATTCCCAAGCTCAGTACACATTTTGTTATCTCAACTGTATTTGCTTTTTCTTCCACATTTCTTTGCAAATAGAGTCACAGCCTGAAAAAAGGTGGGCAGCAATGTGTACAAACTCTGGAATATACACTCCTCTCTGGTATCATCCACGCTGAGACTAAATGGTGCAATAGTATCCCAGTGCCTTATCTGAATACATTCCCAGGCTGCCTCTTGCCTCAAAAACCCTTCTCTTTTACTCATTACAAGACTAAGGATTCTACCTACATTTTACACTATAAAACCAAAAAGAAAAAAAAAAAGAAAAAAAAAAAAAAAAAACCAAACAAAAAAAACGCACCACTGAATCAGTTTTTGCTCCCAAAAAAGGATTGCAGACATTTACTATGGCGAATAGTGTAACAAAGTCTTTGGATACAGGGAGTGCAAGGAGCAAGGAGTTGGATTTGACATTCCTCATTGGTCCATTTCAACTCGAGACATTCCAAGAGACACAACAAGTGAAAATTGAAAAAGTAACAAACTGAAAAGTGCATTTATTAAACTTCACCTGACAATTCTATCCCTTTTGTCCTTGAAAGGTTTAGTTACAGCTTGAAGATGAAAGCTATAGATTTCCCTCCAAGGGGTTTCAGAGTTTTCTCTCGACATATTCATCATGCATTGACACCTTTGCAGGGCTGATACGAAGATTACACTTTCTCATAGCTGTTGTCAGATACCAATAAAATGGATTCTAGGTAAGTCTGTAAGGATTTGGTCTGAAACTTTTCACTCTGTACCAGCTCCTTACTGTCTCTTGCTGATGGGGTCAAGCAGGGAGAACGCATTGGTTGTTCATAAACCTCAGGCTGTTACCTCCCTGTTGATCCCTTTTCAAGAACAGTTATGAATTTTGACATTACATTGTTGCACTAATGAAATCAGAGAAAACCTTCACAATGAATATCAAGTGAGGACTGCAAAACTTCTACTGTCAGGTTCCCAAGCTGGCCAAGGGAAATACCCTGTGAGGTGCTTCAAGGGCATTGCTGCCCCCAGACCTGCAGAAACAGAGTCAGTGGGGCAGCACCCTGTATTGTGGCCTTAGTCTGAATCTGATTGAAATAACACTGATAAAATTTCCTCTGCCCTGATTGTTGTAAAAAGTGTTGCTTCATGGGCTGCATAATTCAAAAAGATAGGGAATTACATGCTCTCCTAAACCAAGCACTGCCTCATTGACAAGCACAGGTAGATGGGATTAGTCACCACACAGCTCCTGGAGCTCTTCAGTTACCAACATGACTGAGATTAACCTTCCCAAGAACGCACTGCTGTTGCCATGCGAATCCACCCTGGACACGAAGACAGTTTCATTATGTGCTGCATATGCCAAGGACAAGCAATGTTTCTGACAACTGTGCTGTCACGAAAGGGTGTCAAAGCAGCTGTGAGCATCAGCATCTTGGCGAGAGATGGGATGACAGCTCAAGAGCAAAGTCATGACCAATCTAAAGAAGTTAAGGCCACAAGAGGTGCCAGGGAGCCCAGAAAGCCACATCACACCAGTTCAAATCACCTTTCTTTCCACTTCTCCAGAGCAAGCACTCACCACAGATAAAAAAAATTTCAAAGCAGGAGGAAAGAGTGCAGGAGAGCACTCTCTTGCATTTCCACATATAAATGGTAATGTATTAAACAACAAATTAAAACAAACAAACAAACAAACAAAAGAATTAGGGCTTTAACCTAATGTACAATAGGCACAAAACTCAATAACACTATTTATTTTTAAAATGAATGCAGTAGACTTATCTATCTGAGAAAACAAGAATCATAAAATCTAAACAGAATAGCACCTCACTAGATAATATTAAGTTTGCATTCCAAAATTTGCATTATAATCATCACCTAGTTTCTTCTCAGAAATGATTTCTAAAGCCCAACACAATGAGATTTACAATTTATTGTGTTTGTAATTTTACATTACTGTATGAGTCTCAAGCATTATTTATATTTATCAAATAATATTTATTAGTAGTCTAGGAAGCCTTTAATTAAAAATTAATCTACATTTGTCAAATAAAGAACTAAAATACATTTTTCTGCATTGTCTTTTCTTTCTTAAAAAATTGAATTTGTATATTCACCAATTTTCAAAATTCAGTGTCTGTTATATCTTTAGATCATTAAGTCTTTTGGATCCTAATACATGGTTCATGAAAAGGAAGGTAAAAATCCCAATACATTTGTAGATATGAGGAGGAATTTCTAACATAAAATATTCTATTGCAATGTAAAAATACTAATTAAGTGTTCCTCAATTTTCCACAGACATACTTCATCTGTCCATATTTAGGGAGGTAAAAAAGCACTCAGGCATCCAAAATTCAAATCAAGAAAAATTTAAGCTGAGTCCACACACAACAGATACAAAATAATTTTCACTATAACACCTCCATATCTAATGGTCCCTAAGAACTTCTGTTTTCTCCTGGAAAAAAAAAATCCTGTGATGTTTTGAGTTTGCAGTTGTACATTTGTTGACTTACCTCAGCTGTCTGGAAATGCATGCCAGCTCCAGCTAAGGTTCACAAATTCAGGCATCTATGGGTCTAAAATTTGTGTCTACTAATCTGGGAGATGTACTTAGCCCATGCCCACAAGCATGGACAGCAAGAACCTCAAAAACAAGGAAAACTAAGAGCAGATGACAGCAGCATTGCTCACATTTTCCTAATAGCATGAGATTAGGCACTCCTCCTGGGAAGTGCAAGACCTGATTCTACATCTTTACCCAAAAACTACTTATCTATTATTGTAGAAGAATAAGAATTTAAGAAGTGTAAATCAGTCAGACAGAAGCTGCAGTGTGATTTCTGAGCTGCGCTCTCTCCTGACAGACAAGTGGCTACCCCAGCAACACTCCAGTCAGGCCACAGACACATTTCTGCATACTGTCTTTGTTCACATTTTCCTGACAAATGGCTCAAAGGCAATTCCAGGCTTCAATAGCATTAAGCATTATTCAGTTTTGTAGTGGCAACACCAAGGGTTGGGAACTGCAGAAGGGACAGGAGCAGGTTATCAGCATTTCAAGGGCAGCAGTGGCTGGAGGGGCTTGTGTGTGAAAGGCCAACAGCAGGATGGAGGTACTGGGATCTGCCTGACTTGGAAGAACTGGATTTGAGGGACCAGGGATCATAGCTATTTAAGCTGCAGATGGATGAAGATATCTTTCTTTCTCTTCCCTCAAACCATGTTCCTTCTGGGATCTCACTCTCTCCCCTTATTTCTTCATGCCACTGCTGACAGTCTGCAGCTGCTGCTTCACCTTTGCATTACCTCCTGCAGCCCCAGGCAACTGGCTCCTGCTTTGAGCTGGCCCAGACAGCCCAGCACAGCTCACATCTCGCACACCTGACAGTCCCCATCCATTTTATAAAGAGCACGTGCTGGAAGGTGGGGCTGTGGGCTCCATTCCTGGTGCTGGAAATTCAAACAATGGCTGTGATGATGGTCAGCAGTGGTGTAAATCCTCTCCCAGGTCACCTTCAGACCTGCTGGGTGATAAAATAGGCTTTGAGAGATTCAAGGTGAGGATGCCCCACTTTCCCTTTAGGGGATTCAAAACTTGTTTAAATTAAAATGAAAATTGTTTTTCTGCTCTTCTTGCTTTTCTCCCGCTAGGGACCTGGCCCCATTTTCACCACGGGGGGCAAAATTCACAGCAGTCAATAGGAAGAACTGTAATGACAAGAGTTTCTTTGAGCAAGGCTATTTGCTATTGACCTCAACAGTGGTGGATCAGGCCTCCCTCAAACACATTTGTTGCCCCTCCCAGTACAAAATAAAAACAGCTACAGCAGAGTTTGGTCTCTGTGCCAAAAATGAAACTGGAAGGAAGCATATGTTACTTCCATGTTATTTCACAAATACATAAAACACCCAAAACCATGGGATTATGGGGTTATTCTGACACCTCAGAAGAAGGAACTGATAGAAGAAGAACATGATTCATTTGCATATTAGCAGAATTTAGAAGTGACTGATAATCTGGATTATTGAGTCATGAGAAGCAAATCTGCAACAATCAGCCCCTCTCTAGGCTTTTTGAAATTCACTCTGCTCACTGAGTGCCTGGTTCAGACTGAAAGCTCTGCAGGGTTTTTACCTTGCCCAGCACTGCCACTCCTCATGCTTGAGTTACTACAGAGAAGGTAATAAAGCTGTTCCACCACCTCGATTACCAGAAGATATCCTTTACTTTTAATTATTTTCATGCTTTCTGAAGGCTTGAGTACAAAGGCTGTCATCAGTGAGTTTTTCCATGGTTGGAAATATTTATATATGTCCACTGTGTTTATGTATTAAGCACTGTTAATGTACTCTACCACTAAGTAACTTCTCCAGTTTCAAATCAAAACATGATAATCAATTTTTCCTTTCTTCGAGGCACTGCTGTAATGATAACCCAAGAGGGGAGGCAGAGGCTGTATTTCACAATCCTCCACTAAGTCACTGCTTGAAAGGCACTTAGCTACATGTTACAACTGCTTTTATCACTCTGAGTACTGAGCAATCTTTTCCCGATTACGAGTTACATCCTCCTGAAATAAAAGTGTTGGAAAGCCCCTGAACCTCTGTTTACTGTTAAAAGTTACCATTTGGCCAGTGTAACTTTCCAAATTGCAGCTTTTTTTTTGTATGGGATTTCTAGATGTTCTTGCCACCATGCAATCAAATACTTAAAGAAGAGAATAAAAACCCTAGGGAAAATTAGACACTGAACTAGGAACTTTATTGAGTGACCTGAGACAACTTTTCCTTGTGATTCATCCAATTAATCTGGGGAAGAAGAAAACAAAACAAAACCACCAAACTGTATCCCCCCACAAAAAAACCCAGACCCAAACAAAAAACCCAAAACAACAACAAAGACCAACAAAACCAACCAAGCAAAACAAACAACAACAAAAACCTCCCACCCACAACTGTGTAAAAAAATCTCAGACCTTGCAGAAAATTGGAGGTGACATGTCACCTGAGCTTACCTTAAAACACCATCCTATCACGGGGCTGAGCACATTCCTGAAATTTTGATTTTATAAATTATGTGTGCTGTACACTGCTAGAAGATACAAGTGCAATCCTGGGAAGTCAGAAGTGCCAACTGACTAAATCACTGTATTTCTTTAAACTTACATTCTGAACTTAGAAATCACTGTGAAAATTTCAATTATTGCAAACTATGGTGTGCTAAAAATCTGGGTACAGGAAAATATCCTACTTTGCAGCTTTGCTTATAAAGAATTCCTGAGCTTGCCAGTGAAACATCACTAATATGGTAGCAATGGGTTTTGATTATCAAAAAGAAATCAATCTAATTAAGAAATTAGCCACCTAATACTGCAGTGCCTTTTTTGAAGCCATGTGTGCAATGTCTCTTTAAAAGGTCCAGCAAGAATTTAGGGCATCATAATATGACCCACTATTTCTCAGTCCAGGACTTGAAAAGGTGTCTTATTTCTGGAAATATTTTTGCTGCTATTTCTTTTCCTGTGTGTTCCCCACTTCTTCATCACTTGGGTTTTAAAAATTTATTGCTTATTTTCTATTCCTCCAAATGCCATTTTCTATCACTCCCTGCTGTCTTCCTCTGCACTTGTCTGGAGCTCAGAACTGAAATGGATTATCTGAACTCAGCACAATCTCCAGAGGAGTCACCACAATGAGAAAATTCAAGGAAATAAAAACATCTCAGTCACTGATTAGTCAGAGAAAAGGGCCAGACGGGACAGGTGAGGAGGAAAGGGAGAGGAACCTATGGTTATTTAAACCTCCCAAGTGAGTTGTGATGAATAAAACCATGAGCCCAGCTGAAAACAGAACTTAGGAATCAGAAATGATATACTTTAGCAAACATATTGACAGTGTTTCCCATAGAAATATTTCCCCTTGAAGCACAACAGAGTTGCAAAGGGACTATTTCTGAGTTATACTTTAGAATATCTCACTGACAAGTACACAGCAACACACTATCACAATTCATCTGTTTGTCTTAATTTACCAAATAATCCACAACATGAAGGTATTTTAGGTTCTACTGTCATGTAAAAATGATGGAGATTATTCCTAAAACCAACTGCAAAAAATAGAAATAGGCAGAAATAGACTCCTCAGCCTTGTCAACAATGACAAGCAGGTAGAAAGAAAACTTTTGGATAAAGCCACAGGCTGCATCCATTTAAAGAAGTCTCAGTGCTGTGCATTGCAATGGTGAGGGGAAAAAACAAAAAATGAGAAGTTGTCAGGCACTGAGAGAGAGCAGCACTGATTCAGTCTAAATTTAAAAAGCAAACTAACACAACACAAAATGTCTTTGTACAGATATATAGCTGGTACTTGATTTTGTCCCAAAATAGACAATTTCCAGACAGAACAGCCTAGCAGTACCAGAAAATCACTTTAATAAGTACCTTCTTGTTTGGTTATCATGTACTTATTTTTTTCCATTAAAATTATAGATATGCTGAGTTACAGAAATCTCTATAATAAAATTATATTTAAACATTAAAGTAAGTTATTTTAAAACATAAACAAAATGTCTGCAATGAGCAGGAAATGTCCCTTACTGAAGAATAGCTATTATTATTGTTTCATGCTACAGCAGATGTCTTATAATCCTTATATATACACTATCCAAAGTACTTCTACATTTTAGATATTATTTGCCTCATAAATCAGATCATTTTAGTAAAATTTTCTGATTTAATAATCTAAAATTCGAATAACATCAAAGCATCTTGCAAACAAACTTCCTTGCCTACAGACTTCAGACAAGCTCTCTTCAGCTCATCACAATGGTGACATTCATACAACGAAGTTCAAGGCTTTCAGGCCCAAGATTTATTAATTTATGCACTTCCAACCCTAGTGGTTCTATAATTCTAGGTCTCATACTCTTCACTAATCATAAGTAACTCCCTTCAGCCCAAAATGTTTTGAGTTACTTGCTAACTTAGTGAATTCTAGTGCTCAAGATCTGTCTTCCTCTAAAAAAAGAAGAGACAGCTCTGTCCCACTTCGTAAGTGTATTCATTTTTTTTAATAAATATCATGAAAATGGTAGGCAACCCTTTCCCTCCTTTCTCTTGAAGTCTTTATTGAGTGGATGTTACTTAATTTCATTCCTTGGATAGCTTTTTCTATCCAAGAAAGAGCTGTTAGATATAAGCATTTTCTTATGAAATTTCCTTTATGTCTCTTATCTTCTGGGATATCTGCTCTTATCATTCACTTAATATCCCTTTTCTTAACCTTTACAAATGAAAAAGAAATCTTCCCAATGGTGTGTAAAGCATTAGATTAGGATGACAGTAAAGACTTGTATACAATACCATTCACAAATTAGCAGGCAACTAATAAATCACAATAGTAATACAATAGTATGCAGGAGAAATATCCCTGCTTCAGGTGATCAATATGAAGAAACACCAATGAATGGCAGAAAATGATCAAAACTTCATGGATTGACAGGCCTACTCCAAAATAAGGAAAGAAAAAAGAAAGTTAAGCCCAGAGGAAGAGATCAGGTCCAAGATGTAGGGGTGAGAGTGACAGCCATGCTGTTACACAATCAAGCCTTAACATTATCATTAGCTCAGCAAAGATCCAGAAGAAGATACTTTCTAAAAGCAGTAATTCAAACAAATTTTCAGCCATCCATTTAAGTCAGAATTGGTAAAATCTGAAAGAAAACAAAGAATAAGAGAGAATCCACTATTAGAACTAGAAAACTGAAACTGAATACACAATGTTCAGTGAGTTCTAAAGAACTGGACACAAAGTTTGGGGAAAAGTCCAGTAATGATGACACAGACAGCTTCAAACAACCGGAACAAAGATCATGTTCCAACTGATTATTCAGTTTCAGATGCAAATGATAGGACAAGCCAGATGTAACTGCCAAGATATCAAGAAAAGTTTACGACTTTCAAGTTCTCTATTTTTCCACATCTACAGAAGAAGGTTTTCATTCTGCTAAACAAAGTTTACTGTCATTTTTTGGTCTAACTTTGCCAAATTAATTTTAACAAGAATTTGAGACATCAACATTAACTTAGTTTTCCCAGAGCTTTTTTTATTACTTGGGGAGTCAGTGATTCACAGGTTTCTAATGGAAAGGTTAATCACAACTACTAGACTGGAATCAGCACAGCAAAAACTACGTGATACCACCTAGTATTCACAAGTTTAGCTATTATTTGTATACAGTATTTTTTACATTAGAGAATAAATCAACAGTTTCAAACCAGGAGCCTCAAGAGGTGAAAGTCACAGCCCATTAAAATTTGCATGCAGTATGAAGTTTAAACTGCCTGTCTGAGCATTTCTGGAAAACTACCTCCTCTTACCATATTCCACCACAGTCATATGATATCTTAGTATTTCTTTTGGAAACTAATGAGACTGCACTACTTAAAAGTCATTTAAAAATATATATATGAAACTCCCCCAGATATGCTGCTGAGAGAGTCACCTAATTTGTCACAATCTGGGTTTCTTTACTACACTGTAAAAGGATCCAGCCCTGCATGAACTCATGAGCTGCAAGGTGAACCACAGACAACTGAAAACTGTCATCTAAATGACAAATCCATTAAATAGTACTGGAGGTTACTAGTGATTTTTACTCATTTGAGAGGACTACCTTTATAGTTAAATAAGAAAAAATGCTGGCATTCAATCTAGGTACCTCTCTTATCTCACTTCCTTAGTCAAATGAAACAAAGAAAATCTCTCCTGGCAGCCAAAGGGGGAAAAAAAAAGAAATTGATTGATTTGAGCAGAAGGACATATTGAGTACAACCTTTAATTGCTGGCATTAAATGCTGATAAGGTTTTAAAGAACAGGTATTTGCCGAGAAGCCATCACCCGGATGGATAACTGCATCTGTGAATGAGAGCATATTCTTAAAAATCCCAGTAACAACTCACAGAATCCACTTGAAAATACACTGGAAAGTGTTAACCTGACAGGATGAAGTAGCCCTTCATCCTCAACCACCTTCTTCACTGGTGTTGGAGGTACCAAGCACACACGTGGCACATCTCTAGCACCCCTCCTCCTCTCCACAGCCTCAGAGCTGCAGCTGTCACACACCCACTGCCCAGGTGCCTAATCAGTTCTTATTTTCCTGATAAATGATTTGGCTACACTCTGGTTCTGATTCTTCCTGCTGTTCCCATCTGTCTTCCCTCTCACCCCTCTTCCCTTACCAAATGCCCAACAGAAAATCTTTCAACAGCCAAGTGTAAAAATATCCCTCCAGCATAGTGATACATTTTTCCATTCTTCTAATCCAGCTGTACAAATGGTCAGTGTTCAGCGTGATACGCCTTGAACCCAGCTGAAGGTATAAGGGTTAATATCAGGATATTAACCTGATATATTAGCCTATCATCATGGATCCAGACTCCAAGAAATCAAACAACACAGCATCCAAACTCCTGCATATCTTTTGCAGATGTGATGTCATACAAGCTGTGATATTCTCATGCCCATTAGGAATTGTAACTCCTTTGACTTCTCTCCAGCACACTCATTTTAATTGAAGCTGTAGAAAAGAGTTGTTAAGAGAGGAGAGGAAATAAAATCCCTGCCAATATGTCTGAAGGAAGAAAACATTTATATAAGCCATAAGCACAAGACTGCACTCCAGCATTTCTGTTAAGTACATGCCACAAAAGGATCATTTAACCCACGCTGGTCTCTGAGAACTGCCTTTTTTAACTTACTTTTCCATGTTTTAAAAGGAACAGGGTGCAGAAGTCTCAGTAAAAAATTCTTTGGTTGAAGAGATTGCATCTCCCCACCAGTAGCATTGCTCATCTAAGGCAAGTCATGATAAGCATTATCAGATTCTGTCCTCTCTGCAGAAAAAAAATCTTAATGATCTTATGAGGAATCTAACTAAGCTACATTTAGTTAATTTTTATGTTTAACTGCCACATATCAAGCACCCAAAACTGAATTCTGCATGTTTATTAAAATGTATTAAAGAAGAGAGGAAAATCTACACTGAGGAAAACTTCATAAAATTCTGAAAAGACTATGGATAGATACTAAAATACTACATCCAATTAAAAAAAAACGTATTTTTTTCTCAAGTAAAAGTCACCAAAATCCTCTTTATCTAGAATTTATTTTATACAATAAAACATTTAGAAGACCTTCTGTTATTTATCCTGAGAACACTGACAGCAAGAATGGATAGAGATGTCATCATATTCTCTAAAATATGCACATGTAAACATACATAGAGCCAGATGAGAAAGCAGCACGTTATCAGAAATCCATCATGCATGTACAGGGATTTGAGTACCAAATCTCACAGTGGTAGAGTTCATCAAAGAAAGAATTACATCTTTGTGTCTTTGAATAGCCAACCAGGATTTCCTTCAAAGCTTTCTGCAAAATCCATTTCTAACAACCCCATAAATCACCTTTAATCTTTAAAGTCACAAGCAAACCAGTGCCATTTTAGAGATGTTATAGCCACAAGAGTGAATTCTTTAACCAATTGACCATTTTTATTAACACGATTGAATCTTAACACTACTTCCCCTAAACCTAAGCGATAATGAGATCTAAGGATTCCAGGTTTCTCATTACAAGGATATCTCAAGGCTTTGCCTTGAAACAATGCACTGAATGAGATCTGCTACTGCAATTGCATTTGTTCTCCAGTAGAAAACAAAATCTGATGTCACTGTAATGAGACCAATAATACCTTGTTACCACAAAAGAAAACCTGTGATAAGATAAAGGGATTTCCCTGCAGCATAGGATAAACCTGTCTGAACAAAGATCATCCCTGCTTATCCTGAAGTACACAAATGTAGTGAAATTTGCATTATAAATATGACTGCAAAATTTCATAGTAGAAGACATTCTCCTTCAGTGATTTTTCAGAGCTATTTACTGGTTCTTCACTCCAAACTCAGTATAGGATAGCAAAGTCAAGCTGAACTACTCAGAAGTTTGTCTTAACCAGAACATGCATTAAATAATTGAACGAATAATAATTTTATATTTATTCAAACACATAGACCTGACTTTACTAAGATGCCAAAACAGCTGCTTTCAAAGGATTTTTATAACTGCAACTGCTTTCAGGTTAGTAAATAATCTGACTGACGAATAAACAGAAATATTAATGAGTTTTCCTAAATACAGTAAAATTCAGTATGACAGAGTGATGTTATAAATGGGGCAGTCTAGCCTGGAGGTGAGGAGGCTCAGGGAGATCATATCAATGGAGGGTGCAAAGACTGAGCCAGGATATTTACAGTGGCGCCCAGTGACATAACCAGAGGCAGTGAGCGCACACTGAGACACGGGAGGTTTTCTCTGAACATCAGGAAATACCTTCTTTCTGAGTGTGACCAAGTGCTCTCACCTTGCCTGAGCAAAGAAAGCCAAAATCCTGGTGTATTTATCCTGGACTAATTCCACTACCTTGAAATGTCACCACTGGAGGATAGTGCAGTAGAGACTCAACTAAATACTACAAATCTGTTCAAAATCAGAAAGTCAGTGAAGCAGCACCCATTCAGCTCTTTCTTGCCTTTGAGTCTCTTCTAAACAACCCAGGCTGTACCAGCAATTCCTTCACAGCTTACAATGCACACAGCACTGGCTAAAGCTAGTGACAAATTGAATTTTGAAGTAAGTATGTATTTAGAAGATAAGAAATGTGAGAAGTTCTCTCTGGGTTTTAAAATTAAGTCTGTTTTGGATTAGAAGAAAAAAACCTGAGAGTTTGGTTCTATACTAATATTTAAGTAGGCTAATAGCAAATATTCTGGCTAATACTGAAATTAGTGAGATTTTCCTACTGTGATGCCTTTTTCTTTTTTTATTCACTGCTTTAATCTGTTTTGCAAATATGCTGAAATTACATCTTTGAATGGCTTTAACAACATAGGAGCTAGCTATTGATTATTTCACCCAGTTCCAAGAGCTGATGAATGTCCTTTTTCCACTTCAGGAGAAGAGAGATGACAGCTCTTCCATCTGTTGGTACTGAGAACCTTTGTCACTGAAAAACAGCTAGGCCATTTTGTTCCCTCCTAAGGGAGGAAAACCAGAAAAACTTGGCCATGTAGATGTTCTTTAATAGTGCTTAAATTGAGAGTCTATAGCAACATGGACTGCTTTCTATAGTGGGTTTGTTTGAGTCCCAGGCACCGGAGCCAAGGGAGATGGCAGCTGTTACTGCAAGATAAATACAGCAATTCTTCTTTTTATCTGTGAAGTGCCTTTCAGATAAACAGTCTGACCTGAAGAAAAGCACTTTGCTGTTTAAAAACAAAACCAGAAAAGATCTATTTTCCCAACAAAAGCAGGACAAAGCAGACATGGCTTTGGACCTGATGTTTAAAACCAGCATTTGATACCATCCCAAACAGGGATACATTAGCAAGAGTATGTAAAGCAATATAAAAAAATTAAATAAAAAAGGAAGCTCAAGAAAACTGAAGAAATTACAAGAAATAAAAACAAGACAAAAACAAGGCTGAAATTTGCAGGAGCTTTGCTGTCAGGCTCAGAAAATCCAAGTCAGTAACAAGCCCTGGCCAAGAAGCAGGGGCCCAGTGGCGCCATTAAGACAGGGCTAGGACTGAGCTACAACTCCCCAGTGGAAGTGCTGTGCTCTGAGCTGCTGAGTGCTCAAACAGAATTTTAGGGGGAAAATAATCTGGAAGAAAATTTGTTCTCTATTTCACCTTTGAAAGACTAGAAGGTAGAAATGCTTTTGCACATAAGAGAGAGAGCCAGGGACCAAGTTTGCTCCTCTACCAAGCTCAATGCATATTTAACTACATGACATCCTAGTACTTTCATGACCCAGCAACATAAAACAAATATTCAATTACAAACATGTTGTTTCCAAGTACCCAACATAAAGATAACAGACATTACTAAATGCATCATAAGCATCAATTACCCTAGGCCAAAGAGCTCTCCCTGCTCCTGCTGTATTTCCTCAATACCAAGTACAGATACTTGTTCTTGAAACCTCAAACAGTGGAAGCCTCACATTATCTCTAGGCTACCTGTTTCAAGGCTTCACCCTCCTTATTGTTAGAAGTTATTTTTCTGATGTATAACCTAAATCATACTTGCTGCAATTCAAGCTTGTTTCTCACTGATCTCCCTGTAAAAGACCACGAATGCATTCACTACATCTTTGCAACAGCCTTTTATATATTTGAAAGCTTAGTCCTACTTTCACTGTATTCTAAAAAATATTTAAAATCCAGTTCCTTCAACCCTTTCTTATTAGGTTGTTTTGTTGTTGTTTTTTAACAGGCTTCTGAGGACTCCTGTTTTTTGCTGAGCTCTCCTAAATTGGTCCATATCCTTTTTGACCTTAGAAGAATGAAGGACAACTAAAGAATCCCTTCTGATGTTTAACACAGTATTCCTGTGTCCCTGTCACACACTCCAGATGGTGTTTGACACCATTGACAAGAGATTGTTTACCTAAGTTCAAGTTAAAATTGACTATTACTGCACACTTTTTCTTGTATGGCTGATGCCTAAGGAGTCATTACCCATCCTCTGCTTGTACAGTTAATTATTTTGATCTAAATATAGAAGCTTAAACCTGTCCTTTCTACATAGCAATCCAGCTATGCTCATTTTATTTTTCCCATAGTGTTTCAGTAACAGAATGGCTAGAATGATTTTATATTCACAGAATTCAGACTTTGTCTTCTAAACATCCTAGTATGTTTTATGTTTTTGTTGTGACCTGAAGACTGGATAAGCAGTCTCTGTCCTTCATTCAAAGTATTTAATGAAAATATAGAATAGCAATTGGGCTCCTGAAAAGTCCCATTTGATGTATCTGTCTGTTATGACAGATTTTTTAATGTACAAGTATATAGGCATCTACAGCTTCTCTTCTATCTATCTGAACTGTTAAGCTGTCAGAATAGAGAAATGAATTTATGACTTTTTTTTCTTTTCTTGATTAACCTTGGTTTCTTGATTACAGTTATTACATATAATTATAATCTTCAAGTTGCTTACCAAAAAAATTATTTGTTCCAATGCTTTTCTAAAAAAATTAGTTAAGATTCTTCCTCTCTCCCTTCTTTTATAAATGGCATTATATTTGCCCTTTTCACTCAGGTTTTGCTTAAAAACTATCATGGCACTGAAGGCCAGCCAGTTTCAAAGAAACCTGGAGCATTTCTTGCCTATATGCCTATGGAGCCTCAGTCTAGTAGGAGTTCTCCAAGTATGAGTAACCTTTACCACCAGCACAAAGACCTGCACAAAATGCAGTAGTGACAGAGCAGAAATTTGAAGTCCAATGTTTTCCTCTACCTGACAGGTTTCAAATACACATCACCTATGAAAGCAGCTCTAGGTATGCAATACCTCTCAGAGGGTGTAGCAGGGAGGAACAGGGATTAGGAAGCCTTGCAGCCCTTCTTAAAACATCACTCTTGTACTTTACAGCATGCAGCCTTTGCTTATTACAAAAGCTGAGTCACAAGGATTCACATCACCCCTCTGTAGTCTTCCTCTCTCACTTCTTGTGCCTTACAAGGCACAGGGGAACAGTTTCAGCAGCACAGGACAGTCAGAGCTCATCATGCTGATGACAGCACAGAACAGGTCTCTTTCAGCTGCTAAGTAAATATTCCACTAACACAGGACATCAATATGTTTATAAGTCCCCTCCAAACTATAGTTAAAACTACTGCCATCTTCCTATAGTGTGGGTATCTAATAAGGTCTCAAATTGCTATAATTGACAATATTTAAAAGTATCAATCATTAGACATAGATATTCTAGAAGTCAATGCTAATACTTAGAAAATCCCTTTAAAACAGTATTTTCTGTTTCACCCCAGTGGATTGAATTTGTTTACATCAGCAAAACTGAAATCACCTTGCTAGAAAAACACTGATTGAGGCCATGCACTTAGAAGTACTGAGAGTCTGTGTGCCTGAAAACATCACTGCAAGAATGCTTACTCACTCCTTAGATTAGCTATAAGAAAAATACTATTTTAATTTCCTAATACATAAAAATACCTATCTCAATGCATCCATACATACAAAGCACTGATCACATTCAGAAAGCGTAGTCTGAGAAGTAAATGTCAAAAAAAGCACACAATCCCTTCCCCTAACAAAAGTGTCTTTTAATATTATTTTTTGATCATACTTTTAATTTGCTTCATAACAGCGACAAAAAACCTGCTACATTTAACATACCACAAATTTATGATCACCATAATCATTCTCTATGCTGGATTGCTTAAAATGTTAAAAGAAAAACAAACAAACAAAAAGAACAAAAAAAACAAAACAAAAAAAAAAAAAAAACACAAAAAAACCCAACCAAACAAACAAAACACCATACCCAAAACTAGAAAATTATACATATCAAACCAAAAGTATAGGGAAGCTATTCATTATTCCTTACTTTGAGATGGAGATAAATAGTACAGGTAAAGCAAGGAAAGTAGGCAACATAAACACAGAAATGTACTTTAGCTAAGTTAAAAAATAATAGAAACTACTTTATTATAAGGTACAAAGCATCAGCAAGTGCTTAGAAAAGATGCTTACAAAAGACATGACTATTATTATTATTATTATTATTATTACAGAACCATATGACATGGGAATGCCTGTGGGTGTTCCCTTTATACATGTGGGATTTAGTAGCAAAGAAAATGAATACAAATAAAGCAATAAGAATCCTCTCCAGACTTTGGTTTAGCCATGCATGGCCTCCTTTGTCATTCCAACTGAACAATTGGTTTTTAGTGTTAGCAAGAGGTTATCTTGGATTTCATTTGCATGTTTGCAGGTTTATTTAAACAGTACCACAGTAGAAAGAAACTGTCAACCCTTGAAGCAAAAAGCTGACAAGTTTTTTGGAAGTAACCACAATATAGAAATAGCTACACAGTCTATAAACCCAGGACAATTATAAGGTCTTCAGGCTGTTTTATTCACTCCTCTTGGAAGTCTATCCTAAAAAATTTAGCTCCAATTTAACAAAAATGAAATTTCCTCTTAAATTAATGGCTTCATATGAGAACATCTCCAACACACAACCAAAGTGAACAATGACACAGGAATATGTCTTATTCTGAAACTCAGGCACAGAGCAACCCCCCTGATCACAGAAAAAGGCCTAAACCTAAGAAAAACATTGTCTCCATAATTAAATAAAGAAGAAATGACTACATCTGTTTTTCAGAAAACAGAAATGCTTACACTGCAGTTCCCTTAAAATGCTGAAGTTTGTTTAAAATGCTGAAGTTATGTCAGGTTCACCACCATTTCATTAATAATACACAGCTATTTGTGGGGAAAATATGACCTCTTGGGAAGAGAAAAGTAGATAAACCCCTGTTTGTGGGTAGCTTGATGCTGTGGGGCACACTCAGTGCCCCAGGTAGAAGGCTGGCAGTGGCCCCATTTAACTCACAGGAACTGGAAGCACAGCTGGAGTCAAGCTGATGACTCAATGCTATGTCAGAATGAAGCCTTAGTGCCCCTCAAATGTCATTCAAATCAAACATGTACAAGCAGAACCAATGGTAGCTCTTCTCTTAGGGTAGTTCTTGACCAGATGGTTTTACACACACTTGTCTCCTTTCAGTCTAAAACACATCAGAGTCTAAAATTCAAAGCAAACTTATTCTTCTGGAAGTTTTAAGCAAACACCTACAAGATTTGCACAAACTTCATATTGAAACAGAACTTCAGCTGCACAAAATGATCCAAAAGAAACCTTCTACTCAAGGACTTTATGTTCTTCTCTCAGAAAGAGATAAAACATGCAAGAGGTTACAGAGCCACAACTCCCACTGAATGGGTAAAGTCACTGACTTCAGTTAAGGGCAGTAACCCACTGGAGAACAACTAAATATCTCCGGTACAAGTGTTCAGTACTTGTAAGCAGATAAAACTCACTGTCAGATTTCCTGAAATTAGCGTAGAAGTACCTTTCTTTCTAAAGGTTTTACATTCCTACAGTCGTGACGCCTTTCTCCTTGGAGAGAACCTCTCAGCCTTTCCCATTCCATCCACAAGTACCAGACTACCTGCTCCGAGATGGTATCACTGGTACCAGTACAACTAAACATGGACAAACCATTCTTTTTCAAGTTTACCAGCTCTGTTTGGAACTGAACAGCCCAAAAGCTTGCCCACCTTTTCCCAGCTTTATGGACAGTGCGAAAAAAAAAAAAAAAAAAAAAACCAACAATCAACTGCCAATATATTTGCCTCCTTTGTAAGTCTTGGACAGCACAGACAGAAGCCTAAGGCTGTAGTTTACCAAGGCAGGTTTTCAAGTTCTAAGTAGGATTCCTGTTTCCATACTTGGGCCATGTCAGTTCTGCAACTCAGATCTTTGAAGCATCAATGCAAAAACTATCACTATAACCCCTCAACCAGTTAAAGAGTGAATAATCTGTGCTTGAGTATGACACAAACATTTTGACAGGTAGATAAATAGATGAAATGTCCAATTTTACTAATTTCTGCTGGGAAATTAGAACACATAGTATGATATCCCACCTTCTCTAACAACAGAAATTTTACAATGTCTCATAAGTGCATCAAATGGGAATAAAAATGTATCATCTACAATCTGACTAACCAAAATTTTTCCCTTATTATGAATAATGTTTAAAACACTACAATAAATTCAAATGTCAGAATCTATTAAAAACTTGTTGCTAGAAGAGGCTTGATTTTCAACAGAAAGGAATCCATACAGATCTGACTTATTAATGGTTTATTGAAAATTAATTCATGCCAAGAGCACATTAAATGTTCATCCTATTATAGAAAATATGATTTCAGTGAAGATAAAATAAGAAATAATGTTAAAACATATTAATGGAATAATCCTAAAAACATATTGTCTAGAAACACCACAAATGAAATGCTAACACGATAACTAAACTATTAAAAAATATTCTCCGTAGTTATTTTCAAGTTAAACAAATTTTGTAAATATTTATTTTTCTGACACTTAATCACTTAAGGCCAATAATTCTGATATGACATAAAGAAATTGTTTGGCAATCCTTTGTTTAACTCCACAGTGCTCCTACACTAAATACAACTTATTTGATGAAGCTGACACTATGTTATTAAGGGAACTGAGTTCCAGTCCCATATTTCTTTTGCAAATGTAAGTAAATGATTTTCTTAAACTAACAGTAGCTTCCTAAAAGAGGGCTAAAGGAAAAGATTTTTTAAAATGTAAGGCTCTCAAGTAAAATTTACATGTACATAGGATATATGTCAAGTTAGTATATTAGGATGCTTATACAGATGTTAAAATATTTCTATCAGAAGAAATATAGGGGATGAAATCAGGAATCAAAAGGGACAACATCCTCTTAAAAAGGATATTCAAATAAGATGCTAAACTGGTTCTACCAAGAGTATTTGTTTTCTGATTGTTACACAGAGGTAAAAATGCCTCATGGCAGAATTTCTATTCTGATCTTTTCAAATGATCAAATAAATTCTAGCTTTCCCACTTAAATGATAAAACATAAGTTAATATAAGAAAAAGCTTATAGTTGGGTAGAGCAGTTGCAATGCTGAAATAAAACGTTTTAGGCAGCTGTGATATGAAATAGCTTTAAAATTTCATATAAAACATTTGCACTTTTCTGAAACAGATATTATTTCCCTTTTCATTTGCATGGACTCTTTCACCCAATACATTAGACAGAAATATCACACCTCAAGGGATAAAATGGACACTGAAAATAAAAACTTTTTCCATTGCAATCAACAAGAAAAATAGCAAATGCCATGGTTTGTATTCAAAGACAATTTACTTTGAACTTCAGCAAAACTGAGGCATTCTCCACTCATTGCAACATCATTATATTTTCCAGGTCCCTCTCCCTGTGTAATCACATTATAAGCTTTTTTCCTGATCTTCTGCTTCACTGTCTTCCAAGTGCTTACAGTACTCCTCAGGTTGGTGTCATCTACAGATTTAATAAGCACATTCTTGACACAAAGGCCTTTTTTTGACAGTGAAATATTAATAACATTCCCCTATTACAGCTTTTTCAACAGTTTTGTATCCAACTACTATAATTTCTTCTGCTGAAGTCAAAATATGACACCTACTGCCTGTCCTTTACCCACAAGGCCTGTTATTCTACACGAGATGAACATTAAATTGGTTTGACACATTTTGTTCTTGGCAAATGTATGTTTACCATCCCTTATCTCCTTTTTTTAGAGAGGTGCTTACAGGTACTTTGAGTGACTTCTTCCAGTATTTTTCCAGTAATTGAAGTAAAGTATGTAAAAAACCTCACTGAATTGCTGAATTCCTGTATAGAACAGCTATTAGTTTAAAATAAATAACACTTTTAAAAGCTGAGTTGATTGAAATTTCATCCAATCTAAAATAGTTAGACTCCTTAATACCAGAAGTTTTTCTTCTTAGAAATACAGTGGTGACATTCCAAAAGTTGGGAGAAAATGACCTTATTCAAATATTTCACTTATTTAAGCATAATAAAAACATAACACTCAAAAACTTACCCAATGTTCAGTTACACAGGTATCAGCATTCTGCAGCCAGTAATTTTTGAATTTATTAATGGATTGATTTTCCTGAGTTTTCTCTTATTGTAGTTTTTACAAAACACCGGACAGTCTCTGAAGCGCTGGTAGAAAGGACAAGGGAGATCACATGTATTTTTTGCCCTACAGCAGACTCCACAGCTGTCAGCACACCATGGCTTTCAACAGAGGTAACAAGCAGCTCAGGTGATGTTTTGCACCAGCTGTAACCCCTTAAGAGAGAGACAATGATCACCTTGCTTTATTTACAAGATCTGCAAATAGGCTGTATGAAACAAATGCCAGCAGAATTTTGTTATTACAAAACGTGGTGAGGCAGGTCATTTCTTCCACATTACTTAAAAACAAAGCTAAACACCCACACCACCCATTCCTTGCATGTTTAAGAAACAAAACTAGGGACATCATAAGAAGCAACAGACAGTTTCCAATTTCCTACCTTAAGATCTCCTTGCCTGCTTGACAGAGAATATTTAACACATGCTCTACTGCAATTTACTGCAAGGCACCTCATACTACACTGACCAAAATCCTGCTGCAAATTCTTTTCATATTACAATACTATCACATCTTCAGGTGAAGAAAAAAAAATTCTGTAGAGCCTGCTCAATTAGACTGACCCTATAAA
Source organism: Rhipidura dahli (assembly GCA_013399225.1). NCBI lineage: Eukaryota > Metazoa > Chordata > Aves > Passeriformes > Rhipiduridae > Rhipidura > Rhipidura dahli. The sequence continues at coordinate 1,043,869 of VXAC01014637.1, forward strand.
CTTTAACACTATTAAATGGCATAACTGTTTATCCAGAACTGGCATTTCACTTAGCCTTCAATGACAATGCTGTGAGAAAAAAAGATCAAGCAAACATGACCTTTCTGTTCACTTGAGTAACATTTTTATATATGCAAAAATCTGGCTTATTTTCTGTTGACCATGACTTATATATTGAATTGATACATAGCATGCTTAAGTCACACAGTTTACTACAGACTTACAACTGCAAATAAAAGCTGATAGGTGACTGTCTTCAGTGTAAAAACCAGGCAAAGGAGATTATATTTTTAGCAGAAATATCCCTATTCGCAACTAAACTGTGTTTTCCAGGCTAAGCACTATAAGAAGATGAATTTCCTTTTCACAGCACGAGGATTTGATGCTGTGATGGGTATATTAATACCAAGCTGCCAGAAGAGCTTAGTAATCTCCTGTGGGTGCAATCAGTCCTGCTCACACTCCCTTCATCCAAAATAGGAAGGAAGAGTGAAGGGAATCACCCATTATCCTGCAGAGTAGGAGAGAGCACAGCTTTAATGGAGCCAAAGACCTGAAGGAGTCTGGGATGTGTCAGGAACCTGCCCAGTCCAGCAAAGGCTGTGACATAAAGCAGTTCAGAGAGAGGCAGTAACATACACTTGTTTTTTCTGTTAACCAAGAACCCTTTATCCCCACATAAAAATAAGTTGTTAAAAATAGCAGCATCAAATGCTTCCAAAGAACTATCTGGGAAGCTCCAAAGTTAACAAGGAGAAACCTACAGCTGGACAAAAGGGTTGTCTATAAATTCCTGCCATGTTCTGACACAAAGGTATCTGAGTAAGGACCTTGTGGCTCCCTCCACTTGAGATCCTGGTGCCACAGACAGGACTTGCATCTAAAAGTCATGTCCAGTTGTGGGTGACAAGAACCACTTACACTGTGCCCTGTAGGTTAACATACATAGCCAGGGATGGAAGAAGTGGGGTCAGGATTTTCCTTTGGGTAGAAGAAAATTCAACCCACCTGTCAGGCACCTCAGAGAGGCAAGTCTTCCGTTGAATTCCACTGCTTTCTTAAACCTGGAGACAATTTGCTTCATATCTCTCGGGGTTGAATGTATGTGTGTGTACATCCCATGGGCAAATTATCTATAAATATGTGTGATGAACAACTGCTTCTCTCTTTGCATTCATTATTGAGGTAAGATCCTGAACACCCTAGAGCATTTTAATTAAGCATCTAGAATTTAGTGGGAGGAGGACAAGTCAGAGTGCCTGTCCACAGCCTACACGAGTCTGGCAAAGATGCATTTCATGGCTGCACATTAGAGGGCAGAGTATTTGCAGGCAGTGAGCTGTTTCTATGGCCTCAGAGTACTCAGTGGGAAGTGGGAGAAACCAGGTTATGCACCCTGTTCAGTTTATGCATTGTACATTACACAGCCACCCAACGAAAACCAAAAAATCCCTGGGGCAGAGCTCTGAGGCCAATCTGAGTCCCCTGGCATCTGGCTATGGAGCAGCTTGCAAAGGAGACTCAAGTCACACCACACTCCCATTACACATTTGTGACTGAGGTGCATGAAGCAGAACAGAGTGAAAGAATTCCACTGCAGCCCTTGCCTTTTATTAAAGGATAACAAAAAAAACCCTCTCCACACACAAAACCTGGCTCACACTTTGTGTTGCAATCTGACAAACATTCCATTTGTGGAACACCATGTGTCCTAGGAAAAAGCAGAAATCTATTAAACAAATGTACTCATCTCATAGCTGCAAATGTTAAAAGCATTTTTTTCTGGGAATTGTTACACTAAGTGCCACAGATCATCCTCATCTGTTTCCAGCTGTGATCTAATGCTTTAGAGAGATGCATAAAGCCTCATGCACCTGGAGATTAGGAGATTTCTGTAACTCCAGTTGAGCAGCTTGTAAACCCAAAGCTCAACATTTTACATAATTTGTACTTTATATTTAAAGTGTGATGAAGTGTGATTTCACATGCAATAAATTTTATTGTACTCATTTTCATATTAAAAATATTCTTCATGTTATTTTCAGATTACTTATTATGAGTTACACCTTTCTAAGTGGTGGAAAGAGTGAATCCTGCAAAACAAGCTCCGTTTTGTGTTTATCCTGAAGGATTCCCCCATCCCTCATCTCTGTTTAATAGGTTGTCTTTTTACTGAGACTAGAGAGCACCATAACAATACTAATGACTTTTAAGAGAAAGAAGCAAATGGCTTGCAAATAAAATTAAATTAATTTTTTTAAAATGGTGGGGAAGGGGGAAAAAGCTATTTTTTACTGATGTACTTACACTCTTTATCCTTACTTTTAATGCATGCTTGGTGGAACACTACCTTATGGAAGCTGATGGCAAAACTCCTTTGCTCCTTCGATGAGAAATATATTGGAGGGAAGGTAGTAAAAGGGAGAGAAAAAAGCTGCATTTTTCTAAGCCTGGTGCCTGTTACTGGAATGTCATGGTGGAATGAGGTTATGCAGAAAGAAACAGGGATGTGTTAGAGTTAAATGCAATGCTCAGAAAACACAAAAGAAACTGGAATGTTAATGAACCAGAGAGCACAGTTAGAATGCAGAATTAATTTGTAGTCAAGTGAAGCCTGAAATTTGCTATTGGATTCTGCTACTTGTTGTCTGTAGTTTGTGTTTGGTTCTGAGGCTGGCTTGCTTTTTTCCTCATTCCACTGGGATTTAGCATTTAAGAATAAACAAAACTTAAGTGTATGAGTCACATTAATGACCCAGGAGTAAAAGGCTTTAAAATTGTTGTTTCTTGGCCAGCTGAGGTCAATTATACTCACAATCCTTTTGTAATAAATAAATAAACAAACAGAAAGAGAAGACACTCCTTTACATTGAAAAAACAGAGGGTGGACATGATGGATGACAAGAAGTTCCACATAGTTCCAGGCAGAGCACTTGTACTGCTCCTCACAAAACTGCAATTTTGGCCCCATTTTGCAGGAATAGCATAGCAGAGCATTCCACAGCACCTGTCTCATTTTTGCCGTGGCACTGCTGGACTGCTTGCTCATGCTAAATTATTTACCTTTTCTTAGCAGCACTAGCATCTTATCTATTATCAGCACCAATTCCCCTTTCCACCACCACGGGCCCCACAAATGTACTGAAATTCTGAATTAAAAGATACACATTGGCTTCTGCAGGGACATGTGGCCCTTGAAAGCATCAGTAAGTATTTTATACCACTGCCACCTTGTTATGTAACTAATTGATGTTCTCTGAAACTTCTCTAATCACTTCTATGCTCTTCTAGCACCATGGATGCATGGGGGTAGGTCCCCTCCTCATGGAAGTAATTTGAAATTCCTGAGCATGATGAAAGGCTGCCCTCAAAGCCCATAATCACACACCTCCTGAAGCCTCACCTCGCCTCACCTCACCTCTGTAGCTCCTTTACAGGACTGGCAGTTGATGTGCAAACCAAACACTGCTTTGCTGCCTGGTGTTCTTCTGCTTTTGCTGCAGCCCTACAAACCTCTGCCAGGTATGAAGACCCATTTCTTTTATTTTGTGACTAAGTCTTCAAGCAGACAGCTCTCTCCTGCCTTACCCACTGTGGGTGTGCCCAGTGTGCTGGCCCTGCTGTTATGTCCTTGCTGAACTTGTGCAGTAAGACTGCCTGAAACTTCATAGTCTGCTAACCTTAGCTTTCCATCTCCGTTCCCAATAATTTCAATTCACATTGTAAATGTTTGCTGTCAAATACGATTCGCATTTAAATTAATGGAATCCCCAAAAGAAAAACATGGCCATTACTTTTTGTGGGTTGCCCATGTTGAGTGGTACTTGAAAATACATCTTATTTGCATCATTCACTCCTACTGACTGGCAACAACAGAAAGGCAAATCAACTACAAAACTGGAGAACTGACCTTAGTGTGGAGAACTGAGCTGGCATTCAAACAAAATAAAATGATCTGGCAATGAAAGAAAACCCTTCACAGATTACTCAGGACTAAAAGTACTTCTAATCTCACTAATGGGTCCTGCTTTGTATTCTTAGCAGAGACTCACGTAACAATTACTAGGTGAAGAAGAGAAGCTAAGAAAGGAAACAGGATAATTTAAGATAAGTTTTCATGAGTTCTTCCACATTTTAATATATTTTTCCAAAAATAATTGTAAAAACAAAATGTTGGCAACAACATATTTCTACTAAATATTTTAATGCATATTGCTTTTGGACAAAAGAGAAATAATGGGAAACTTAAGTCCTGCACTGGGCCTCCTTTATCAGTAAACTTTTATTGAATCTCCATGTTTGCAAACAATAAATAATAATAATAAAACTGAGCATTTTTATAGCTGTTTTCATCCATAAACTCCAAGGTACTCTTTAGTACGCTTGTCTAACTGTAGCCAATAATTTTCCCCTGTTGACTGGTGTGGAATGCTCAATGCAAGTGTAGTCCATTAAAAGGGAAATGAGGAGAAAGATTGTCTTGTGGTTAGTGCCTGTGACTGGGAGTAATAATTCTTCAGTTTTATTTCCAGCTCAGACATCAACTCACAGAATGACCCTGGGCAAGTCACTAAGACGAAGGGAGAAAAAGAGAACAAAGTTTGTACCTGTGGTTTAATCACCAATAAGAAACTTCATTTTCCCAGCTGCCAACTATTTGGAAATTCTCTTTGTGTAAAAACCTTGTCCTAATCTCTTGTTCCAGTAGTTGACACATCTGAAATTCAGTCTTCATGAGAAATTGAACTGGTTTAACTTGAATCAATTTTAAATTGCTCTCATTAATTTGTTCTAGATCTCACCTGCTAAACCCAACTAAACTCTCATTTAAGTAAGAGGTTTATTTAGTAAAATATCTATTGTATTAAATAAAATTCCAAGTTCATCAGATTTAGAGCTTCTAGATTAGGAGATGGCACTGGTTTATCCTGGTTCAGACCCAGCTTTCCTCTAAGGCACCTTCCTATCCTGCATCTGCATTTTGCAGGAAATGTGTGTCAAATCTAAGATATGACTCTCCTCTCATATTATCCAATTCTGTTCAATATACTACATTGTTAAACTCATACTGTAGATTCTTTTTGCCTACCTTTAGCTCAACTTTCACCATTCTATGACTGCTGAGAAATCTTCTCCCAATTCCTGCTAGTCAATCTTCTTTTGCAAATGTCTTTGGGCAAAAAACCCAACAAACCATCACACCCAGAACATATACTAACTGGTAACACTGGTCAGACAAGATTTGTCTTGATTAATTTTCTTTCATAAGAACAGTGAAAATTGTCGACAGGTTTTAGATCAAACTCTGAACTACTGTTTTCTTCAATGCAAGGAGAACCAAAGCAAACCCATATGCTAATATGTGATGGTGCTACCAACCTTTTCTATGGATTAGTAGTAAAAGCCAACAAAACATTAATGGCACTGTATTGAACTTATCTCTCACACTCTGAGACAAAGGGCCTCATGTGTGCCTAACACATTTAAAAGGGAATTCTCATTAGTGAGTGCATACACTTTAGAGTCAAATAGATTCTAAATATCAATATCACACAGATTCTAGATAGCCACAAATAGAACCTTCCTAATTTTTGTATTTTACCAAAAATAAAGTCACATTTATAAAAATTTCAGTACAGTGTCTGCATCAATATACCGCAGTAGGAGAAAAATTTCATGTGCTGATTAGTGGGTACTGCTGTACACCCTGATTTGAGACAGAAATCACCAGCTTGAGTTTTTCTTTCAGATCTTCTCACTGTCCTCAGATTCTATATAACAAAGCAATTTGTTTGTTAATTGGCATGGCACTATCCCCAGTAAAATCAATGCTTTTACTTCATTAATTCTGAAGTCAGCAGAGCCTTCAAAGACATTTAATTTCTTCACTGAAAATTCTTGAGAGTTAGTTTGTCAAACTGCAGAAAGAAAATAAATAATACAGAAAAATATGAATCATTTACTTTTTTGTCTCTATTGGCATTATTTCATAATGGACATTTCTGCTAACAGGATAAAGAAACTTTGCTTAAAGCTACAAGCAGCAAAGGAACACCAGTTCTAAAAAGAAAATACAACTGAATGTCCACCAGCTCAGCAGATGGGTCAAGGGGGAATGAATATCTAGAAATGTTTTAGGTGGAGAACAAGAATTTTACTTCTATCTGCCTTCCTTTTTGTGGGTGAAAATTTGCCATTTCACTGTAAATTCACGAATCAAAATAAAATGTGAAAACTATGTTTAGGCAATGGAAGGTTAGGAGAACTTCTATAGACAGAATAGAGAAGAAATAGCAGAGAACAGAAGATGCTGGCCAGAAAGGTATGAGCACCACACAGGAGAAGCAGCAGTAGTAAGGACAGAAGCAGCAGTCATAAGGATAGATGAGACACGAAAGGCTTGAGATAAAAGAACAGAAACATTGAACAGAATTCCACAAACTCAACAGCCTTCGTAATCTGTTCATTGAGCAGCTTTATGATGGGAAACAAAATAGCATATAAATAATTGAACACCTTTGTGAATAAAAAAATTGAAAACAAACCCATCTGTTAGTCTTTCCATGGAAAAAACACAAGCTTGTAACATACAAAGGCATGCTGACATTAGAACTTCACCAGGAAGAAAAGCATTGCTTTATAATATTTAATTTTAATAAAATCACAGAATAATTCAGCCTTTCTGATATATATACAGCAGTTTCAAAAATAATGATTATCATCAGATTTTCCATCTTTGTTGAAAACAAGTGAATGCTTTTCACCAAATTTGTACCCTCTCCATCATGTAGGTTTGATCTTGAACACTGCAGCACTACGTACTTTGTAAGAGAGAGGAAAGATCAAAAGAAATATCTGAAACATTAGGAGTAACACTGGGCAATAAGAATAAAAATTAAGTTCAGTGCTGGTAGCAGGGTTTAAAACAATATAGGCAAAGAGGCTGCAAACTTTTTTTTAATGGAACACAAAGGCCAGGAGAATGTCTCAGGTCTCAATGATGTTACTACTATGTTACTATCAGTACTGTCATCACACCAAACCTATAGTAATTATATTTTATTTGCATTTTTTTATATGCTGCACATTAATCAGAGGTTTGGGCCTTTTCCTGTAGCTTCTGTGACATAAAGTTGAAATACTTTGTATAGTACCATAGAAATTTAAAATTCTAACAGAAATGAACATGTGAGTCTTAGCTGCTGACCTAGCACTCAGCCTTTCCTAAGCATTTCCAGTGATCTGCATGCACCTATGGACTGTAAATAAAAATAATTTAATACAAAAATCCCCAAAATTATACATTTATTGCAAATTTTAGCTCTTGTAGTCAGATTTATGAAGGTATTGAAAGCACTCAAATACAAATATGTGCTTAGAATGAGCTCCAGCAGTGTCCACAATGGTTTAGCTAAACTTCGGTTTTAACCACCAAGTTGTTTAAACATTTACGCAAACTCTACAAGAAGTCTGCCTGCTTCCTCTGTTCCCTTAATTTCTTTATAAGCCTTAATCAGGGTCTTCAGTTTTATTCACATGACCTAAAAGCTTCGTAAAATCTTAAATACATAAGAGATCTATGCAGAAGGGAGCCAGATCTTTTACCAGAATTTCTATTGAACTTTTTTTTTGGATTCCCCATGAATGCCATGACTTAAAAAAAAAAAAAAAAAAAATAAAAGGAAGGAAGGAAATTTTTGTGGTTTGTCCCTACAACACTGTCTCAACTCTGTCCAAGATTGACAAGACACCTCATTATATGAAACAGCATGTGTACAAAGAGACACAGCGATGGACATTTATAAGCTCTGTGTGAAACTTTCTGCGCAAAGCCCAAGGGACAAGCGTATGTTGTTTGCCATGGTTTGGAATGAATTTAGTTCATTTTTAAGCCAGTATTGGCTCATGTTGTATGGTAGATTACCTTTTCCTTTCTAATCTAGGTAGCATCTGGTTAATAAACAATTCAAATACACTGGGAATATAGTAAATCACTGAGAAAGAAGCATGGATACAGAAGTGTTCTAATTTATTTAGAGGAAGTTTTCCTAAGGTGAGAAAATGGTAATTACCTTTGCAACATAGAATCATCAGCATCTATGCTTGAGGAGCTGAAAAAAAATCAGTCTAAAAACTGTTTCAATTTAAACAGCCAAGAGAGTCCCTACTGCGCAGCTCACTGGGGTCCAGACCTAAATGGAGCCAGCGGAAGAAACCAAACATACCTAAGAATGCAGCATTCCAGCCATAACTGTCTGATTTAACCACTTTCAAACACCTTTTCCTCTGCCCCTTCCCTGTGCTGCACTAATTCCACAGCCAGGTTGATTTAAAAGATTTCTGCTTGACTTATACCTGCTATGAGATATCCACTGCCGCTTCAAACTACCTTTTGGCACAGAAGCAAACACCTCAAAAGGGCAACTTTTACCAGGCATCTTAGACAATTATTTTCGGACAGAATGCATAATATTTATATTGCCAACAACAAGTCAGAAATGTTCCAGCCTTTAACATCTGATATTGAGAATTCCAATGTTTATGGACTATTAGCTCTAGAAACAGATGTTAAAGTTCTAATTGATATTAAGATCAAGTTTACCTTTTTTTTTTTTTAACCTGAAGATATAAAGCTCTTCCACCATTTTGTAGACATCCAGATGGCTGAAAATATTCTCAAAGGCCACACAATTAATTGCAGTATATGGTTCATAACGGAGAGCAGACAGTCACTTTATGCATGTACAGCTAATTCTGAATGCCTTGAAACACCATAATATTCTCATTTAATGAACCTCTCTCCTAATGTTGCCAGTTTTTCATGTCTCCCTTTGGAAAGCAATGAAAAAAAAATTATCTCCCTTGCAGATAAAAGGTGGCAAAAAAAGCTTTGGTTATTTATTTCAAAGAGAGTAAACAATAATTTTGAAATTTTCATTAATGCCACCACGAACATATCTGTAATTATTTCTGCTGATTCTTGAGACTTAGCCATTAAAGAAAGCAAAGGTTTTTTATGACATTTTCATTCCCTGGATGAATTATTAAAAAAAAATTATTGTTGTTGTTGTTGTTTTTTAAAGGAAATTAATACAAGTTTAGAGCTACAATCACTGGTACTCCACTGGTGAAATATGTTTCATTTTACTCTAGGTTTACTTTAAAAGAGACTTGCATTCAGTTTGCACCACTTAGCACACTAGGCACCAAGAAGATACAGTGATATTCTGCTTTCTCATTGAATTTTCATTAATATAATTTATATTTTAAAATAGTGTCAAAAAGAAACAAAAAGAAATGCACTTTGTGTGCTCTGAAAGTCCACTGGCTGGTGAACTGGACCAAAGGAACACTAAAACATATCCATGAAGCAGGCATATAGATAGTATCCAAAAGCTTCAACATTAAGTGGCCCCAAAAAAACCCCTGAAAAATCCTATGCCAGGGTTCAGTTCAGCAGCATTTAGTAATAAGAATTTGAAAAAAAAGGCAGATGCTTTGCTGGCTGTACAGACTGAGCAGCCATGCTCTGCCAGTCACTATGATACAAAGAGGAACACTGACAATTTAGAATAACCAGGTTACTTGTCATCTCCTAATCCTCAACATTTGCCACGGCACACTTTCCTCTCAGCACACCTACAGCAAAGCACAGGTTATTGCAGGGGGTCATTCTTTCATTTCACTTTAACTCAACTTTCATTTTTAAATATATGTGTCCTAAATCTTCATTCTGAAACATACAGATGTAAATTTTAAATCCTCCATTGATTTATATACATACAAACACACTCACACACTGATTATAGACGACTTATGATTGCCTGTTAGACAGAATTGATCTACTATGATTAATATGCGCTTATACCTCAGTACAGGAAAAACCTGGTCAAGTATCCTCATTAGTTACAGAGTTTGGTTCCATACAGAGTTGTAACCCTACCCTAGAACCCTCTTTCTCTCCTCCTTCAACTAAGCACACTTTCTCCTCAGAAACTGTAACACGAAGAGCTGCAATGAATCTGGCTGTTTGTGCCCAGTGCTTGCAGAATTCAAACCAAGCTCAGTTTAAATATGTATCCACTCTTCTTTCACTTGTCAGCTACCAAATAAATAAAACACCTTACACAGCAATTATATGTAAATATCCATCACTTGGGATGTGAATGCAGAAATACTTACAATTTCTTGCATTTTGTTAACTGACATTATCATTCTTCACTTAATAATGGCATAGGATTAGTACTTAATAATGAAGCATAAGAGCCAAAGTACATAAAATACATATTCCTGTGAGAAGGGATAAAATAATAATAATAATAATAATAATAATAATAATAATAATAATAATAATAATAATAATAATAATAATAATAATAATAATAATAATAATGATAATAATAATAATAATAATGATAATAATAATAATAATACCTTAGAAATTATGCATCTGGTGGAAAGAAGGTTTAAAAACTTCCAGCAGAAGTTCCCACTAAGTTTAACAGACATGCATTATGGACTGGAAAGACAAGGACTGATTTTCTGGGGAGATAACCAGCATTATATCCCATGGAAGTCCTAAGAAACAAGACCTCTCCAGGACCCTTGCAAATCCAGGCTTTATTTGCTGTGCATCCACCCCACAAAAGAATTTAAGGAATTTAACACAAGGTCCCAGAAGACAGGTTTGTAATGCACAGAGATAAAGAGCTATTGTGCTGGATAGTTTTTCAATGGCAGGCATCATTATACCTTTTCATCAACAGTATGAAAACATACAAGAAAGAAATATGGCCAGAATGGCTGGAGAGACCCCAGAAAAGCTGCTGGCAGGGGCTGTGACAAGGAGGAAACCAGAATCACTCAGGAAAAAAAAATCTGTACTACTACAATTTTTGCTGTTCTTCTTCTGCTTTAAATTTAAGATGAAGAGAGTGTGACAAGAAATACATATGGGCTCTGGTCTGCAGTGCCATGGAGAAGGTCACTAAATTTTTCCTAGCCACAAGAAGGTCCTCTTTGGGTTGGTTTAGGAGAGCACAGTTATATTGCTTATTCCAATCCCAGTGTAAAAAAAAAAAAAAAAAAAAAAAAATGCTTAAAAAAATTAGCACACTTCATCAGTGTGTATCTGATAATTTGCAGTCTCTGTTTTAAATCTGTTTTATGAAAAAAATAAGTGAATAGACAGATCATTACTGAAGTTAGGGAGAGGGGGGACAAAATTAATTTCAGCAAATGGTTCCTAAAATGCTTGGGGCAAAGTTACCCACAGTATGTATATACAGTATCTGACACAGACTCTACAGGTGTTCTCCAGCTTTTACTGCAAGTCTGTGAAAAATAATAGTCCCCTCAAGGACATCCATTTTCCCAGGGTTTAACAAAATAAATCTAAAAGATGGATGGCCTTTTTTCAAACCAGTCTCAAAATTCCAGGGATTCACCGGTATGGCAGTCTCTTTGAAAGTAAGAGAAAGCAGCCATAAACAGTTTAATCTCCCGATTTGATGATGTTTTTATACCCTTCACATCAATTGTATTCATTACTATGCACTAATGAACACAGCCCATGGCTGCCAGCTTTAAACTCTCTCCTGCTCATTTTAATTCCCATTCTAACCCAATCTGACACTCACAGCAGCAGCAGCTTGGAAATTTTCAGCTGGTAACAACGTTAAGAGTTGGACCACAGTAAACTGTACTGAGAAAGGGGAGAGACGTGCACACAGCCAGAGTGTCATTCCTGATTAGGAAGCAAAAACCTCATGGTTTAGTTGCAGGCAGTTCCTTTCTTGCTGCTTCCCACCACCTCCAATCAGAGTTCTACCTCACACACATTTGTCATACCCGTCTGGAAATGGTCTCCACATTCTTTTTCCCCATAAACCACAAAATGAATGCAGAAAGCTGCTCTGTCGCCTTCTCACACCAATCCTCTACAGCCCAAACCCTATCCCAGCTTAAGTGAGAATCAGGGAATCACACAGCAGAATGCAATGTCACTAAGAGGAGGAGGCAATGAGGCAAGAACAGGAATTCCAGATATCCTTGGTCAAAAAAAAGCAGGTAGGCACTTGAGAGGGTTCAAGGAGCCCCTCAATTGCATGTCCTCGTTAAAACAATCCTTGGGCTTTCAGAAAACTTAGTTTTAACTCAGAGAAACAGGACTTCTTACAATCATAGAATCACAGAATTGTTAACAGTTGGAAAAGACCTTTCAGATCATCAGGTTCAGGTATCAATATAGCACCACCACCATTCACCCCTAAGCAGAGTTCTCAAATGGCACATCCACATGCTTCATTAGCACTTTCAGGAATGGTGACTCCACAACTTCCCCATGTTCCAATACTTTATAATCCTTTCCATGATTTTTCCCCCTAATATCTATTCTAAAACCTGTGTAACAGACCAAAGCAGATACAGAAGCAGACTGCATTGCTACATTTCATCCCACAACTGGAGCAATAACAGGAGCTCACATATTTGCTAGCTGCTTAAGTAAAAGAAGTCACTGATATTTGCAACAGATATTTAATGGCCTACAAACAGAACTAAATCTAAAACATTACATTAGCCACTAGACACAAGATTGAAGTGAGTGAAATAGGTTTGGCAAGTCTGGAATTTAGGAAGAAAAAGTACATCTCCCTTTAACTCACTTCCTCTTCCTTTGGTTATTTGTAAAGGAATAATGAATTCTCATTTTCTTCCTTAGAGGCTCTATCAATAACATTGCAGACAAACCCAATTAGCATTTAAAGGCTACAACCTGCTTGAATTGCTTTGAGATTCCTTTGAGCTCATCTCCCAGGCAGACAGTATACTAAAACTGATTTACCCCACTCTTTTTGAAATATCACTGCTATTTTGCTCTTAATATATCACAAACAAAAATATGCCTTCATTCTGACAGAGGGCCACAATGGATTTTGCATAAAGTTGAATAAATGAGAGCAGATGATAACCAAGCAATATCCAATCTCATGGTTTCAAACAGTACATCTATTTTGCATAAGTAAATTAACTTTTGAAAAAAAATTCGTCAAAACCATTTACTTTATACTTGGTTCAAAAGTGGTGAAATCTGAAATCATCCCAAAGTCAGGCTGTTCCAAGAGTTCTGAAATTACTTTGAAAACACTCAAAGCTACTCTCTTGGTTTTGAGGGGGGATGTTGCACATTATCATAGCTGTAGATGCTTCACTATTTCCCATATATATATTTCCAGTCCCTTTTTCCAAGGCTGGTAAAACACTAGCCTCAATACCATCTCAGGGAAGTGACTGCATGGGTTAATTATACAATCAATATATGAATAAAATATTTAACACCAGTTCTTTATTTTCCCCCTCCAGTTTCAATCAGTGTTTCCTTGTTCTTCCATTCAAGCCTTACAAATAAAATACAAATTCACATCCTGCTTTTCTTTACTGTAATCAGTACTTTGGCTAATTTTACTGTTTCCCTCTTATTCATCTCTCCTTAAATAGTCCAAGACGTTTCAGGCTCTTTGTATGACGTATGTTCTCCATAAACACGTCATCCTCATCTTCCCCTCTCAAACCCTCTCTATCCCTCTCCCTCTCTGTCTCTTTCCAGTGTCTTTCTGATGCAGCAATTGGAACCAAACACAATCTCAGGTGAGGACAAAGCACTGGTTTTTCTTGGGTTTTTAATAAAAGCATAGCCATAGTGTTCTCAGTATTTTTCCCTCCCTCATTCTTACAGCTTTTGAACATTTGTTTATTCCTTGGCAGCTGTTGCACAGTACATAGAACCCTAAATTTGGCTGTCTACACTGATGCCAAGGTTTATTTTTAACTGCATGCTGTCAAGTTAGAGCATAAAATTAATTTCTAAATTTAAACATCTGCTTGATATCTAGACCTGAAATAGTTACCCAAGATTCTCTATGTATTAAAGAGGAATAGGCACTTTAGGCACATTCAAATTCAGACATGCATTCTATTTATTGAACTGCATCCTAAAAATGCAGTTTCTTCTACCAATTACAATTAATAGAGATATTTACATTTACACCTCAGGTCTGAGGAATCCTATTCAATTAATTATTACAATTCCATCCATTCATATTTCTGAATATGTAAAGAAAAAAAAATAACAAAAAAGCATGAGAAAGAAAAAAAAAACAATAATAATTTTAGGAGATTGTCCTCCCAGGCTTGAAGTCAGTTTTGTAAAGTGATCATTACTAAACCACAGAAAAAGAAGGTTGCCAGAATGGGCTAACAATGATCTATCAAAGATCTATTATCTTGATGACAATAGTTCAAAATCAATGTTGTTCCATTCACAATTCGCACAGTTTTGTCACATTTTTCTAAAGAACGATGAAACTTTTTTTTTCCTTAGGAACGAAGCTTCCATTTCATCTGACAACTTCCAGCTTCAATTACAGCTTTGAATTTTCTGCTACTTTGTTGAGTTGGTTCCGTGGTCAGATTTCAGGAGGGCACACAAATAAGACACTCAATGTGCAAACTAAATTGATCAAGAGTTTCTCTGACACAAAGTCAGTTAAGAATTCCCTCCTCCACTTCTTTGAAATTTCATTGCTATTTATGTCAGTGTAAAGAATTGAAGTTGGGGATGGAAGCAGAGGAAGAAAAGAGGGAAGGAAGCAAAAACACAGAGCTGACTTTAAAAAAGGGAGAGGAGGAAGTTAAATCTTTCCCAGTAGAAGTTNGGAGAGGAGAGGAGAGGAGAGGAGAGGAGAGGAGAGGAGAGGAGAGGAGGAAGTTAAATCTTTCCCAGTAGAAGTTACTCTATTGGTACAGCACATACAAGAATAAGAGATTAATATTCCATAAAAACAGCAGGTAATGCTTTCTGTAAAAAAAAAAAAACCAAAACCAAAACAACATCTTAGAAAAGTCCTGAAAAGATGTCAAATTTAAAGTAAAACTCCAAGTGCATCATTGTCCTTTTGTGTAAATGTTGAAAGCTAAAGGAAGATTTTGTTTCCTAATGGCAATGACAGCAGCTGTGCTCAGGCGCTATCCCGGGTTTTCATTTTGCTTGCTTGTTTTCCAATAAAGTACTATTGATTCCCAGTCAGGTGGTACAAAAGGGCTGTATAAAATAGTCTCTGAGAAAATTACCACAATGTCTTTACTCACCTTCCGCCCTCTCCTTCAACTCCATTTAAACAAAGGAGACTTAATGATTCCCCTGCTTGATGCTTTGGAGAATAGGAATGTGCACTTAAAAAAGCAACTGCTGTTTGCTTCCCTAGTCTTTTATCTTAAATGCAGGCCCTTTAAGAATATGTTGAGCTGATTTTAAAAACTACAAAAAATTTTAGAAGCTCTTTCTGTATAATCAGACATCAAAGTTTTATGTGGAATACAGTTTTGCAATAAAATTTCGTTCTTTCTCATTTGCATTTCAAATAAACCATTAATAACTTACTAAAGGACCAAGAACTGAGATAAAACATACTTTACACTTTGATATGCTAGCTGTTGTTCACCCCTGTGGTTTCAACTTTTTTTGCAACTAGAGTTACTACAACATCACACTTTTTTTTTTTTTTTTTAATTTAGCCTTATGCCATCACCAGTATCTGAACCTGAAAAAGCTGCCTTGGCGTGGCTTTCTAAATGCCATAAAAACCAACAGTACAGATGGATTATGGCTTCAAAAGTTTTCAAGAGACTTGCATCTTATTTTTCTCTTTATCCCCATTTAATTTCCTCGGCCCCTTTGCAGCAGACATCATTTGCTGCTGAACTCCCAATCTGCCTCTTATTGCAAACTTCTGTAACCTGAAAACAAACCTTACAGAAAGATTTAAAAAAATTCTCATTAATGTGCTAAATGATTAAACCCGAGTTTTTTCAGCCAATGCTGCCAAGTTTGCAGCTGTATATAACCTAGGAATGCTACCAGGAAGGAGAGGAAAAGAGAGGGCAGTGGTGCTTGGTCCCACCATCACCACACAGTCCAAGAAATCCAAGTGAGTTGGTATCTGCAGGGCCCCAGAGCAGCAGCTGAAAGGTCACAGCACTGAATCCCCACCTGATTACACCCAACACCTCATGGAGAGGAGAGTAGGAATGGCTACACATCAGGATCCAGAAAACATCTGCTTATTGCCAACCTGACTTGTTTCAAAAAAGCATTTTTAGGGCATAAAGATCATGATTATTCTGGAGATAGCCTGCCTTTGATTCAGTGAGAGGTCATTTCTGGTTTGTGTGCAGCATGGGTAGAGTCCTCTGAGAGAGATGCACACCTAGAAATGCTGATGGAAAGATGCTTGCAGCACATCAGGAACACAGACAGACAAAAAAGACAAATGCAGTCACACTTCATCCACGTTTCCCAGGTGAATGACCTCCACTCTCTCCACTGAACAAGCACAGCCTGACTCTCCCCATTGCAAATACAGATTGCTACCACCAACACCAGAATTTCTACCAGCATATTTCTATCCAAAGACTATTTTATGAGAACGTATAAGCCAGAAGGAGAAAATGGACTGCAGAGAGGCTCGGCATGCCAGGAACTAGGGGAAACCAAGACTTTTCAAAGTGAAAACCACTAGAGCTGTTCACAGAGCAGCATCTGGGGATGGATATTAAAGGTCAAGTTAGAATAGCATTTCTTTTACTTCTGACTGGGTCTTTTCCATCACATATACCTCCTCAAAGCATACATCTGGTACGATCTTTATCCTGCCTGGTCTTCTTTCCAAAAGAAAACACTTTGGAAAGTTTAAGACAAGATTACTTAGCCTGTTTTGAGTATTCAAGCATAAGGGAGAAAGCAGTGGTTTATTTCATTTAAAAAAACCACCAAACTGTACTTTTCTGCACACTCATCAATCTAAGCCTCATATTTTATCTGTAGTTTACTTGTTTAGTGTTGACAATATGCTCTGCACTTCATGAGAAGGAATCCCTGCCTCAGAGAATGAGGGTGATCAGGTAGTCCCCAGTGAATTAAAAAGATTATTCATACGTGTAAAGTTCCATTTATATAAAAGAAAACATGTTTAGAGCTTAAAGGAAGGCTGACAACCATCTCTCCCCACCCCAAACCAAAGAAACAGCAAAAGCCACTGGAATCAGCAGAGAATGGAGTGAAAAGGGGAAAACCAAAAAGTGTTTCCCACCCCAAAAGGATCCCCTGAGAATGAGCCTGCAGCACTGTTCAGTTATTCTGTAGCACAATTAGCCCCAAACATTGATTTTAACAGGACTGCTCATAGAACACACACAGTTTCCCCAGCTGAGCTCAGGTATTTTCAGCAAAACATAAAGAACAAACTGTGGTTGGGAAGCAGGTTTTATGTAAAATTAGAATAAAAAATTTTCTTTAAGCTAACACTTCCATATTGGTGGCATTGGACATAATCTAAATCCTGATGTTTTAATACAGGACAGCTATTTGGTTTTCTGCACATCAAAGAAAAAAAATCAGATAATTATATCTTGTGCATAGATCCTAAAAGAAATTACTCTCAAAGTAAGGCCACCTTTGGATCAACATTACTCTCATATCAGTGAAACATTTTGGATAAAAGGTTTGCTTTTGGTTTTGAGAACTGCATCTTTACCAACTCAAAGACATACTGTATCCGCATGAAAAATCAGACTGTCATCATATATCCAGATGAAATATGTGTCTGCTCTCCAGTTCCAATGTGCTTTCTATCTACGTTATGCTATTCCTAACCATGAATTAGTGAACCTCTAAATTAGAGAGATTTAGAAACTGGTGAACCAAAAGTTTCTAAAACAAGTTCCCTTTATTTTCAAATATTTAAAGTAAAAAGAGGATTAAAAAGTGTCCTTAATAAAATCACTTCCCCAACACATTTTCCCTCTTTCTCATTAAAAACAAAATTAAATTTAAAAAGCCAACACCTCACAATATCATAACCACTTTTATCAATCTCTTATGTAATAATGATAATAATTCAACATCAATTTAAAAGTAGCTTTATTAAGCAAATTTCTGCATTTTTCGCTGGCTACAACTATTACAGGCAACTTAAAGCCTCTCAACTCTAATAACAGTCATAAAATACCTTACAGAGAGACTAACATGATTTAAGTATCATCCAGGGAGACTCTTTGAACTATGGTTCCATCTGAACTCGAACAGAGGGTTTTTATAGCCAGCACTGTCAGCCTGAAGAGATGTTGCTAAATTCAAGTTAGGAAAAAAAAATGAAAATCAATATTATTATAAATTACATGTTTTCCAGAAGTTTGCAGTAATTGAGAGACATGTCTTGAAAGCCAGATTCTCCTTTTTTTTGTAGACAAAGCCTTTGAGCCACAAGGGTGATACTGATAAAACACACACGTGTGTCGATACTTGAATGAGTAGCCACTAAAAAGGTTACAAGTGCAGCTATTCTAATCCAATTATAAAGGCAAAAAAAGTCCATAAAATCTATATCAAAAGCTAAAGTCTAAAATTTATTTCCATTCCACTGTGACAGATGAAAGTGGTATCATCCTTAGAGGTATCTACCGAGTGATACATTTTTTGCTATCATTTAATAGTCTAGTTATTTAAAATCAATACTCCCACGCATGCTGTCATTCTTCTCCTGTCCCATTCAGGACTGTGGAAGCAAAGAATTCCCATATGCAATTATAAATCCATTTAAAACAAAATATTGAACCATGTTTTCAAATCTTCTTCCCACTATATGGCATTTTCAATGTAATTACTTCTACAACTTCCACAGCTGAATTTAGTTTCCTTATAGAAAAGGCTTGGGAATACTCTAGAAATGCAGAAGGGGATGAAAACCTGTATTGAATTTCAGCATAATTATCAACACACTCCTTTGGTCACATCCACAAGGGAAGTCAAGACACCTACTCGCCAAAGCAGAATAAACAACATTGCTTTTTTAGAAGCATAAAAGTTTGTCTGACCAGCTGCCCTGACAGGGCTTCCTGAGCTATGCCTGTAAGCAGAAGCATGATGAAAAGACACTCATCTATCATGCCAGCAGAGACATGCAACATTGAAGGGGTAAAAAAGGCAAACTTGAATATATTTGGTTTCTCTTGGGTCTGTGTTAAATTTTTGGTACTTTTCAATTACTGCTATTGTTACTTCTTCTTTTAAACCACTCCCTATTCTGAATGTAAGGATTAAGGCAATAAGGTAGAACTCAGCTCCTTTTGGTGCACCGAAAAGGGCAGAAGATCAAGAGTGCACCCAATGTAAGTGACACAAAATGGTAGAAAATACCACCTCCTCCTAGAGATTGTACACTGAACAAAAGCCTCCATCTAGATAGTGAAAGAAGGCTGAGATTGTCAGCTTCCCCCCAAATTAAGTGTTTCCCTTTGTATGGACATAAGTGACAGAGGTTGTTTTAGGGTTTTTTGAAGCTGGGGGAAGGAGTGTAGGAATTGTTGTTTACTGCACTGTATGATCAGCTACACACTAGGCTAAAGAACATGACACCATGCTCTTGCTTGAGGCCAAACTAGACAAGGATGTGCACTAATACTTGTCCATTGAGTCAGCAAGCAGAGATTTAGAAAGGCAAGGGGGCAGTGGCAGGACCTTTCTCTAGGTTCCCTCTTCCACGAATCATCTGGGAAGGCAAAGTCCCGGATTCAGTCCAGCCTTTCAGAAGTACCTTTTTATCCACTGATCACTGAGTATAAACTAGAAACCCTCCTAGGAGAATGGAGGTTTCTCTTCAAATCACAAGCTCTGGCTTGGATTCCCTCTAGCTAAAGTAGGTCTATGATCCTGGTTTTACATTGCCTGGACAGATGCTCTTATCTCTCACCCACAGGTATACCCTGTGGTATAACCCCAGAATAACCCCCATTTGTAACAGC
This sequence comes from Rhipidura dahli, assembly GCA_013399225.1. Classification (NCBI taxonomy): domain Eukaryota; kingdom Metazoa; phylum Chordata; class Aves; order Passeriformes; family Rhipiduridae; genus Rhipidura; species Rhipidura dahli. The sequence continues at coordinate 1,063,726 of VXAC01014637.1, forward strand.
TACAGCAGCCACAGCTCTGCAGCACTGTCAGAACACATCTGACACATGCTAAATACACCTGCTAAATACACCTGCTGCATTGCTTGCTGAGGTGGAGAGCAGTGAGACACAGCTGCGTGATCCACACATGGCCCGGCACCAGGCAGGAGCCCAGAAATTCAACTCAGCTGAGACTGAGACACCTCTGCCTTTCATGGCAGTAAAACACCAGGCACCTGAACTCTACTAGTGAAAAGAGCTGGACTTCCAGGGTTTGCAACTCACTCAGTGAGATGCTCAGGATTATTCTCCTGCACTTCAATTCCATCAAAACTGTATTTAGATGCTAAATTTTGAGCTAGGCTTAAGTGAAAATGATGAGTGTGCTGTAAGAGGCAACAAAGAAATTAGTAGCTGGCGAGAGATGGGTGTCACATTTGCAGAGAAGAGTATATCCCTAGATATCTGCTGAAAGAAGTGGGAAGATTTAGAAAGTGATGAGAAAGTTCAGCACCCAATATCATGCTCAGCCATTGAATCCATCACTTAACAAAGACAATATATAACCAACATCCCATGAAAAAGCTATAAGGGAATTCCATTCAAAGGCTGAGAAAGAGTATGTTGAATCATTTTAGGAGCATCCAGATGTATTCTTGTACATCTCCTTCTGAACAGGATTATTTACTGTGTGACACATCCATCATTCTACTGAAGCAGTTTTTAATAAAGAATATTCAGTTATAGAAGAGCAAGCATTCAACAATAATCTACTCAGAGAACAACATTAAACTTCCAAATACATTGGGTGAATTTATCATTTAATATTAAAAAGAACCATAATATAGTCACAGGAAGCACTGGCCAGAGGAAGATGCAGATGCTTAAGAGGGCTTCTGCAATTTTATGCTCTTCAGATATTCATGAGATTAACCACACTGGTGATGACAGAGGGTTCACATCAACATCTTTTCTCCATGACAAGAGAGAAATAGATTCTGAGAAAAACTACAATAGAAAAGTAAATCTCTGCTCCACACTTTTTGCCCTACAGTTTTTCCATACTGCTATCTTCCACCAATTCACAGTTCAATAGTCTTCAAAACAAGAAGCAGTTTTCAAAACAAAAGCCAGCGTCGTGTTTAAGAGCATAAGTGATCTTTTCTTCCACGAATTTCTTAATCCATTTTTAAACCATTGCAAATGTTTGGCATCCACAGACTCCTGTGCCAACAGTGAAACACACAAAACAGCTCTAGAAGAAGAAAAGTAGGACCACCAGAAAATCCAGATAGACTATTATCCTAAGTTACAATGGATGTATTTAAGTATTCTATCACCACCAGCTGTGGGCCATTAGCTGTTATCACCTGCTAACAACCCACCCCTGAAAACAGACAGTGGGCCATCAAGAAACCACCACATGACTCATGGACTTATCTCATCCTATTGTGAGATGCCCCACCCAGGAGGGGGGAGCTGGGCATTCCCACCTGGATATAACCTGCCCTTAGAACTGCCTGGCCTCAGCCCTGTCTGCTGGGTGACCAGAGGACAAGAGCCACCACGGACCTTCAGCTGGAGACTGGACCTTCCATTGGATCATCGCTTCAACTGGATCACTTCATTTGGACTGCTGTCACCACCCTAATAAGGTGTCAGGTTGTATCTGACTTTATCAATACTTTTTTTTTATATTTTCTTTTTTAATGCTTTTTTATAATTTCACTTCTTTCTAATTTTTTCTAATAATTTTAATCCTGACTTGTGATCTCCCACTGGTTTGTTTTCAAACCAATACAACTATGAAACAAATACTTCTCTTTCAAGGAATAGTTATTTACTCAGAAATACCTCTGACATACTTCAGATATTCTGAGTCCCTTCAATATAAAGTTTATTTATTATTTTTATTGTTTAGAGTTGTTTCTAATACTTAGTTATGAATCTTGGGTTTACTGGGTAGTTTAACAAATCACACATCTTCCCTTGCCTTTCCCTCCACTTTTGAGGTATATTGCACACTTTCTAGTGCTCTGGTGGTACATCAAATTTCAGCAGCTGGTACAAGGCAGAGCTATTTCATCCTTAAATTCCTTTCCCCTCCTGGGTAATTACCATCAACTTCTGGCAATTTAGTTTAATATCCCCTCTATTGTCACTTCAGATGTTCCCTGGGAACAAGAGTGATGGTAGGAGGACCCCTTGACTCAATGCAGACAGTAGAAGTTTATTCCACTGTCTCTTGTTTCAAATTTATACCTGACACAATCAAACCAATTGATTATCTTCACTGGGCATCTCTGAAGTGGAGAATAACAAGATGCTTACCTTCCTTTGATGGTTATAAAGTTAGAGTAATTGTTATTTAAGTGTTCTTGCTCAAAGATGTGATTTTAAAGGACAAAAGGACATTATACAGTACAGTACAGCAGAAAACAAGTAATTATCCTGAACAGCCATTAAGTTTTTCACAAGCTCAAGTAAAAAATCTATTTCATCCACGCTAGGTTAAAAGCATTAAGGAAATTGGTCTAATCTGAATGGTTAAGGAGATCAATTTCCTATTTCATGCTGTTGGGGCACGTAGGGGAGACTACAACAACCAAAGATATGTAGCAGCTCTCCCTCCTGAACTGCTACTTCCTCCATATGTTTGTATAAAGCCATTACACTAACTGCGCTCTCAGTTTTGTTCCATATATTCAAGAGGATTGAAGAAAATCTTTAAACCTGTTACTTAGATTTAAAACTGGAGACAATCCTGAAAAAAGTAGCTTCATCTGGACAGCTTGCTAGCTTTGAGGGCTGGAATACAAACTTTCATATATCAAACAAGGAGAATTATTAAAAAAGATTAAACAACTGGATTTGACTTTTGTAAAGGTGTTTCCATAGAGAATGAAGTCTAATTAGAGGATCAAATTAAAAAAGAAGGATAAAAAGAAAACTGGAAGTTATTTTGGTTTGGGTTTTTAATCTCCCAATTTAACCTTACTTCAATTAAAACATTTCTGGACTTTCAAGACTTTGCCCCAGAATTCCAATGGCCTATGGAATCCTTCTTTCAGTAGATTTAACTACATAAATTTCTCTAACAATATTACTGTAAAGCTGTGTTATTTTATGGAGGGGTGTTTGGTTTTTTTATGTTTTTATAAAGCCAAACACTTCCACTGGCAAGACTGCACCTTCCCTTATAAAATGTTTATACCCTTTAAAAAACACTTTATCACATTAGTAAACTTAAACTGGAGCTGTCAGATTTCTTCAAGGTATCCTGAGGAATCTGTCAGCAGCGTGGCCACCTGCATAAATTCTGGCATTTCTTTTCACAGTATATCAAAAACGAGACGGATGAACGATCTGAAACTGTTATGTGTGTGCTGCTGTCTGAAAGAGTTGAGTTGTTTGGTTTAATGCCAGACAAATGTTCTTCCAGCTGCACTTATATGACATAATCATGATGTACAGTCAATGGTCACATTTATGGTCAGTGATATAACACCTTTGGATAGGTGAAAGCAGCAGGCAGCACAGTGCCCATCTGAGTTCCCAGTTCTAAAAGCCAACCTTCAGTCAAATACTCCTCACAACTGACACAGCTCTTTTCTAACTCACAGGTCTGCATCAGCCATCAGCAAGGAGGTGCTTAGAAGATTTGGTTGGGAGGGTGGTCCGGTCATTAGCCCTTGCTGCCAAATAGTGATTTCAGGGAATCATGCCTGCATTTACTTCTAGAGTAGAATAAATAACAAAATATGGTCAGCAAAATGCACTTTGTTACAGAGAGGCAAAGCCTTACAGAAGAAGGGCCTTGTTGCCTTTGTAAAATCATAGCTGACTCCTTGTACTTTAGCTAAGTAGAAAAAGATTCTGGGAATGACTCAGCTGGAACAGAGGTAGAAAACAAGTTACATAACCATGGAAAACAAGTTATATGACCATCACATGCTCACATTGCTGTTTATGGTGGTTGGTTGAGTTATATTTGTTGTCCTGTGAAAATATGCAACTGATAAAGGCCTGATTTTTGACGAGAGCTTCCTTTTTCACCTGCTTGGGGACTCTGCGTTGCTTCTTACTCCAACAGCACTCAAATACAACAAACATCTACTGAAGTCTCAAATATCTTGTTGACCAAGTTCAGCAGAAAGAAGGCCTTCAAGTCCATCTGTTCATCACCTCAAGTATAAGCTAACACAACCAAAATGGAAATGTAAAAATACAGAAAGGGGAAGCACAAGTAGCAAAATATTATCAAGATTTAAGGCTGTTTGCTCTTCCTACAGAGAATTTTGATGAAGGAATCAATACTTCATATACACAGGAGATATGTGAGTAGAATAACAGAAAACAGCAACTTGTTGTGGGGTTACCAAGTATTGTCTGCTTAAACCAGGTTTAGGCTTTTCATACTCAAACTGTTGATATGGTGTCTCTTCATTTCGCCTCTGCTAAAAGAAACAGATTCAACTGCTTTAAAACTGTCTAGCCACGGAGGAGAGTGCTCCAAGCTGAACTAATTGCTGTTGCCTTTCTTCTTTTTCTTAAAAAAACCCCAAAAACACACACAAAAAAACCAAACAAATCACAAAACAAAAAACCAACCAAACAAAACAAACACACACAAAAAACCCAAAACCCCAAAAAGCCCAAATCAAAACAAAAAACCCTGTTTTCTCCCTGTATGAAAACTGCAAAATTATATACCAATATTTCTATTAGTTAACATTGGAGAAATCTTCGAAAAAAAAAATTCAAAAATATAATTACATCCTTAGATATCTTAACTGCTGTCATTCTGAAGTATGTCAAATACGTTCTTCTTTATTAAAAAACTTAAAACTAAAGTCTCCTACGATCAGTCTATCAGTGTTACTTAATTTAATAAGCATTTCCATACAGCTTTAGTATCTTTAAAAACATTAAGTAAATGAGCAATTGTGAGAAGAACTGTTACAAAATCACAGACAATCTTGGGAAACCTTTGCACTGATTTCTCCAACACGAACAGGATATACTACCCTTGAAAAGCTCTTTTGTTATCCTTGGGACTTTTATAGCAATTATTGCTCATATTTAAATAGCAGAAACAGAAGAGTGATCCTTCAATGTAAATGGTAGCCAGACATCACCTATGTCATCCCAAGTCCTGGGCCCAAACATGTGAACTAATGCAGACTGCCATGGCTTCTTTCCTAAATAAATCACTGGATCACTGCATAATGACTATGGACTAAATAACCTGTATGACTATGTGTACTGAATAAAATAGGTATGTCACACACCTATTCACAATATCAGTAAGCAAAGAAGTGCATGATTTAGTAATTAATATTCATTAAATTGAAATTAATCAGGGAACATGCAAAATTTGCATTTATTCAGTCTTTATATATAAAATGAAGGACATATATTTTGTATTTTCACATCAAACTTATTTTGAATATGTTTCTATTTTCACTGACAGAAGAGAAAGCCCTGTAGTAATCCTTCTAGAATTTTTTTCTTGCAGGAAGATAATACTAATAAATATAACCACGATGAAAAATCTACAAAATGCATATTAAAAGCTGAATTATATTTACAGAACATAAGTTTGAACAAGGTCTAATTTGCACCCATTTAACCTGAATTTCCCTGACCTAATAAAAAATTCAAGCAACGTCTATTGTTATGCTACAGCAGCAAAAGCAACCCATTGCTCATTAAGGTGGGAGTTTATACTCAAACACACAGCAAAGATTGAGTCCTTTGCTCTTTTTACTGTGTAAAGACTCCTCAGACAAGTCTCTGCTGCACACAGTTGTGGTATGGCAGCAGAAACATCAGTTATGGATGATACTCCCCTTGTAGCATCTTCTGACTCCTTGAAAAACAACAATCAAACCGTACATGGACAGATGTACTGATAACTTTTGACTTGCCCCTGCGAGAGGCATGAGTTGCCTCTTTCTGACCTGCCTTTCTATAACAGCTACCACATTTTGACTAAGACTTCATTACACAGAATTTGACCATCAGAAGGCCTTTTTTTTTTTTGTAATGAATGCTGATACACAGAAAAAACCTGATCCCATCAAACCTGCTTTTTCAATTTTTATGTAAAATATGCTTCATCAAGTACTTAGACAGCTCAGATCTAGCTCCCAAACTGAAAAACAAGTTTTGAGATGTACTTACGTCTAATAATTTTCCAAGATGTAATAATTGTGAAGCTACAATTCTGCAAGGAATCAGCAAGTTTATATTTAACTTTATATCCCTCAACTAATTCCAGATACTTTATTTGCATTGTAAAAAAAGCCATCTATAACTACACAAGAAATATTTGAAGCTGTAAAACCTAATTTAAAATTACACTAATGTCTTGGACCTTTCAGAATACCATTGTGCCTGTGCAACAGCAAACTAAACAAATCTTGTGGTTTAAAGAACATCCTGACATGCATTTTAATGCTCCTGAATGTTCTTTGTAATCTGAAATAATAAATTGAGAGCCAGTGCTCAAGTAAATAAAAAACTTACCTGAAAGGCTGCCATTAGCGTAAAAGAGTTCTAGTTGAAATGTTAAAGCTTTGAAATGTGAAAAAGTCTGAGGTTTTTACAGAGGAAACGCGTTTGTGGTTTAATTATATATATAGACGC